>OX456524.1:58853897-59266397 GCA_949748255.1 Eustalomyia histrio
AAAATCAGCATCAGCCCTTAAAATTTAACCGCCCTTTACCTTTAACCTTACCATTAACTAGTTGGTTTACTCCCTACTCGTAAGGTTGTAGGTAACTAGCAACCTCCAATCACATCAACCAGATACTGCTCGTTCTAAAACCCATTATTTGGCAAGGTCTTTTTTTGCTGGGTGAAATTTGGTACATTGATTTATGCTAGCCCTATTGCTATTGGTGGTATTAAGCATGGTCTTGACTACTCTTATTCGATTTTAAATCTCTATTAAAAAACAATATATTTCTATGTTGAAAGCCTTAAATCCATGCACTTTTCTGGAACAATGCTTCAATGATTTGAAATAAACTTAAAACAGTTTTTTAGACTAAATATCATTTTAAACTCGCTCGACTTATTTTTCATTAAAGCGAAATGGTTTTTGTTATTTAATTTTATGTTGTTTAAACAAGTGATACATCAGTAAAAACAAATGATTATTAAGTTAAAAATGTAGAAATTTTAAAATTTAACAATTTAAATAACTAAAAAACAATATTGAAATTTTCTGAATACAGACAGCAAACACAAATTTTAATTTGTAAAAATTGTAACGGAAACCAAAAATTTAAGGTTTGTGGTTAAACTTTTATTAAATTTCATACAAATGAAAAAAACAAAAGATATGAAACTGAAGAAATCGGTAAATGACAGTAAATCATTTTGAACAAATGTTTAAATTAGTGAAAATAAATATTTCTTTGAAGAATAAATGCTTTGTTTTAACTTAACTGAAAACTGTTTTATTAAACTACAAACATTTATCTACATATGTATATTCTGAGTGTACCATTTTTAAAATTAATAATAATGATTTTATTTTATTGACACATGCTAATCAATTTATCAGCATGTACCAATTAATAAAATTAAAAACCGTTGGCAGAAAAATTTTCGAAAATAGCTGAAGTAGAAAAAAAATTATTCAAATCAATAAATTTCACTAAAATCCACTATCGCTTCATTCCATTTCTTTACCTGTATATAATGTTTCAATGCCACTCGTTTCCCGATCCCATTTTGTTTAACTTTCTAGTGTATAAATTCCACTTGTATTCTATTCCATTCCTTATCGTTTCCCCTTGTTTAGTGTTAAAATTCCACTTATTCTCATTCAAGTGTTTTGATTCCACTCATTCTCCATTCCATTTCGTTTCCATTGTCAAGTGCTTCAATTCCACTCAAATAGACCTGACTGTATGCGCTTAAAAATGCAAGAAATATAAACTATTCAAGATAATCTAAATAATATGTAATGAATGTGTGGAATTTGATATGTACGTATTTAGGAATTGCATACAGTGTCGGAAAAAATAATAATGCCGGTATATAGGTTCTTGAAAATTGCTTGCAAATGACCATTATTTGGTGAAAGTTAAAAATAAGGCCTTGTAGGATAAAATAATAAATGAATAATTTTCCACAAACCTGACAATTTTGCACTACCCACAATAAAATTAATAAATTTGGTCTTGGGAAAATGTAAAAGTAAAACTTTTAATGTTGTTGTCACCATTGACCAAATTAAAAAAAAAAAACATAAACAAAATTTATAGAAAAATGTGCAAAAAGTACTAAAAGTTTTTAAAGTAGAAACACTTCATAATCATTTCAATTGGAAGTAAATAAATTAATATAATAAAATAGTTAATTTTCTTTGACAATTAAGTAAAAACATAATTAGGAAATATAAATAAATAAAAATTAAACTTACAATGTTATTTTAATTAAATAACACAAATTTTTAGATATGTTGCTTCATATTAATTTTAAAAGGAGCGCTCACGTCACGGACGTAAATACCATTTATGTGTCTCAAAAAAGTTCCCAGATTAGAAACTAATGGTATCATAAATTATATTTTTGCATATATCATTGTAAAGCTTAATTTTAATATTATATTTTGTGTATATTGGTTACTTTTTATGACTGGATTTTCATTAATGTCGTCAAATATATATAATTGTTGCTTTTTTTTTACTTAAAATGTGTAAAGATTTTGTATGGGAAACTATTTTGACTGCCACTGTACATAGAGTTACTCAACAAATTTTCAAAAATAAAAAACAAACAAAAAATTTTAACAATGTTGTTTTAGTACAACTAAATTAAATATTTAATACAAGTAAGTTTATGTTTAATGCCTAACTAGTAATAAAACTAATCGACCCTCGTTTGTTAATTAAATATATAAATCTATAAATGCTTGTGCAAGTATTTAAACAATTAAACAATTTATTAACTGTTATTCCTTGTTTGTATTATTTTTTTTTTCATGTAGATTTAAATAATGGGTTTAAAAAAGGAATACCTAAGATATGGGCGTTCAGCAAGAGATCGTATCTTTGGTTGGCTGGGTATACCACCACCAGTAGCAAATGATTTCAATCGTAACGTTTCCACAACAAACACACAAAATACATCAGATTCCACAGGCAATGTAGTTGGTTCACATCAGCAAACTTCAGGTCATACTGGACAATCACGTACATATAGTCGTTCACAAAATTTACCCCATTCCTATATAAGAAGTCGCCCAACACCATGGTCTATGTTAATATCACAAGGAGCTAAACTTAGTAATAGTAAGTTCAAGTTTTTTTTTATATTATTCTATAATAAACAATTGTAGTAATTATATACTTAAAACAGCTTGTAAGTTAACATAACAGAAAAAAACATTTAAAAGAAATGATATTTCATTTAAAATCCGTTCTATTTACATTTCATTTAATTTAAATAGTTTTTGTTATTTATTTTTAAATGTTGTTTAAACAACTAACACATCAGTAAAAAAAATAAAGATTATTCAGTGAAAAATAAATGTTTAAAATTTACCTACCAATTGCCTAAAAACGAATGATTATTCATCTATTTGAAATTGTTACGATGTTTTAAATTTTTGTTTGTTTTTTAATCTGCAAAATGTTGACTAACACACATTTTTTATAAAGTTCCTGTGATTCAAATTGAAATAATTTTTTATATAAATAAATATTTAAATATAAACGAAATTGGAATTTTTGAATATTTTTTTTTAACAGACAGCAAACAAAATTTAAATTTGTAATAACTATGACGGAAACAAATATACCAAAATATTCTGTTTTGTGGGTAAATTTTTTTTAATAATTTTCAAACAAATGAAACTGAAAAAAACCGTTAGCATAAATAACAAAAACTATATTTTTTAACATATATGTCATATAATTTTACATCATCCTGAAATTTTTCTCATTAGGTCTCTCCTTTAGCGTAAATCATTTACTAGGGCGGAATTTTTTGAAATTTTTATGTGGAGGGGAGAAAAGGGTATCCCTAGTTAGAGATCTGTAGAAAGCTTTTAAGCTAGAATTTTGAAACTTTGAATTGCTTAACTAAACTTAACTAAAAGTAATCTCAATTTACTATCCAGAGTTATTATACCCTCCACCATATATTTTTGGTTAAGGTAGTGAAGATAGCCCTTTACCTTAATAAAGAGTAAAATTTGTACGAAAAGATTTTGAGTTTGACTTAAATTGAGCATCGTTTTTGATAAGTTAACCGACGTAAAAGAGAGAACTCCATTAAAAAAAAAATTTTCAAATATTCTGATATTTAAATCTGGGGATTTTTAACTGCATTATTTCTGTTTTATATGAGGAATATAAACTGTTCTATACGGGAAATATATCAGATTGTGGACTAGTTGAACTAGTATGCCCATTTAAGTTAAAAGCATTGTTCGATATTCGCTCTCGTATAGGGTTTTGGGTAGATACGAGGGCGGATCAATAAGTCCGTTACTTTTTAAATGAAACACAGATGTTTTTTGCAAAAAAAAAATAATATATTTTTCAACATAATCTCCTTTAAGCTCAATACACTTAGTCCAACATTTCTCCAATTTTTAAACCATCCAAGAAGTAAGATTTGTCGAGGTCCATAAAATAGGCATTTGCTTGATCAATAATTTCATCGTTGGAGCTAAATCTCTTTTCACCGAGCCATTTATTTAGGTTTGGAATTAGGAAATAGTCACTGGGGACTAAATCCGGAGAATATGGCGGATGTGGTACCAATTCGTAACCCAATGAATGAAATTTTTCCATTGAGACTTCACACGTGTGCATTCGTGCATTATCTTGATGAAAAAGAAAATTTTTCTTGGCCATATGGGAACGTTTTTTTAAATCCTTATTAATTCAGTCCAATAAGTTGGCATAATATTCGCCCTTTATTGTTGTTTCCTTTTGAAGGTAATCGATGTGGATTATCCCGCGTACATCCCAACCAACTGTTATCATCACCTTATTGGCCGACAAACTTACCTTGGCGGCAAACCTACCTCGGCGCATTTTCACCTATATTTTGAAAAAAATAATGTGGATATCAATCTTTTCTCGAGTACTTTAATACTGTGTACAAATAAACTCGAATTTCAGACAAAGAATAAACATTTTTAACATACTAATAAATGTGAAATTGCGCACCAAAATAAAAAAACACATCAACAACACGTAGCTTAATGATAAATTTTGAAATTACGCAAAACCAAACAAGATACGCTACATTGATCAAAAATCTAAATCTTTTACACAACAATCACTTTAACTTGTATTTTTATGAAAAAGTTCTGAATTAAATAATATTACAATTTTTGCAATAGAAATACAAAACGGTTAAAACAAGAACATAGTTCTAAATTTGTTAGAAATATATTGTGTAAATGTGCTAAATATGTATTACATAAAAAGTTGAATGCAACTCTGTGAAATTAATTCAACTTTTGAATTAACCAAAAAGTCAATATCAAATACATACTTACAATAATAATACACTCACCAAAAAAAGTCTGTAATGGCAACTGAAAATTTTGCTGTTATTACGGGAAATTCTGCTAATTTGAGCCCAGCAGTATTTTTTGCTAATCTTAGCAACAAATGTCTGCTGACGTGTAGTACAATGAAATTAGTAGAAAAATTAGTAGCCGCTACTAAATTTTAGTAGACTTTTTGTAAAGTCGAATTTAAAATCTGTTTGCTAAAATCAGCAAAAAAAATTACTAAATTTTATTAATATTACTAAAAAAAATTTTGAATATATTTTTTAAAAAACGAATAAATCATTTTGTTTTAATTTGGTAATTTCTGTTTGAAAAATATTTTGGTAAATTTTTTTACTTTTAAGGTCAAATTCTAATTGTTTTAAGGGCTTATTTTTAGAACTAAGAAAAACTTTTTAGTGCTATTTTAAGTGGATGTACTATATTCACTTCCGATCCCTTTTTTAATCTATGTAGCATTTTAAGGCAATTTAAGTTTGTAGGTGTAAGTTTTAATTAGAAATAACATTTCCTTCAATATCGACTTTTTTAAATTAGTATTTTTTTTGCTAATTATAGCAAATCGGTTTTCAAATATTTGTAAAATGATTTCTGAACTTAGCAACAAAAATTTGTAAATATTCTGTAAAAATTCTGTAATTTGTAAAATGTAAATAGCAAAAAGATTTGCTAAATAATAATTTTTTACTAAAAATCAGTACAAAAATAGTAGAGTGGGATTGAAAACCGTTTACAAATTTTTCTACTAACTTTTTTTTCTGAGTGTAATAAAAAAACCCCAAAAAATTACGCAATTCCAAAGAAAAAAACCCAATAAATACAATTATATATATTTTTTATTTATATTTTGTTCTACTACAACAGGCATAAATTGTATACTTGATCATATTTATTACTCAACTTTTATAAAAACAAAACAAGAAGTTTAAGTTCACTTGTTGGTTATACGCCTGCCTGATTGCCTGACTGACTGAATGACTTTGCCTGCTGACCGTAGATTGTACGTAGATTGTACGTCAGTTCCTAAAATCAAAAACAAACAAAAATATTGTTGGGGTTTAAAAAAGTTAACAACTTGTAGAAAATAATTAATTTGATTTTGACTTCGCCAAATATTTAACGGAATAAAAAAATATCAACAATAATCTGCAAATAAAAAAAAATACTTCTGATGCTTTTTTTTAATTAAATGCAATTCGAATGAAAACCGCCAAAAAGAACATTGGCTAAAAACAAAAAAAGACGATAAACGCTGAAAGAAACAAACGTGTTTTTCATTATAAAACCAAAAAAACATGTTTCTTTGTATGGTTTTTCTGTGAAAATGTAGTTTAACTTGTATTTTGGTTTTCCTTCTGTCTTAACAGAAAACTATTACCAAATATACGATAAGTTTAATACAAATACTAAAAATATAATAAATATACATACATACATTATAGCAATGTGACTATAAATATATAACAGAGTTTCAGATATATAAAATATGTTTTTTTTTTTCATACAATATATTTTTAAAAAACTAAATCTTAACTGATTTGTATTAATCAGTGTTGCCGCTTTTTGACTGATTATTCAAAATCGAATAATTTTGGAATAATGGAATAATGACATTTAAGTGTAATTTAACTTTTTACAATCATCCAAATATTTTGTTTATTTTCACATTAAATATGGACATATCCCAGAAACCGTCCACCAACCAAAATTTTTTGGAATTTATCCAACTTAATTTATTTTAAATGGAACATTAGACTAGATATAAAGGGTGTCCCAAGAAGAACGCAATTTTTAAATCTGGCAACATTCGAAGTGTCATTGTTTGACATTTGAACAATTGTTATTGTTTGCTAGTAGAAGGTACGAGGTTAGTAAAAATGGAGCGCTACACGAATGAACAACGCATTCTCATTGTGAAATTGTTTTACCAAAATGGTGAAAGTTTTGCGGCTACAGTTCGCAAATTGCGATCAATTTGGGGTCACAATAATGCTCCAAAAGAGTCAACTGTAAAGAGATTAATGGATAAATTTGCCGAAACTGGGTCTGTTAGTGATGTAAAGACAACAACGCGCCATCGACCAGGTCGATCGACCAAAAATGTCGCAGCTGTACGTGATGATGTTGCTCAAACTCCATCCACCTCAATTCGACACCGAGCTCAACAAATTGGTGTCTCCAAATCCACTTTGCAGCGAATTTTGACGAAAGATTTGCATCTTCTTGCATACAAAGTTCAATTGACTCAGGAGCTGAAGCCAGCTGACCATGGACAGCGAAGGGAGTTCGTTAATTGGGTATTGGAGAGACAACATAAAAATGCTGATTTTGCCGATAAAATCATCTTCAGTGACGAGGCCCATTTTCATCTTGATGGCTTCGTCAATAGGCAGAATTGTCGCATTTGGGGTGAAGAAAATCCTCGAGTGATTCACGAGAAGCAAATGCATCCTCAACGTGTCACTGTGTGGTGTGGTTTTTGGGCTGGAGGAATCATTGGAAATTTTTTTTATGAAAATGAGGCAGGTCAAGCGCAAACAGTCAATGGTGTTCGGTATCGTGAAATGATAACCAGTTTTTTCTTGCCTAGAATTGAAGAAATGAATGTGGAGGGCATTTGGTTCCAACAAGACGGCGACACATGTCATACAGCCAGAGAAACAATTCAATTGCTGCATCAGTCATTTCCCGGTCGTGTTATTTCGCGTTTTGGAGATCAGAATTGGCCGCCTAGATCGTGCGATTTAACACCATTAGATTTTTTTTCTTTGGGGTTTTTTGAAGTCGATGGTTTACGCGAATAAGCCGACGACGACTCAAGCCTTAAAAGAGGAAATTGGACGCTGCATTAATGAAATACCGCAGCATTCATGCAAAACGGTCATTGAAAATTTCATTAAAAGATCGCGTGCATGCCAGCAAAGCCGCGGCGGCCATCTGCACGATATATTGTTCCATACATAACCTCATTCTGTCTAATTTACGATATAATAAAGTTTCACGATTTTTTATACCCTTCACCACAGGTGGAAGGGTATATATAAGTTTGTCATTCCGTTTGTAATTTCTACAATATTGATCTTAGACCCTATAAAGTATATATATTCTGGGTCCTTATGAAGAGCGAAGTTGATTTAACGATGTCCGTCTGTCCGTCTGTCCGTCTGTCCGTCTGTCCGTCTGTCCGTCTGTGTGTTGAAATGGGTTTTCCGAAGAACCCAGACGTGATGAGGACTTGATTCTTTTTTATTTCTGTTACATGTGATCCATTTCTGTTTGCTATTAAAAATCAGACAGATCGGTTAATAAATGGCTGAGATATTAGCAAAAAACCAGGACTACCTCTAATTTTTTCCGTAAAATCCCTTTGTTTAATATTTATGTATAATTTTACGCATAACAAACACATCCATGTGTTAAAATTTTTTTATACCCTTCACCATAGGTGGAAGGGTATATATAAGTTTGTCATTCCGTTTGTAATTTCTACAATATTGATCTTAGACCCTATAAAGTATATATATTCTGGGTCCATATGAAGAGCGAAGTTGATTTAACGATGTCCGTCTGTCCGTCTGTCCGTCTGTCCGTCTGTCCGTCTGTCCGTCTGTGTGTTGAAATGGGTTTTCCGAAGAACCCAGACATGATGAGGACTTGATTCTTTTTTATTTCTGTTACATGTGATCCATTTCTGTTTGCTATTAAAAATCAGACAGATCGGTTAATAAATGGCTGAGATATTAGCAAAAAACCAGGACTACCTCTAATTTTTCCAGTAAAATCCCTTTGTTTAATAAGAGTGTGTACGTAGGTTAAATACGTTTCACAACTATTGTGAATGATATAAATAAAAAAAAATAGTAGTGTCGCCAACTTTTTTTTGCCTAGAAAATGCCAAATTTGACAAGAAAAGCGCTGAAACATATGGAAAAATATAAATTTGAGATTTTACATGACATATTATTTTGGATTAAAATTTTTGGACATTTAAGAAAAAATAAATGGGGATACCGCTTGTTTGTGGAGAGCTATGAGGTAGTAGATTCCAACGATGTATTCATCTCCTTCAGAATACCATGGTGAAGGGTATATAAGATTCGGCATAGCCGAATTTAGCCGCTCTTACTTGTTTTTTACTATGTTGTTTTTTTTCTTTCATCTCCACCATTTATACACAAACAACACACATACAAAGATTTGTCATTTAAATAAAAATAAACAAATCCCTAATGACGAAGACTTTTATATATGTACATCTATTGACGATGATTTTGTGTAAGCTTCAATAGCTCAGTTGTCTAGACGCCATGTCACAAATGCTTTTTTTCTCTAAGCCCGCGGAGTTCTAGGTTCAAATCTCGGTAAGGTCAATTCACTTTTTTTTTGTACATTTTTTTTTATTATTTTCTTAATATTTTTTTTTTTTGCTTATTTTTGGTTTTTTTTTAACATTTAATAATTAATTTATATAAAATTTTATATTAATAATTAAAATTATTTTCTTTCATCTCCACCTTTTATACACAAACAACACACATACAAAGATTTGTCATTTAAATAAAAACTAAAGGGCTAACTATATTATACTTTTGCTAACTTAATTTACTGTCAAAAATCAACGAAAAGTCTGTCAAATGCTTAATCAACTTATTGAAGACTTTTGGGTGGCTACAATGTACTTTTTAAACTTAAATACTTAATACACTTAGTTGCAAATATTTGTACTTTTGCAAAAACTGTTTTCTTCTTATATTTCTAATATATATGTATCTTTTCGAAAAATATTATTTAATGTGTTCAATTTATAAATTTTTTACAATTAACAAGTAAATCTATATTAATTTTTAATAATTTAAAGAAACAAATGAAAACATAAATAAAAAAGTACTAAAAAATGCAACAGTGCTTGCATCTCAATCGAAAAACAAATACAAAACCCACCCCTTTTGTTATACATGCACGTTTAGAGCTAACTATATTATACTTTTGCTAGCTTAAGCAAATGTGCGAATACATGTAATCAAATGTGTATGACTATATTGTACTTAACAAACTTTTCGTTAAGTTTCGTCAAGTGTCATTTGCTTAAGCAAACAGCGAAACTGACCGCACTTTACTTAAGGAATCATGTGTTTTTAGAAAAACGGTTTATGTAAAAAAAAAACAAATTTCAATGTACGCGGAAAATATTTGTATAGAAAATTTAATTGAAAATGTTAAAAAACAAACGTGCATGTATAACAAAAGGGATGGGTTTTGTATTTGTTTTTCGATTGAGATGCAAGCACTGTTGCATTTTTTAGTACTTTTTTATTTATGTTTTCATTTGTTTCTTTTAATTATTTAAAATTAATATAGATTTACTTGTTAATTGTAAAATATTTGTAAATTGAACACATTAAATAATATTTTTCGAAAATATACATATATTTTGGAAATATAAGAAGAAAACAGTTTTTGCAAAAGTTCATATATTTGCAACTAAGTGTAGTAAGTATTTAAGTTTAAAAAGTACATTGTAGCCACCCAAAAGTCTCCAATAAGTTGATTAAGCATTTGACAGACTTTTCGTTAATTTTTGACAGTAGCTTAAGTTAGCAAAAGTATAATATAGTTAGCCCTTTTGTTTTTTAACATTTTCAATTAAATTTTCTATAAAAATATTTTCCGCGTACATTGCAATTTGTTTTTTTTTTTTGCATTAACAGTTTTTCTAAAAACATATGATTCCTTAAGTAAAGTGCGGTCAGTTTCGCTGTTTGCTTAAGCAATTGACACTTGACGAAACTTAACGAAAAGTTTGTTAAGTACAATATAGTCATACACATTTGATTACATGTATTCGCACATTTGCTTAAGCTAGCAAAAGTATAATATAGTTAGCTCTTAAACAAATCCCTAATGAACGAAGACTTTTATATATGTACATCTATTGACGATGATTTTGTGTGAGCTTCAATAGCTCAGTTGTCTAGACGCCATGTCACAAATACATTTTTTCTCTAAGCACGCGGAGTTCGAGGTTCAAATCTCGATGAGGTCAATTCACTTTTTTTTTACATTTTTTTTTATTATTTTCTTAAGACTTTTTTTTTTTTTGCTTATTTTTGGTTTTTTTTAACATTTAATAATTAATTTATATAAAATTTTATATTAATAATTAAATAATCCATAAATAGGCTAAAAACATCAACATTTTTATAAAAACCCTCTGATACAAACAAAATACAAACGTTTTTATACCTTTCACCACAGGTGAAAGGGTCGCGGGTTCGTTAAGATTTTTTTTTGTTTATTTTTTGTTTTTTTTTTACATTTAATAATTAATTTAAATAAAATTTTATATTAATAATTAAATAATCCATAAATAGGCTAAAAACATCAAAATTTGTATAAAAACCCTCTGATACTAACAAAATACAAACGGTTTTATTTCTATTTTTTGCTCCGATTTAAAAGAATTAATAAAAAGATTTTTAAACCATTTTATTTCTCACATATTAAGAAAATTTTATACATAATTTACCTTTGAGTGAAACTATTTTAGGTCATAACTTATAATAATTTATACAAAAAATTATAAACTATTTTCCTTCAAATTTTTAAAATTAAGCTAAAAAAATTACAAATATTTCTAATAAAAAAGCGAAATAAAATCCTAAATGCAAATTTGCCAGCTAAATCAAACTATTTTGTAGAAATAAAACACATGCAGTTCTAGTGATTTCTTTTAACGATTTGTTGAAATTCTTTTCTTTCACCTCTTAACCTTTTATACACAAACAACAAACACTATTCTAGGGCTGTATTATGACCTATGGATACGTCTTATATAGCAAAAGATCGAAAATCTTTAGTATAACATATTTGCTGAAAAACTCGGAAATATCGGTTCAGATACAAAAAAGTTATGCCCAAAACATACATTTTTTTAAAATACATATTTTCTGGAACCATAAATCTTCCCGAGTCCAAGTTTTATCTCCAAACTAAATGGTTAATTTCCTCTTAAAGGCGTCCGTATATAAATCTGTCCATTTCATATATGTCCATATATAAACTTCAGTTTTTTCCCAACCATGGTGAAGGGTATATAAGATTCGGCATAGCCGAATTTAGCCGCTCTTACTTGTTTTTAAATATCTGTGTTTTACTTAAAATTTAAAAATTGCGTTCTTCTTGGGACACCCTTTATAACAGTGTAAATATACAAAAAAAAATGTATTTGGATGATAATTAATACAAAAATTATTACCAAATCCTACCCTACCACAGATCTCTTAATGTTATATAAAAAATCAACATTTTTAAAGTGTTCATATCATTACCTTAGTGTTAACATAGATGGTCTAATCGAAGGCCATATTTTTATTCATTCGATTCTTTTCAATTTTAGTAAATTTTTTTTTTTTACTATTTTGGAAAGATTAAAATTAGGTTTGAAATGTTAGGTCCACGCGTTGTAGCGTGCGTCACGGAAAATAAGGATTTTTTTATGTTGTGACTAGAATGATTTTTATTTGCAAGTCATCTATAATTTTAAATCAATAAGTGAAATAAGTGAATACAAAAATTAAAATTCTACAATTAAAAAACAATAGCATATTAATTTCTTAATCGTGCGTCACGATTTGAGTTTTCTCAAAAATTGCATTAAAAAGTGCTTCCAATTATACCACCCTGCCGGTTAACCGGTTAGGTATTCGGGTCGCTTAATCGGAAAAATTGGAGATTAATTGATTAATCGTTAAATGAAAACACAAAGTTCTCAAGGAAACCTTTAAATCTAAAACAGAAAAATTAAGTCTATACAGTGTGTTACAGCAGAGAAATTATTGCAAAAAATTTTATAAATAAACCAGAACTGTTCTAAAACACTATTCAATAAATAATCTTAAAATTATTGTATTGTTTTTGCGAAATTTACAAAGTTTGACAGAACTGTCGCTGCCATTTTAATTTTCTGGTTTGGGCTTTAAAGTTAAACAGATTAACATCAGATCAAAAGGTGCATATGGAAATAAATAAAATTAAGGATAAAAAATTGAAAACAATTTTAATATGACAATTTTCATAACTCTACATGAAATGTAAATATAAAACAAGTAAAAAAGGGCCAAATTCGGCTGTGCCGAATCTTTGAATACCCTCCACCATAGGGGCTGAAGATGATATACGTATATACCAAATTTTGCAAGAACTGTAATATGAATATGTTTTGTCAATTTATGTAACGAACTTTTGTTATTTAGTTTTAGTAATGTTATTTACAGAGGTCTGCTCTGTTAGCGACTTTAACATTGTTGCTTTTAACGTTAACTTAGTTTTTAAGAGTAACACACATATAGCTCTAAAATGATATTATTCTCATAGTATGTAAGACAATAAATGTAATCGAACAATAAGAAGACTTAATAACATTTTTACTTTCTTAACAGAAAAAAAAAATTGATATAGAAAAATTGTACAAATTTGTATGGAAAATTTAGAGGTACCTTCACATTTTCACTCATAACTTTTGAACCCGAGCAGTTTGGTATTTAAAATGAGGTTAAGCATTTTAAATACCAAACTGCTCGGGAGGATGTTCAATAATCTGGGTAAAAATAGGCACCCCCGCTTGCGTCTTCGCGTCGTGATCGCCAATTCAACAGACAGACAGACAGACGGACAGACAGACGGACATCGCTAAATCGACTTAAAATTGCATAAGGACCACGAATATATATACTTTATGGGGTCTTAAACCTATATTTCGACATATTACAAACGGAATGACAAACTGATATATACCCTCACCATATATGGTGGAGGGTATAAAAATCCCACTAAACACTATGTTTAAGTTGAAGGTAACTCTTTTGAAAGACCAAGAAATTTCTATATTTTAATCCAAAAAACGCGTACGAATGTAGCGTTCGTCACGCAGGATTTGCCCATATATTGTGCAACATAAAAAAAATAATAACCTGCGGCACAAATGATTTATGAAGCCAATCCATGAGGACCTGGATCTTGTTGGGTAGTTGAGATTACTTGCAATATAAGTGTGTAATGTGCGGATGCATTAGCATCCGTTATGTTTCCCTCGTTTTTGACCGGAGCAGTCTTTTCGGCACTTGATACACAAAACTTTTCTGATAAAATTTTCCAGAACAAGTCAGATTCATCAGCATTGTTCAATTGATCGTGACATAGACCCATTTCTTTAAAGTTTTGCTTTCAGTTTGAGGCTATGAAGAAAGCTTCTCTCTAGTTACGATGTCAATTTTAGTTGGGAATTCACTTTATTAACTAAAAAAAAAATCATTTACATCAAAATTACGTGTGTTTTATAAGTGAACTTTTTCACCATCATTAAAAATAAATATCATATATTTTTGTATTTTTCCATGCCCTACACGATTTCGCGGTTAGACGTTTTCAGCAAAAAAAAAAAAAAGGTTATAACCCTACTGTGCAACTACAAGTAGTCAAAACAATTTAATTAAAAAACATATCTTTTAAAATTGTGTCATAGATAATATTCTTTTTAAACTCTGATACCTACTTACTTTGTAAAGCATATTGACCAGCATTTGTTATGTTTATTTAAAACTTGTCTTATTGGCAACTTTTAGTAGCTGCCACAAAAAAAAAAAAATGAAAAAAAACTAATAACAAACGATTCTTTAGTTTGTTTTTCCATGTTTTTATCATAACGTATCGTATGTAATTGCATGCTATAAAATCAAGGAAAAATATGTGCTTGATATTCTATTACAAGGCAAAAATAAAAAAGCTAAGTTTCATATACATACATATTTTAAACTCATACTATGAAATAAATATGTATGTATGTATAATTTCGTAGCTAAACATGCCTCCATAAATAACTATGCACTAACCAAATACTGATTAAAACAGATACAAATAACTAATTCTAACTAAAAAAAAAAACCCAGTATTTAGTCTGTATTTACACAAGTACAGGCTGGTTGAAAAGTTCCTGCGCTCACCAAGAGATGGCACTGCTGCTCCAAACTTTTTTTTTCTCAAGTTGGTATAACTGTCCTGAGAACACATGCAAAGTTGCAAGTCATTCTGTCAATTCTTTCTTTGTTTACAAGCCATTTGAAGTTGACGTGTCATTGATTTTTTTTAATATGGAATAAATTTAATATCGTTCAGTCATTAGATTCTTTGTTTTGAAGGGTTTAAAAGCAAAGGAAATGTATGAACAATTGTTAGAAGTGTATAAGAAGTCCTCATCTTCAAAACGCACCGTTGAATTTTGGGCTGGTGAATTTAAAAGTGGTCGTACCAGCCTTAAAGACGATCCACGCGAAGGACAACCAAAAACTGCAACCACAGCAGAAATCATTGAGCAGGTACATAATATGGTTAGTGAAGATCCAAGTTTGACTAAGCGTGAAATTGCTAATGCCATAGGTATCTCAGACGAACGAGTACTCCATATTTTACATGAAGAATTACGTATGAAAAAACTGTTTGGAAAGTTAGTGCCGCACACAATAACAAATTTCTCAGCGTAATTTGAAGCGTTTTAAGCCGAATAAAACCGACTTCTTGCGTCGTTTTATAACTATGGATGAGACTTGGATCTACCACCATGATCCTAAATTGAAACAAGAACGTTTACAGTGGACTGAAGCTGGTTGTTCAGCTCCAAAGCAGGTGAAGTCACAACGATCAGCAAAGAAGGTTATGACATCAGTGTTTTGGGATGCAAAAGAAATTTTGTTGATTGTTTATCTTCAGAAAAGTAAAACAATCAACTCTGAATATTATTGCAGCCTTTTGGATCAGCTGGATGAAAAAATTGTGAGAAAAGACCTGGTTTAAAGAAGAAAAAAAATCATTTTTCATCAAGATAATGCACCTGCTCACAGAAGTGTTTTGACGATGGCTAAATTCAAAGAATTAGAATACGAATTGCTTGAACATCCACCGTATTCACCAGATTTGGCTCCCAGTGACTACTATCTCTTCAGAAATCTCAAACAATTCCTTCGTAGAAAACATTTTTCATTGAATGAAGAGGCCATAGCAGCCGTATGCGGTTATTTTGCAGAGCTTCCGGAAAACCATTATAAGGATGGGATAAAATTATTGGAAGATCATTGGAACAAGTGTATTGAGCTTCTAGGAGATTATATTGAATAAAAAAATATATTTCGTAACAAAAACAGTATTCTTTCATTTCGAGCGCAGGAACTTTTCAACCAACCAGTATGTATACTTCATTATGTATTCCATTGACTTAACCATTCAACACTTTTGCTTTTTCTCTGCTTAACCTGCCACTTGCTTGTTGTTTTTGTTTCTATTATTTTGACTACTAGTCTTTAACTATTTGTTTACAAATACAATACATATGCAGGTTTGTAAATAAAATTCGTACATACTTATATAAAAACAAGTAAGAGCGGCTAAATTCGGCTATGCCGAATCTTATATACCCTTCACCATGGTTGGGAAAAAACTGAAGTTTATATATGGACATATATGAAATGGACAGATTTATATACGGACGCCTTTAAGAGGAAATTAACCATTTAGTTTGGAGATAAAACTTGGACTCGGGAAGATTTATGGTTCCAGAAAATATGTATTTTAAAAAAATGTATGTTTTGGGCATAACTTTTTTGTATCTGAACCGATATTTCCGAGTTTTTCAGCAAATATGTTATACTAAAGATTTTCGATCTTTTGCTATATAAGACGTATCCATAGGTCATAATACAGCTCTAGAATAGTGTTTGTTGTTTGTGTATAAAAGGTTAAGAGGTGAAAGAAAAGAATTTCAACAAATCGTTAAAAGAAATCACTAGAACTGCATGTGTTTTATTTCTACAAAATAGTTTGATTTAGCTGGCAAATTTGCATTTAGGATTTTATTTCGCTTTTTTATTAGAAATATTTGTAATTTCTTTAGCTTAATTTTAAAAATTTTAAGGAAAATAGTTTATAATTTTTTTTATAAATTATTATAAGTTATGACCTAAAATAGTTGCACTCAAAGGTAAATTATGTATAAAATTTTCTTAATATGTGAGAAATAAAATGGTTTAAAAATCTTTTTATAAATTCTTTTAAATCGGTGCAAAAAATAGAAATAAAACCGTTTGTATTTTGTTTGTATCAGAGGGTTTTTATACAAATTTTGATGTTTTTAGCCTATTTATGGATTATTTAATTATTAATATAAAATTTTATTTAAATTAATTATTAAATGTAAAAAAAACAAAAAATAAACAAAAAAAAAATCTTAACGAACCCGCAACCCTTCTACCTGTGGTGAAAGGTATAAAAACGTTTGTATTTTGTTTGTATCAGAGGGTTTTTATAAAAATGTTGATGTTTTTAGCCTATTTATGGATTATTTAATTATTAATATAAAATTTTATATAAATTAATTATTAAATGTTAAAAAAAACCAAAAATAAGCAAAAAAAAAAGTCTTAAGAAAATAATAAAAAAAAAATGTTTAAAAAAAAAGTGAATTGACCTCACCGAGATTTGAACTTCGAACCCCACGGCCTTAGAGAAAAAAAAAGTATTTGTGACACAGCGTCTTGACAACTGAGCTATTGAAGCTCACACAAAATCATCGTCAATAGAGAGAAAAGAATTTTAACACATGGATGTGTTGTTATGCTCAAAATTCTACATACATATTAAACAAAAGGGTGTGAAGATAAATACGTAGGTTAAATACGTTTCACAACTATTGTGAATGATATAAATAAAAAAGCAAATAGTAGTGTCGCCAACTTTTTTTTGCCTAGAAAATGCCAAATTTGACAAGAAAATCGCTGAAACATATGGAAAAATAAAAATTTGAGATTTTACATGACATATTATTTTGGACTAAAATTTTTGGACATTTAAGAAAAAATAAATGGGGATACCGCTTGTCTGTGGAGAGATATGAGGTAGTGGATTCCAACGATGTATTCATCTCCTCCAGAATCGCTCTAGGTTTCGAGTTTTGCATTTGACAAGAAAATTTATTTTTGAAATTTCTCATATTATTTAAAATTAAAATTTTTGGACATTTAAGAAAAAATAAATGGGGGTACCGCTTGTTTGTGGAGAGCTATGTGGGAGTAGATTCCAACGATGTATTCATCTCCTCCAGAATCACTCTAGGTTTCGAGTTTTGCATTTGACAAGAAAATTAATTTTTGAAATTTCTCATAACATTATTTAAAATTAAAATTTTTGGACATTTAAGAAAAAAATAAATGGGGGTACCGCTTGTTTGTGGAGAGCTATGAGGTAGTTGATTCCAACGATGTATTCATCTCCTTCAGAATCACTCTAGGTTTCGAGTTTTGCATTTTAAAGAAAATTTATTTTTGAAATTCCACATAACATTATTTAAAATTAAAATTTTTGGTCATTTAAGAAAAAAATAAATGGGAGTACCGCTTGTTTGTGGAGAGCTATGAGGAAGTAGATTCCAACGATGTATTCATCTCCTCCAGAATCACTCTAGGTTTCGAGTTTTGCATTTGACAAGAAAATTTATTTTTGAAATTTCTCATAACATTATTTAAAATTAAATTTGTTGGACATTTAAGAAAAAAATAAATGGGGGTACCGCTTGTTTGTGGAGAGCTATGAGGTAGTAGATTCCAACGATGTATTCATCTCCTCCAGAATCACTCTAGGTTTAGAGTTTTGCATTTGACAAGAAAATTTATTTTTGAAATTTCTCATAACATTATTTAAAATTAAAATTTTTGGACATTTAAGAAAAAAATAAATGGGGGTACCGCTTGTTTGTGGAGAGCTATGAGGTAGTAGATTCCGACGATGTATTCCAACGATGAATGAATCAACTACCTCATAGCTCTCCACAAACAAGCGGTACCCCCATTTATTTTTTTCTTAAATGTCCAAAAATTTTAATTTTAAATAATGTTATGTGGAATTTCAAAAATAAATTTTCTTTAAAATGCAAAACTCGAATCCTAGAGTGATTCTGGAGGAGATGAATACATCATTGGAATCAACTACCTCATAGCTCTCCACAAACAAGCGGTACCCCCATTTATTTTTTTCTTAAATGTCCAAAAATTTTAATTTTAAATAATGTTATGAGAAATTTCAAAAATAAATTTTCTTGTCAAATGCAAAACTCTAAACCTAGAGTGATTCTGGAGGAGATGAATACATCGTTGGAAGCTACTACCTCATAGCTCTCCACAAATAAGCGGTAACCCCATTTATTTTTTTCTTAAATGTCCAACAATTTTAATTTTAAATAATGTTATGAGAAATTTCAAAAATAAATTTTCTTTAAAATGCAAAACTCGAATCCTAGAGTGATTCTGGAGGAGATGAATACATCGTTGGAATCAACTACCTCATAGCTCTCCACAAACAAGCGGTACCCCCATTTATTTTTTTCTTAAATGTCCAAAAATTTTAATTTTAAATAATGTTATGTGGAATTTCAAAAATAAATTTTCTTTAAAATGCAAAACTCGAAACCTAGAGTGATTCTGAAGGAGATGAATACATCGTTGGAATCTACTACCTCATAGCTCTCCACAAACAAGCGGTATCCCCATTTATTTTTTCTTAAATGTCCAAAAAATAATATGTCATGTAAAATCTCAAATTTATATTTTTCCATATGTTTCAGCGCTTTTCTTGTCAAATTTGGCATTTTCTAGGCAAAAAAAAGTTGGCGACACTACTATTTGTTTTTTATTTATATCATTCACAATAGTTGTGAAACGTATTTAACCTACGTATTTATCTTCACACTC
The DNA here is from genome assembly GCA_949748255.1 of Eustalomyia histrio. Lineage (NCBI taxonomy): Eukaryota > Metazoa > Arthropoda > Insecta > Diptera > Anthomyiidae > Eustalomyia > Eustalomyia histrio. The sequence continues at coordinate 58,873,547 of OX456524.1, forward strand.
TTATTAAACAAAGGGATTTTACTGGAAAAATTAGAGGTAGTCCTGGTTTTTTGCTAATATCTCAGCCATTTATTAACCGATCTGTCTGATTTTTAATAGCGAACAGAAATGGATCACATGTAACAGAAATAAAAAAGAATCAAGTCCTCATCATGTCTGGGTTCTTCGGAAAACCCATTTCAACACACAGACGGACAGACGGACAGACGGACAGACGGACATCGTTAAATCAACTTCGCTCTTCATATGGACCCAGAATATATATACTTTATAGGGTCTAAGATCAATATTGTAGAAATTACAAACGGAATGACAAACTTATATATACCCTTCCACCTATGGTGAAGGGTATAAAAAAATGTAAAAAAAAAAGTGAATTGACCTCGCCGAGATTTGAACCTCGAACCCCACGGCCTTAGAGAAAAAAAAAAGTATTTGTGACACAGCGTCTAGACAACTGAGCTATTGAAGCTCACACAAAATCATCGTCAATAGAGGTACATATATAAAAGTCTTCGTTCATTAGAGATTTGTTTAGTTTTTATTTAAATGACAAATCTTTATATGTGTTTGTTGTTTGTGTATAAAAGGTGGAGATGAAAGAAAAGAATTTTAATTATTAATATAAAATTTTATATAAATTAATTATTAAATGTTAAAAAAAAAACAAAAATAAGCAAAAAAAAAAGTCTTAAGAAAATAATAAAAAAAAAAATGTATAAAAAAAAAAGTGAATTGACCTCACCGAGATTTGAACTTCGAACCCCACGGCCTTAGAGAAAAAAAAAGTATTTGTGACACAGCGTCTTGACAACTGAGCTATTGAAGCTCACACAAAATCATCGTCAATAGAGAGAAAAGAATTTTAACACATGGATGTGTTGTTATGCTCAAAATTCTACATACATATTAAACAAAAGGGTGTGAAGATAAATACGTAGGTTAAATACGTTTCACAACTATTGTGAATGATATAAATAAAAAAGCAAATAGTAGTGTCGCCAACTTTTTTTTGCCTAGAAAATGCCAAATTTGACAAGAAAATCGCTGAAACATATGGAAAAATAAAAATTTGAGATTTTACATGACATATTATTTTGGACTAAAATTTTTGGACATTTAAGAAAAAATAAATGGGGATACCGCTTGTCTGTGGAGAGATATGAGGTAGTGGATTCCAACGATGTATTCATCTCCTCCAGAATCGCTCTAGGTTTCGAGTTTTGCATTTGACAAGAAAATTTATTTTTGAAATTTCTCATATTATTTAAAATTAAAATTTTTGGACATTTAAGAAAAAATAAATGGGGGTACCGCTTGTTTGTGGAGAGCTATGTGGGAGTAGATTCCAACGATGTATTCATCTCCTCCAGAATCACTCTAGGTTTCGAGTTTTGCATTTGACAAGAAAATTAATTTTTGAAATTTCTCATAACATTATTTAAAATTAAAATTTTTGGACATTTAAGAAAAAAATAAATGGGGGTACCGCTTGTTTGTGGAGAGCTATGAGGTAGTTGATTCCAACGATGTATTCATCTCCTTCAGAATCACTCTAGGTTTCGAGTTTTGCATTTTAAAGAAAATTTATTTTTGAAATTCCACATAACATTATTTAAAATTAAAATTTTTGGTCATTTAAGAAAAAAATAAATGGGAGTACCGCTTGTTTGTGGAGAGCTATGAGGAAGTAGATTCCAACGATGTATTCATCTCCTCCAGAATCACTCTAGGTTTCGAGTTTTGCATTTGACAAGAAAATTTATTTTTGAAATTTCTCATAACATTATTTAAAATTAAATTTGTTGGACATTTAAGAAAAAAATAAATGGGGGTACCGCTTGTTTGTGGAGAGCTATGAGGTAGTAGATTCCAACGATGTATTCATCTCCTCCAGAATCACTCTAGGTTTAGAGTTTTGCATTTGACAAGAAAATTTATTTTTGAAATTTCTCATAACATTATTTAAAATTAAAATTTTTGGACATTTAAGAAAAAAATAAATGGGGGTACCGCTTGTTTGTGGAGAGCTATGAGGTAGTAGATTCCGACGATGTATTCCAACGATGAATGAATCAACTACCTCATAGCTCTCCACAAACAAGCGGTACCCCCATTTATTTTTTTCTTAAATGTCCAAAAATTTTAATTTTAAATAATGTTATGTGGAATTTCAAAAATAAATTTTCTTTAAAATGCAAAACTCGAATCCTAGAGTGATTCTGGAGGAGATGAATACATCATTGGAATCAACTACCTCATAGCTCTCCACAAATAAGCGGTAACCCCATTTATTTTTTTCTTAAATGTCCAACAATTTTAATTTTAAATAATGTTATGAGAAATTTCAAAAATAAATTTTCTTTAAAATGCAAAACTCGAATCCTAGAGTGATTCTGGAGGAGATGAATACATCGTTGGAATCAACTACCTCATAGCTCTCCACAAACAAGCGGTACCCCCATTTATTTTTTTCTTAAATGTCCAAAAATTTTAATTCTAAATAATGTTATGTGGAATTTCAAAAATAAATTTTCTTTAAAATGCAAAACTCGAAACCTAGAGTGATTCTGAAGGAGATGAATACATCGTTGGAATCTACTACCTCATAGCTCTCCACAAACAAGCGGTATCCCCATTTATTTTTTCTTAAATGTCCAAAAATTTTAATCCAAAATAATATGTCATGTAAAATCTCAAATTTATATTTTTCCATATGTTTCAGCGCTTTTCTTGTCAAATTTGGCATTTTCTAGGCAAAAAAATGTTGGCGACACTACTATTTGTTTTTTATTTATATCATTCACAATAGTTGTGAAACGTATTTAACCTACGTATTTATCTTCACACTCTTATTAAACAAAGGGATTTTACTGGAAAAATTAGAGGTAGTCCTGGTTTTTTGCTAATATCTCAGCCATTTATTAACCGATCTGTCTGATTTTTAATAGCAAACAGAAATGGATCACATGTAACAGAAATAAAAAAGAATCAAGTCCTCATCATGTCTGGGTTCTTCGGAAAACCCATTTCAACACACAGACGGACAGACGGACAGACGGACAGACGGACAGACGGACATCGTTAAATCAACTTCGCTCTTCATAAGGACCCAGAATATATATACTTTATAGGGTCTAAGATCAATATTGTAGAAATTACAAACGGAATGACAAACTTATATATACCCTTCCACCTATGGTGAAGGGTATAAAAATATGTAGATACATTTATAAAGATTGTCTTCATTTTGAAAAATATTTTGACAGTGGACTTTTAATTACAATTACTGAACATTATTAATGTGTTGTTCTAATATTTTTAAAAAAAAAAGAATCGTAAATTGCTTGTTGTTCATTTTATTTTGTTTCAGATTAAATTGGAAAGCTTTTTATAAATACATAGGAAATTTTTAAACACTTGAATGAAGTTTGGATATACACAGAGCAAAATCAAAAAATTCTGTTTCATATAATATTTTTGTAAATACAGTATACAAATGAAATTTTTAAATACAAAAAAACTTTTTGTTATTTTTTGTAACTTAATTTTTTTTTAAATTGATTTTGTAATGAAAATTGATAGAAAAATATCGTAATAATACACAGAAAAATGTTTCACAACAGAAAAATGTTTCACAAAATTTTAAGTAATTAAGAAATATTCGAATTATAACAATTTTTTTGTTTGTTTGTTTTTACCGGGAGTGCCCCGATAGGCTAGTTGGAAGCGTGTATCAGTGAGGCGGTCGTGCGTTCAATTCCCACCTGAAGCTCTGGTCTGTATTCGCTACAACGAGCCGATGGCCTTTGATGCTAGTGATCGGTTAGGGTATTAGGATATAATTTGTAATTATACCCAGCAAAATAAAATGGATGTTATTCTTTACTAATCTATTTTTCAGAACATTCACTCAAAAAAAAAGAAGCATGTCTTTTTGCAATAAAAAATTTCTTTCAAAATAGTTTAAAAATTGTCCTCAATTCAAGTAAAATTTTATTAAAACTTTGAACAATTTTTTTAAAAAGAATAAAAATTCCTAAGTTTGAGAAAAACGAAATATACTCAGAAATAGTTCATATTTTTCCTAAGTAATATTTCTTGATTTTAGGAAAAAAAAAAACAAGTCAATTAAATAAAAATTTATTAATTTTAAGAAAAAACATCTAAGCTTTAAGAAATTTGCATACTTAAATGTAATAAAATTAAGTTTAGTTCAAAGGAAAAAATTTAGGACATAATTTACTCCCATTTAGTTCAAAAAATATGTCTAACTTAAATCTAAAAAGTACTTGAACTTAATGTGTGTTCATTTTTTGATCGCGAGTAGTAAAATTAACTAAATTTTAGAAAGTCATTTCCAAATTCAGATTTTAAGTTTACCACTTACTAGTTTTAAAGAATTGTTTTCTAAAAATAAGTTCAGATAATTAAAAAGAAAAAGTAATAAATTTTTTCCTATGTAATAATAAAAATTTACTTGATTTTTGAAACTGATGAACTATTTCTAAAGAAAATTTTCATGCAACTTAGTTCAGATAAATTTTTAAAATTTTAATAAAATATTATTTTTTTCGAGTAAAAGTTTTCTAATTAACTAAACTAACTAACTTAAATTTAACTTTAATATAACAAAAATATTGTATATTTAACACTTTTATATTTTATTCTTATCAACGCGCCGAAATAGTGACGTTCTACATGGAAAAAAGTCCGAAAATAAATAGATGAGTCCCATTTCACACCCTGTGGCGGCGTTAACAAGCCAAGATCTAGAAAATACCTTTGCATGCCCAGAGAAACGATTCCGATAATGAGCCAACATCCGCTCATTGTGTTTTATCTACCCGAAAATGTGTGAACAAGATCTGGACGGTTACTGGTTTAAAAAAAAATGGTTTATGCAACAAAAAATGGTTTATGCAACAAAAATTCGCTGGTGCCATTGACTACACTCATCAAAAAAAGTCTGTAATGGCAACTGAAAATTTTGCTGTTATTACGGGAAATTCTGCTAATTTGAGCCTAGCGGTAGTTTTTGCTAATCTTAGCAACACATGTCATAGTACAATAAAATCAGTAGAAAAATTAGTAGCCGCTGCTAAATTTTAGTAGACTTTTTGTAAAGTGGAATTTAAAATCTGTTTGCTAAAATCAGCAAAAAAAATACTAAATACATACTATTAATAAAGTACAAAATTTTAGATTTATTTTTTTTATCAATCATCAAAAATTTTGATTATAGTTTTTAAAAAATATTTTATACAAAATGAAAAAAAAAATCAAAGGCTTAAAAATCTTAAAAATTGTTAAAACATAAACGAATTTATTATTTTGTTTTAATTTGGTAATTTCTTTTTTGAAAAATATTTTAGTCAATTTTTTTTTACTTTTAAGGTTAAATTTAATTGTTTTTAGGGCTGATTTTTAGAACTAAAAATCCTTTTTTAGTGCTATTTTAAGTGGATGTCCTCTTTTAAGACGTGAGTCGGTATTTTAACTTCCGATCCCTTTTTTAATCCTAGGTAACATTTAAGGGCAATTTAAGTTTGTATGTATGAGTTTTAATTATTAGAAAAAACATTTCCTTCAATATCGACTTTTTTAAACTTAGTATTTTTTTTTGCTAATTTTAGCAAATCGGTTTTCAAAAATTTGTAAAATGATTTCTGAAATTAACAACGAAAATTTGTAAATATTCTGTAAAAATTCTGTAATTTGTAAAATGTAAATAGCAAAAAGATTTGCTAAATAATAATTTTTTTACTAAAAATCAGTGCGAAAATAGTAAAGTGGGATTGAAAACAGTTTACAAATTTTTCTACTAAATTTTTTTTCTGAGTGTAGCCACCCAGATCTCTAGATTTGGATTGTTTTTAAAGTTAAGCAATTCCGCTGTCTTTAAAATTATTTAATATTAATATACCGACATAAAATATGGCGCACCCTGTATTTGAAATAGCTTTAGCATAAATGTTTACATATTTTTTTATATTACTGTACATAGTTTAAAGATGTTTTGTTTACATGTATTTTTCTTCTGTTTACTTCTCACATCTCACATGTCAAAGTCACGGTGACATAAGACTCCATTTGTCGAAATGAGAGCATATTCCGAAAGCGTGACGATTTTTGCATGCATCTTCTATTTTAAAACTTATTAAATTTTTGTTATACTAAAAATTAAAAAAAAAACTCACCTCAGACATCAGATTTCTTTATTTGTTTATATTTAATTGTTGTTGTAGTTTAAATGAAAAATGTGACAAACGAAGAAAGAACGTGCGCAATAGAAAACCATAAAAATTATAAATGCTTAAAGCACGTGCAACACGGCTTTGTGTCTTGTTTGCACATTTTCCAATATTTCAAGTTATTGTATTGCAAAATAATAAAATAGCACTACGTTCTTTAACATTGTTATTGTTTTCTGTGTTGTCAGTTGAGTGAAAAAAAACTTGATATACAGGTAACATTACATTATTTAAACAATTACAAAAAAATATATTAATAACTTACATTGAAAAAAATACATATATTTATAAATAATAGAATTGTAAAGATTTAGTAAATTTAGCAATTTTTAAGTGTCACAGTATAGAGAATGATTTTTTGAAGAAAATATTTTTAGTCATGGCCAACAGTGCGTATAATTGTTTTAAATAAAACATATAAATCATACGTTTCAAATGTCAGATGGTTTCAAATTGGTTATAACTTAACACGTTCGCTGCCATGTGACCCACCGGTGGTTCACAAGAATTTTTTCCTAAAGGCCATGTGCACCACCGGTGGGTCACACGCTACCTCATATTATTAAACAGTTTTCAGTGCGGCCTGTGAAGCAAACACTTTTTTCTCTTCATTGGCACCTACCTGAAAGCTTTATCTTTGTTATACAAAAAAAATTAATTGATTTGAGACACTATTTTAGAAGTTATTTCAATTTTATTTTATTAAAAAAAAAGTATAATAAAAATTATTTCATGGCTTTAAAACTTAAAAAAACATTTCATTTTCATTGAAAAATAAAACAATATTATTTTTACTGATGTTTGGTAAAACATTCCAAGCAAAATGCAGGACTGCCTTCACAATTACTGCAAAAGGTTGATACTTTCTTTGCCTTTTTCGCAGCAACGCTCCTTCCTTCAAATTTGGCTAAGTTCTCATAACAACTCAAACATCGCTTTCTTGTTTTTCTGTTTGTACTGTCTCTTGTTTCGAATTCTTTCAATTTGTGTTTAATTGGATTTGAAGTTGACGGCTGCTGGTCAAGTTTTATATCGCAAAGAGCTTCACAAATGGATTGCCTGAACTCGAGGATCGTCATATTTTTAGTACTTTTATAAATTACTAAGGCGTTCACAACTGCTGTTGAAAGCAGATATTCGAACGCAATTTTGTGGTACCATCTAATGGTTTTCCTCAATGGGGTGAAATAACAAGCCATTTGGTCGGATATGTCGATACCTTGTTTTGCATGATTGTAATCTATAATTACCTTTAGCTTAGTTATTTCCTCCCCTTGTCTTGTTTTTTTTCCTGTTGGAGCTTGCTCTAGACCATGCTTTGTGCTAAGCATCAGTACTTCACGCTTGTCCTTCCATTTCGATATAACAATAGAAGAATTTTCACGCCCAATGATTTCAGATCTTTTTAGCTTAGCCATGGTTACTTCTTTGGGATTTCCTATTCGGTTTTTTCGTAGGGTTCCAATAAGGTGAGTTTTTCGAGCAAGGAGCATTTTAGCTAAAGAAACCGAAGTGTAGAAGTTGTCAGTTGCTAAAGTTCTTCCGTGGTCTAGGTATTTTTCTGCTAGATCGAGAACAATTTGTGTACTGTGTGATGTTGTCGTTGTAGGCTGACCCCTTTGGTGAAGACTTTCATTTTTTCCTGCGTAAACGGAACTTGTGTACGTGTAGCCGCTCGGATCGCAAAGTTTGTACACTTTGACTCCATATTTGTGGGATTTCCCAGGATTATACTGCCTAAATTGCAGTCTTCCTCGCCAAGGAATCATTGCCGCGTCAACTGCCAATACTTCACCCGGGCATCTAGCATTTACGAAATTGTGTTCTAGCATTGCCAACAATCCACTCACTTTTCCTAAGCGATCACTTCCAACCAAAGAATTGTCGGAAAAATGGATAAATTTCAAAATCAACTGAAATCTATTTCTCGACATCACTTGCGGAACGAATGAATTTTTGTAGAATTGGTCAGTCCTCCAGTAGTGGGAAATAGATGGATATTTTACGATTCCCATATATAGCACTAATCCCAAAAACTTTTTTATTTCGGCTACTGTTGTACCTACCCATTCCTTTGTACGAGACTTTCGTGTGATCGTATTGTTTTGTAAAAAGTTGTTGGCATTTAAATTTGTTTGATTCACAATGAGATCAAATATTTCCTCAGTGACCATTATCCTAAATGCATCAATGGGACGGAACGTTGATTGCCCTCTTTCGATACCAAATGTTGGAGCTTCGTCAAAAACAAAGGTATTCAAAGATGTTCCACTTACAGGGGTCCACAGGTTTGCTGAACTGAGGGGCACATCAGGTGCATCTGGAATATCTTCTTCAACTGCCGAAGGTTCTGAGTCTCTTGAAAAGTCAAATCCACTTGATTCAACTTCGGATGGAACGTAATCCTCTGAGTCCGATCCCTCAAAATCGACTTCATCAGTGTCGGAGCCTTCGTCCCTATCTCGGTTTCCATAAAAAATGGTTGTATTTATTCCAGAATTGTTGTTTGCCATTATGATTTTCTATTATTTATTCCTGAAATGTGAATGATTAGATCCAAATATATAAGTACCTCGAAAATATTACTGTGACCACCGGTGGGTCACGTGGCACCATGTGCTCTTCTGTAACACTTGAGTGCCGCGTGACCCACCGGTGGTCACACTCTAAAAACACATAAAAAACAACACAAACGTAAAACTGAAGACACAGAACGGTTCACTTACACTTAACATACACTTTTAAACAAAAAAACACTTTTGGCACACTGGTAACTTTTTTTATAATATATGGCGGCAGCGAACGTGTTAAACCTTTTTTAAAGATTTTCTTTAAATATACCGAGCAAAAAAGAAGTAGCAAAAGAAGAGAAAAATAAGCAGTGATTTTGATTCCGATGTTGTGAATATTTGGATCGGAACTAATGATTTTTACCTAGGGGTGTCATAGGGTACAAGTTTTCTTTTATGATCCTTTTTCATTGCATCTAAAGCCCTTCTTATGGTTTAGTGAAAAATGAGATCTTTTGATATTCCCAATTAAATTTTGTATTTGTAATTTAGATTTTACCAGGACATCAGTAATCGGGCCTTATCCTCATTTTTACAATCTGCCTTAAGCTTCTACCTGGGAATATAACTGACACATTTGTTGTTGTTTTCCATATAAAGTTTGAGTTTGACTGTAGGTTAAATTATAAAGAACAGGGCATTACTTTATTTCAAATGCATGCAATTTTTACCGCAATAAATTTTTTACTTTTTGCATCAATAATAACTACGATTTTAAGAATTTGTAATATGGTATATTGTAAGTTAAAGATGGAAACAAATCACTTATACTTAAACCATAGTAATAAATGTCAAATTTATACAGAAATATCTATGATTTTAAAATAAGTTACCCGTCATAGATTTGAATAGTTGTAAAATTCATCAAAATCACATTTTTAGAAGTTATGAAAAAGAACTGCCTTAGAAGAGGAAAATCAGAACTTAACGATACTTTGGAATCAGTGAAATTAATTAATTCCTTAAGAATCACTTCCATTTTTTTTTTTTGCTGGGTACCTTATTTTGCTTCGTTACATACAAATTATTTTTTAAATGATTTAAATTTTATAATGAATTATTCTGTATTTTAAAAATTTTCAGTTTAATAATAAAAAAACATATATAAAAATTTAATGTATAAAAATCGTTGTTAATTTCCAACAAAATAAAATGTTAAACAGAACAAACGTCATTGATTAATTTAAAAAAAATCACTTTTTTTTAATTTAAAAGAATCACTTTTGAAATCAAACAAACTTTATTTTGTTGTTTGAATTTAAATATATTTCTGTTTATTTCCAAAGAGTGCAAATATAAGTTTATTTGAACTAAAATCAAATTTACTGTAATAAGATGACCACTTTATTTAAAAACATTCGTTAATTCACAAATATGATAAAATTATTGATTTAACTATGCTTTTTCTCAGTGTACTTTGTCGCATTACATGTTTATAGTTTTGTTTGTAAACAATTAAAAATATGACTGATACCCGAGTAAAAAAGTTAATAAATAAATATATGTGGCCTTATGTAATAATTTACATATATCGATATGCACAATCATATAATTATACTATATTATATTACATCAATTTTTATAAAATAATTTTAGAGGGTGCCATATATAAACACAACTATTTATATATAGATCTTTATAAAATTAAATATCATATAAATTTATATATATGTAACACCATATAAATTTATATATGTCCCTTCCAGCTTTTAATGAATCATTTATACTTGTATATGGCTTTTACCAAAACCATATATATTTATATATGCTATCACATATTTAAGATGTAATAATATATGATGGCTTATCAAAAAAATTTTTTTAATATGGTATGAGATATAATTATATATAATCCAATAAATGTGACCTTCTCCGAGAAAAGGGACCTAGTGTGTAAAAAAACGGGTTTGGACTTAAGAGTGGATTCTGGTACCTAAAAGGGTGAAGAGTAAGAAGAAATGAGTAAGATTTCTGATAAAAATTTATGTACCCCATAAAAACGTACAAAACGTTCTTGGGAAAATCGATAAAAATGAGAAAAACATTAAAATTTTAATTTATTTAATTTTTTGGTTTTAAATTGTTTTTTTTTTCGTCAGTCTTCGAATTTTTTTGGAGTTTGGTTTTTTTTTCGGTGTTTCGTGATCTAGTACTTCGATTTTTCTTTCGTTTGACAATTTCAGTTTTTTCTTTTTTCAGCGCTTTGACTTCAGCTTTCTGTTTCTCGTGATCCGGTGCTTCGATTTTTTTCTCTTGCTGGCAGGTTCAGATTTATTTTTCGATTTTTTTTCGCTTTGGGTTCACTCGGTTTAGGAGCTACAAAATCCTGTTTCTGCGAATCAGTACATAAGACCCTGACATTCTCATACAAATACCATTTGCGATCTAACGATAAACCGCTTGGTGCAATGAGCAGAGGTAATTTGTTTGGTAGCTCAACCGTTAATCGCAGATTACGTCTTTATTCTTCCGAGTCCACAAAAAAAAGTGGTGGTACCTGGTAATACCTAAAATGCTAACGTTTACAAAATTAATTGAAATGACCTCTTTTGACCTCATCTTCAAAATCTTGGTAATAATCTTCATTTGAGCGACTATATTCTAGTTTCATTAATCCGAAATAGTAAAGGTATTGTCACACTAAAAGCGAAAAAAATACGTCACCACATAGGCATGACGTCACCAAAGTCGGCACCCAAATCATAACTAAACATACCAAATCGCATCTTCAAACTGAAGGTGTGTTCACAGTGATAATGCGTTATGAAACTTTCAATTCACACACTAGGTTCCTTTTCTCGGAGAAGGTCACATATATGGTTCTGGATCAGAAATATTTTTAATATAATTGTATATGATTTAATACATTGCCTCATATAAAAAATATTTGTTTTATAAAATATAGATATACATGATTTAATGTTTGCCAATTAATTTAAGATAAAGCTAGGTATGATTTCATATCAAAAGTATTTTTGATATAATGTCCCAACCAGGGAGATAAAAAATATATTTTGTATTTTCTGATTAATATTTTTTTACAGGTTTCTAACCCATTTCGGAACAACAATAGTTAGAAATTTTTAATATAATATATGTATTTAGATAAAACTACAGGTTGGTTGAAAAGTTCTTGCACTCACCAAGAGATGGCACTGCTAGCTCCAAACTTTTTTTTTCTCAAGTTGGTATAACTGCCCTGAGAACACACGCAAATTTGCAAGTCATTCTGTCAATTCTTTCTTTGTTTACAATCCATTTGTAGTTGACGTGTCATTAATTTTTTTAATATCGAAAAAATTGAATATCGTGCAGTCATTAGACTCTGTGTTTTGAAGGGTTTAAAAGCAAACGAAATTTATGAACAATTGTTAGAAGTGTATAAGCAGTCCTCACCTTCAAAACGCACCGTTGAATTTTGGGCTGGTGAATTTAAACGTACTAGCCTTAAAGACGATCCACGCGAAGGAAGACCAAAAACTGCAACTACAGCAGAAATCATTGAGCAGGTACATAATATGGTTAGTGAAGATCCAAGTTTGACTAAGCGTGAAATTGCTAATGCCGTAGGTATCTCAGACGAACGAGTACTCCATATTTTACATGAAGAATTACGTATGAAAAAACTGTTTGGAAAGTTAGTGCCGCACACATTAACAATTCAACAAAAACTGGATCGAAAACAAATTTCTCAGCGTAATTTGGAGCGTTTTAAGACGAATAAAACCGACTTCTTGCGTCGTTTTATAACTATGGATGAGACTTGGATCTACCACCATGATCCTAAATTGAAACAAGAACGTTCACAGTGGACTGAAGCTGGTTGTTCAGCTCCAAAGCAGGTGAAGTCACAACGATCAGCAAAGAAGGTTATGGCATCAGTTTTTTGGGATGCAAAAGGAATTTCGTTGATTGATTATCTTCAGAAAGGTAAAACAATCAACTCTGAATATTATTGCAGCCTTTTGGATCAGCTGGATGAAAAAATTCGTGAGAAAAGACCTGGTTTAAAGAAGAAAAAAATCATTTTTCATCAAGACAATGCACCTGCTCACAAAAGTGTTTTGACGATGGCTAAATTCAAAAGAATTAAAGTACGAATTGCTTGAACATCCACCGTATTCACCAGATTTGGCTCCCAGTGACTACTATCTCTTCAGAAATCTCAAACAATTCCTTCGTGGAAAGCATTTTTCGTCGAATAAAGAGGCCATAGCAGCCGTAGACGGTTATTTTGCAGAGCTTCCGGAAAACCATTATAAGGATGGGATAAAATTATTGGAAGATCATTGGAACAAGTGTATTGAGCTTCTAGGAGATTATATTGAATAAAAAAATATATTTCGTAACAAAAACAGTATTCTTTCATTTCGAGCGCATGAACTTTTCAACCAACCTGTACATATGATCTTTGTTTTCAAAAGACCTGGTAGTGGTGAAAATTTATTTATTTTTTTTAATGATCATTTTTTGTGCCCATTTTTCTAATGCTGAAAGATATGACTAAATTCAAAATAATCAGATAAGTACAGGAACTACATGTAATCTCATAAATTCAGTCATTCAATGTAGCATTTTTTTTACCAAATTCCGGAATATACTTATATATAACACAATGTAATCACGAACAATGTACTCTAATAAAGGTAGCAATTATGTATGTATGGTAGTGTGTCGCTGGAGGAATAAAGCGGTCAACTACAACACTGGCTGTTCAAATTTAAATCCTGCCGAGGGCATTTTTCTTTTTTTATTATTAACTAGATTTCACACAATATATGGTCTTAATGAATTTAGATTTTATTAACTCCCCAAATATATTGCTGGATTTAATTTGATCTGCCATTTTTTCTGATCAATTAAGAGCAGCTAGATATTACAGCAGATACTAGCCCCGGTAGGCTAGTTGGTAGCGTGCTAGCTTATCAGTGCGGGGGTCGTGGGTTCGATTCCCACCAGAGGCTCTGGTCTGTTTTCGCTACAACGAGCTGAAAGCCTTCGTTGCTAGTGCTCGGTTAGGGTATTAAAATATAATTTGTAATTATACGTTTAATAAAATAAATAAAATAAATAATAATTGGATTTGACTAAAATATTAAATATTTTGTAAAATCGCCGGTATTTCGAAAAATAAGCGAGATAGGGCAAATCGAAAAAAAATGTTTGCTCTACTAAAGTATTACTGTGATAATAAAAAAAAAGGCCTAGTCCGGGAGACATCCCGGGGGATGACTCATTTTTATACGAACGAAATGAAACGGAGAACTAATATTGTATTATCGGAGACATCCCGAGGAATCTAATTTTTACTCGGGTATCTTAGATGACATTAAAGGATTGTTTTCATTCATTCATAGATAAAATATCAACATGTCTATAATGAAAAGATATCATTTAATAATAATATATTACTTCCTCATTTTTGATTTTACTTCTTATTATTAAATAACTGTACTTAAATAATGAAAACAACTACTTTTTTATTATAAATTCTACTTACGAAAAATTATTAATTCATAACCTGATTGTTATTATTGTTATTATAAAAGCAAATAATTTTTTTTTTTTTAATAAAAAATACATGGATTTATTGTAAATTTCCATTATCAAAAAAGAATACAATTGTTCTCTTGTTGTCTTCCATAATCTTAACTGGTTTTTTTTTTTAATTTTTTTCTGATGAAAAACATTTTTAAAATAACCAATAAGGACTTATGGTAAAAAGTTAATTAACAAAGAAGAAATTCCCAATCATTAAATTTTGCAACGCAATAAACATGATACATCTTTCTGCAAGGTTACTCAACGCATTCTTGTAGTAAATATAGTCATCTACAGCATCACTATAACTTTGCTTCTATAATCAGTAGTAGGTATCTGTGTAAGGTATCCTGTTTATGGAAAAAAAAAATCCTAAGAATTCATATATACACAAAAAGTGTCGTTAACATTTCAATGAATAAATAACATATGAGTAATGTATTAAATCAAAAACAACTACTTATGTATGTGAATTCGGAAAATTATCACATTTACATTGCGTTGTTACAGGAGGGGAAATTGGATTCATGTCACATGTTGCTGGAATCTTGGAAAATAACTTTGTTTAAAAACACCGTCTTGTGACAATTGTTGTCGCCGGACTAACCTGGAATATGTCACAGAGATCTTGTAAAAAAAATATTTGATGACATGTACCAGGTTATATATGTCATATATCACAAGGGGTAAATTTTCCCAACGGTGTTCAATTACACAGTTTAACGCAAACAAAATTACGGGATTCCGACGATTGATTCTTATACGTGTGTCGGCGTTTTGATAGATAACATCGGAGTTTAATTTTAGAGGCGGTTAATGTTTCCCAGCTCTGACCTGTTCTTGCAAGATATCGGTATGTATAACTTTGTTTTCTGTACATCTGAGGTTTTGATAGATCAGATCGGAATTTCATTTTAGAGGCGTCCCAGCTCTGGCCTGTTCTTGCAGCATATCTTTTTTTCGTAATTTCTGTTTTATATTTTCTATCTGTGTTTTTCTATCTCGAGAACAATATTTCAAATCAAATGTAAAATCTTTTCATTTATTATTTTCTACTCTTTCAATCCCACTATTTCCTGCAGGCATCTTACAAAGGAGGTCTATTGGAACGTCTTTTTTCTATTTGCAGACCTTAATAAATTTTACATATGTTGTAAATATGAAAATCCTTAGGGACTCGTGTTATTAACAGTCTAATCTTTTCTATATACAATAAAAAAAAATACGTGATTGACTCGCTCAACATCTCCCAGCCCAAACCTCTGGAAATAGGAAGACGAAATATAGTATGTAGGTTTCTCCTACGGAATTTTTAAATATTCCTACAAACAGATAGCCTGGACAAATCGTTCTGATTAGAAACCTGATAAAATTCATGTTCCCTGGAGTATCAGCTAACTGAACGTTAAGACACCTTTTGAAATTTTAATTAGAAATGTAAAAATGAGGATTCCAAGGAGAAGACTGTACTGGAAATTGAAATATGTGTTCCTTGGAGTATGGACTAGCTTACTGAAGATATAATTATTTTGAATTTTCGGTAAAAATGTGGTAAAAATAGGGTTAAAAAATTAAAAGAATGCCCCTCACAATCTTTTAGCCCAAATCGCTGAAGCCAGCAACTTGAACATTGATCTGTTGGTTCATCCTTCGGCTTAGACAACTACTTTATGTAATTTTCGCAGGGAACGAGGTAAAAATAGGTATTTAAAGGGAAAAGAAATACCCCTTAAGAATCTGCCCAAATCAACTTGGCTTGAAAATTTAAAAGTCGTGTTCTCTGAAGTATGGGATATTTTAAGGACGTGGTGAAAATGGGGTTGAAAACTGAAAATTTGTCATCTAACCCAAGTCGCTGGAGCTAGGAACTTGAAATGTAGGTCTGTAGGTTCCTCCTTCGACGTGGATGCAAATTATTGCCGGAAGGGCAAAAGCCGAAAACTTCCCCTTGGCAGACGACCCAAACTGCTTTGGCTAGATATCAAAAATTTAAAATATTTGTTCTCTGGAGTATGGGCTAATTCTCTGAGAAGATATTCAAAATATATCTTTTCGAACCCAGCAAAACCACACATTACCAAATAATGGGTAAAGTAATGTATAGCTATAGGGGCCGATGGATTACTTTACACCTTACTTCATTGATGAATTTTACAGGCGATGAGCCTCAAAATAATGTATATACCCATTAGTTTAGAGGTAATAATGTAAGGAGTTATTTATATGGTTACGAGAATGGAAAAAGTAATGTGTCTAAAAATAGATTTTTAAAAAAGAGGAATTTTTATTAAAAAAAAATTATTTCAAATATTTTATTTAAAATATTTGTAATTAAAAATAATTTGGTCAAGATGGGAATCGAACCAGGGAACTCTGGTTGCCAGCCAAGAACTCTACCCACTGAGCTATCGACGCATATAGTATTTGATTGCTTTAAACTTAAATGAATTGTTGCGCTTCGGTTTTTCGCTAGTGTTATCAAAGCAAACATACATTACCCTATTGCTTACAAAAAAACACAAAGTAATGTATCTAAAAATAGATTTTCAAAAATATATCAATCATTACTTTACATTTATAAATCATATATTACGTAATCAAAAATGAGTAACTTATTACTTTATGCTTGCAAATAATGAAAAAGGTAACGAGCTATCATTACAAAGTAACGCATGAGAATATTGCACCCATTACCAAAGTTTTCCTTGGAATATTTTAAATAATGAAAAAAGTTTAAAATTTAATATAATTTTTTTGAAATAATACAAAAAAACACAAATAAAAGGAAGACTTTTCAGAATATGTATCGCTTTATCTATAACAAAGACTAACCGGATTCTGAGAATTTTTTTATACCTTTTTATTTAGTTTTATACCTACCATCATAATTCCTAGTTACGTTTCTAATATGTATGTCGAAATATAGGTTTAAGACCCCAAAAAGTATATATATATATTTATGATCCATGATGTCCATCTGTCTGTCTGTTGAAATAGCAATCACGGTGCGAAGACGTAAGCGGGGATTCTCGTTTTTACCTAGATTAATTAATGTACATCCGCCCTAAAAATGAGTGAAAATGTGAAGGTACCTCTAAATGGGGTGAATGTAATTTTGGTACAATTTCATAGTAGCGACAGGCAAGTAAAATACTTTATTTTGTGTTTATATTCACCTTAAATATTTTCCATCTTAAAATATTTTTTTCACCACTAAAATTTTTTCCACCACAAAAATCTTTTTTCCCCTTAAACAATTTTTTTCACTTCATAATTGTTTTCCAACCCAATAATTTCATTTCAGATCCAAAAAAATTTGTTCGCCTCAAAATATTTTTTTCACCTCCATAATTTCACTTCTAAAATTTTGACATTATTTGTATTAAAAACAGTGAGAATATTTTTTTAAGGACATTGGTGGAGGGAATTCGAAGATTCGGCACATCCGAATTTAAGCCTTTTTTTACTTGTTAATTTTTTATATTCATTCCATAGAAATGTTAGCAACATTAAAAAAAATTCTTATAAAAAATGTTTCAGATTATTTTTTGCAGATCTGGAACAAAATTTAATAGTTTGAAAATCAACAGAAAAAATCGTAAAACTAAAAAATGCTAATAACTAAAATTAGATAAATAAAAATTAATTTTAGCGCTTGTATGCACAACAATTATAAATTAATTCAATTCATTTAAATTGCAACTGGCTTATTGGGATTTTTTTTTTACTACGGAAATAACTGCAAATATTTTGAATATTTATTTTACAATTAGTTAAAGAAATTCAACAGAAAATACTATAATTAATGACATAATTGTTAACACCGGTTTATGATAAATGTACTTAAAGTTCTTAATGATAATAATTATGCATTTAGGAAGATGTATGTATGCATTATATATAAAAATTTATGTGTTTTAAATTTATTTAATATTGAAAAAACACCGTTTATTTTATTTTTTTAATTTAATTTAGTGCATTTTAAACTGCGTGTAATTACATGAAAGTTTATGCGTGTCAAGCGAAAAATAAGGAATTCTTTAAGCATTTTACAACGATATATACTGACTTTAAATGCAATAATGCAATTTGAGAAACCAAATATATAAATTTGAATTATTTCTGTAAAATAAAAAATACTGGTTGGGGCATTAATGCAAATATCAAGAGCATTTATTTATAAATACTGGAATGACCTTGACTGTTTTGATAATTTTAGTCTACCAAAAATTTTTAACAGGGAAAGTTGTTTTTTTTTGTGCAGAAGAAAACCAAAAAACAATATATTCAAGGTCAGGGGAAGTTAAAATCAAAACCAAGCAAATTTTCGTTATTTTACTTCAAACATAAACAATATTTAAACTGTCTGCTGCCATCAAATTGTGGCAGAAAACAAAGACTTTTACTGTCTAAGTACAAAATTACTTGTGTAAAAAATGTATGTCGCTGGTATTTTGTTAACAGTTAGTGTGTTGATATGACATTAGTTTGAAATATACACATTTGTAACAAAATCCACATTATGCAGTACGAACATAAAGATATAATTGTAGTTGCACGTTACCAATATGTTGCAACAATTGCTCGCCATAACCAAAAGATATTCAAACAAAAGACGATATTATATGTAGCTTACATTATTTTTTGAGTGATGACAACTTAGTGCTTTTTGATGACCCAAAACGCCAAAACAATAAAAAGCACTAGCAAGGAAATCTCTCCAACGCTTACATGCCCATTTAACTGGAACTCGGAAAAATATTTATCAAATATTAAGTAATTTAACTAAATTTTAAGAAATTTGGAAAGGATTTGGCTCCAAAGAAATTAAAACTTAAATCAAGTATAGACTTTTTTTAAAAACATGTACAAAAAGTTTACTTAAGTTACAATAAGAATACTGTTTTCTTAGTGACGGCCCAGAGCAACAACGTGCCTTATTTTTCCATACAAATTGACCTTAAAACTCGTCGAGTGTTGCAGTTGTGAAATATGATTTATTATACCCTTCACCATAGGTGGAAGGGTATATATAAGTTTGTCATTCCGTTTGTAATTTCTACAATATTGATCTTAGACCCTATAAAGTATATATATTCTGGGTCCATATGAAGAGCGAAGTTGATTTAACGATGTCCGTCTGTCCGTCTGTCCGTCTGTCCGTCTGTGTGTTGAAATGGGTTTTCCGAAGAACCCAGACATGATGAGGACTTGATTCTTTTTTATTTCTGTTACATGTGATCCATTTCTGTTTGCTATTAAAAATCAGACAGATCGGTTAATAAATGGCTGAGATATTAGCAAAAAACCAGGACTACCTCTAATTTTTCCAGTAAAATCCCTTTGTTTAATAAGAGTGTGAAGATAAATACGTAGGTTAAATACGTTTCACAACTATTGTGAATGATATAAATAAAAAACAAATAGTAGTGTCGCCAACTTTTTTTTGCCTAGAAAATGCCAAATTTGACAAGAAAAGCGCTGAAACATATGGAAAAATATAAATTTGAGATTTTACATGACATATTATTTTTTGGACATTTAAGAAAAAATAAATGGGGATACCGCTTGTTTGTGGAGAGCTATGAGGTAGTTGATTCCAACGATGTATTCATCTCCTCCAGAATCACTCTAGGATTCGAGTTTTGCATTTTAAAGAAAATTTATTGTGATTCTGGAGGAGATGAATACATCGTTGGAAGCTACTACCTCATAGCTCATAGCAATGACCAAAAATTTTAATTTTAAATAATGTTATGTGGAATTTCAAAAATAAATTTTCTTTAAAATGCAAAACTCGAAACCTAGAGTGATTCTGAAGGAGATGAATACATCGTTGGAATCAACTACCTCATAGCTCTCCACAAACAAGCGGTACCCCCATTTATTTTTTTCTTAAATGTCCAAAAATTTTAATTTTAAATAATGTTATGAGAAATTTCAAAAATTAATTTTCTTGTCAAATGCAAAACTCGAAACCTAGAGTGATTCTGGAGGAGATAAATACATCGTTGGAATCTACTCCCACATAGCTCTCCACAAACAAGCGGTACCCCCATTTATTTTTTCTTAAATGTCCAAAAATTTTAATTTTAAATAATGTTATGAGAAATTTCAAAAATAAATTTTCTTGTCAAATGCAAAACTCGAAACCTAGAGCGATTCTGGAGATGAATACATCGTTGGAATCCACTACTTCATATCTCTCCACAGACAAGCGGTATCCCCATTTATTTTTTCTTAAATGTCCAAAAATTTTAGTCCAAAATAATATGTCATGTAAAATCTCAAATTTTTATTTTTCCATATGTTTCAGCGCTTTTCTTGTCAAATTTGGCATTTTCTAGGCAAAAAAAAGTTGGCGACACTACTATTTGTTTTTTATTTATATCATTCACAATAGTTGTGAAACGTATTTAACCTACGTATTTATCTTCACACCCTTTTGTTTAATATGTATGTAGAATTTTGAGCATAACAACACATCCATGTGTTAAAATTCTTTTCTCTCTATTGACGATGATTTTGTGTGAGCTTCAATAGCTCAGTTGTCTAGACGCTGTGTCACAAATACTTTTTTTTTTCTCTAAGGCCGTGGGGTTCGAAGTTCAAATCTCGGTGAGGTCAATTCACTTTTTTTTTGTACATTTTTTTTTTATTATTTTCTTAAGACTTTTTTTTGCTTATTTTTGTTTTTTTTTAACATTTAATAATTAATTTATATAAAATTTTATATTAATAATTAAAATTCTTTTCTTTCATTTCCACCTTTTATACACAAACAACAAACACATATAAAGATTTGTCATTTAAATAAAAACTAAACAAATCTCTAATGAACGAAGACTTTTATATATGTACCTCTATTGACGATGATTTTGTGTGAGCTTCAATAGCTCAGTTGTCTAGACGCTGTGTCACAAATACTTTTTTTTTTCTCTAAGGCCGTGGGGTTCGAGGTTCAAATCTCGGTGAGGTCAATTCACTTTTTTTTACATTTTTTTTTTTATTATTTTCTTAAGACTTTTTTTTTTGGTTATTTTTGGTTTTTTTTAACATTTAATAATTAATTTATATAAAATTTTATATTAATAATTAAATAATCCATAAATAGGCTAAAAACATCAACATTTTTATAAAAACCCTCTGATACAAACAAAATACAAACGTTTTTATACCTTTCACCACAGGTGGAAGGGTCGCGGGTTCGTTAAGATTTTTTTTTTGTTTATTTTTTGTTTTTTTTTTTACATTTAATAATTAATTTAAATAAAATTTTATATTAATAATTAAATAATCCATAAATAGGCTAAAAACATCAAAATTTGTATAAAAACCCTCTGATACAAACAAAATACAAACGGTTTTATTTCTATTTTTTGCACCGATTTAAAAGAATTTATAAAAAGATTTTTAAACCATTTTATTTCTCACATATTAAGAAAATTTTATACATAATTTACCTTTGAGTGCAACTATTTTAGGTCATAACTTATAATAATTTATAAAAAAAATTATAAACTATTTTCCTTCAAATTTTTAAAATTAAGCTAAAGAAATTACAAATATTTCTAATAAAAAAGCGAAATAAAATCCTAAATGCAAATTTGCCAGCTAAATCAAACTATTTTGTAGAAATAAAACACATGCAGTTCTAGTGATTTCTTTTAACGATTTGTTGAAATTCTTTTCTTTCACCTCTTAACCTTTTATACACAAACAACAAACACTATTCTAGAGCTGTATTATGACCTATGGATACGTCTTATATAGCAAAAGATCGAAAATCTTTAGTATAACATATTTGCTGAAAAACTCGGAAATATCGGTTCAGATACAAAAAAGTTATGCCCAAAACATACATTTTTTTAAAATACATATTTTCTGGAACCATAAATCTTCCCGAGTCCAAGTTTTATCTCCAAACTAAATGGTTAATTTCCTCTTAAAGGCGTCCGTATATAAATCTGTCCATTTCATATATGTCCATATATAAACTTCAGTTTTTTCCCAACCATGGTGAAGGGTATATAAGATTCGGCATAGCCGAATTTAGCCGCTCTTACTTGTTTTTATTTTCATAACGTTTTTTTCGTATTCTCTTGATATACCGTCTACCGTCAACCATATAGGGTATATAGCAGTTTGTCATTCCGTTAGTGACATGTCGAAATATTGGCTTAAGACCTATGAAATTTTAAGACGATCTAGCGATATGCGTCTGCCTGGCGATCACGGCGCGAGGACGCCAGCGGGGGTGCTAGATTAATATACATCTGGAGCAGTTTGGCATTGAACAAAAAAAAAAAAAACAATATCGATCTAGCGGTTAAAAAGTTAAAATTGAAAATGTGAAGTTACCTATAAATTTTCCATAATTTTCCATGGCTTTATTTTAGCACAATTTCATAGCAGCGACTTGCAAGTAAAATATTTTCTCTTGTTGGACACTCTCTTCCTGCATATATTGTATAGAGTTATTTATTGTATTATGTAATATAAATAAAATAAAATAATAAATAAAAAATATTTTATATTTATTTCAAAAAATTTTTTCACCACTAAAATTTTTTTTTAACCATTAAAAATTTTTTTCACCTCCGAAATTATTTTTCACCTCAAAATTTTTTCCAACCACAAAATTTGTTTTAACATCCAAACAAGTTTTTCATCTCAAAAGATTTTTTCCACCTCCATAATTTCACTTCTAAAGTTTTTTACATTATTTGTATAAATTTTTTTAGGATATTGGTGAAACGTATTCAAAGATTCGGTACAGCCAAATTTTAGTATCTATTTACTTGTTTCTTATTACTAATTCTCTTAACAATTTTGCGAGACACTATAAGATATCAGTAAAAATTAACCAAAATTTTAATTTGTTTTCATTTATTATCAATTTTTATTGAGAAATATGCATTTTTATCCCTGTAGGATTCGGAGCAAGGACATTGTATTACATATATACCACAGCGCACAAAATTAATGATTCATTTATGAAAATTACTAAAGCATGATTTAGTCCCTGTTTCGAGTCAAAATATTATGTTATCTGACCTATAGAATTTTGCTTACTTTTGGCACTTCTCTGACGTTCATCTTTGTACTTAAATGAATCCCATATCTATTTCTTTTTCGCACTTGAAATAATTTTTTTTTTATAAAATATAAGCTTTGACAGCATTTGTACCATACAGAATTTATAAAAAATATTTAGAATAGTGGTATGTTTTTCATACCACCGCACTATGGGTAATAAATGACAATTTTTTGGCCAAAACTAATAACTGCCAGTCTGGAAAGTTTTTCGAACTGCAAGAAGTAAGAGGGCCCTTATTTAATGATTTGGGAAGATCTAAAAAAATATCAACCCTACACTCAAAAAAAAATTAGTTAGTAAAAAAGGTAGTTAACTAACTGCAGTGTTTCCATCATTCTTTCTGCCAAATCCTTCCGTTTTTGGCTTGTTTACGTGAAGAGACATTTTTCCCAAAACAAATTCTGAATTTTTCTTTTTTTCCAATACGACCTTTCTCTTCTTTTCTAACTTGCCACTTCTTTATTTCGCACTTGTAGTCTGCGTGCAATATGAACTCAAAAACACGAATCCAACAATGCAAAGGACTAAATCCGTATTTTAGGTTACCTTCTTTCGCATAAAATGTTTCACTCTCAAAGTTTGTGATTTTCATAAAGTCCTTTGGATTTGCTCCACATATAGTTTGACTTGATTTAGTGTTGGTTTTCCAATATAAAGGATAGTGCCTTTTCTGTCGTAAGTCTGACTGGATTCTTCCTCGCACTCTGATATTTTTTTGAGAACCAATGCTAAGTCTAGCTGCTTTTGCTATCGAGCAGATTTTGTTACTGCGCGAACACACAGCTCCCTTTTATGTTGTACTGATTTTGAGAGTTCATCAGCATCCCTTCTTTTCAAACGTTCGCTTTTCTTTCCAAATTTTTTTTTTTGGCATTTAACCATTCTGAATTTTTCGTCTCAAACACAAAACGTTTTCTTTGTGAATTTTGCCATTTCTGAGACAAATAACGACAAAAATTTGTGATTTTTCGTTTAAGAACAATCACTTCTTCACTCACCGTTTCGCCATCACCTATTTTCCTAAGTATATACTTCAAAACAGCAGTTTATTTCTCTCCTTTTTTTCTTTCCTAAAACCAAACCTCAGCAAGTTCGCTATGAGCCAAGTAGGGGTTGCCTACAAAAAATGGCATATATAAAAAAACGCAAAAAATCGCAGCATGAAATTAATGAAATAAACTCAAAATTAAATACTTAAAACTTTATTAATTCCAGCATTAAAAAATATTAAGCTTTTTTTAAAAGCTTATCCAAAGTTGGATAAGAATTTTTATTTTTTTGAAAATTGAGGTTAGGCCGAAAGAATGAATTTTTTAGCAATAAATTATTTTATTTCTAAAATGATTATTTATTTATTTACCACTTACCATTACTATTGTTTTGCATATCTAACTTTATTTTTTAAGCGTTTTTTTATTAGGAAATATTGCCTTGAAAAGTCATCAAAAAATCACATGAAGCACGTTCCACCTAAATTGTTGTTTTTAAACAATGACTTTGAGAGTCAGCTGATTAGAAGTTTTTGGTTTTTTACAAAAACAAAATTTACTTCTAAATGCTTTGAAGTATTCTTAATCAAACTGCGACAACAAAAGCTTGATTTTCAAATGTGCGAAATTTGAATTTTGGCCAAAAAAATGTATCAAATTATCCATAGTGCACCGGCGCGGAAGGCGTTAACAGAGTTAACGCATTTCAAACATTTTTATAAACAAAAACCATATGATAAATAAAATTAATATACTAGCGAATGAACAATGTACTATAAACCAACTTGGTATGTTCGTTTCAAAATTTTTATTGAAATAATTATTTTGATTTATTAATATTAAAGATATTTTAGGATTTTTTGTAAAAAGTTTGATGAAAAAATCATTTTTTTTTTTCGTTAAGCCAATATAGCAATTTTGTTAGTGAAATTTGTTAGTGAAATTTTGAAATTATCTGACTCTGAAATTGATTGGTTTTTAAGTTAAAATTTAAAAAAATTAAAAAAGAAAAGAGGATCGCTACAACTAAATCGGGTTTGTCGTTTCAAATTCAAAAATAATACAAAATATTCATGAAACGAAAAAAAGATCGTTTTGAAATCGATTTGATGCAGTACTGATTCTGTTCCCTTCTGTTAGTGGCCAATTCCGTATAACAAACAAATAAATCCTGATATTTTTATAGCATATAAATAGAAATATTAGATTTTGTCTAAATTAAACAAGAAAACTTAACCTCAACCTACAACTATTTTTTTTAGCAGATTAAACATATTCATCAAATTTTGTAATAACATATACTTTATATAAAAATGAAAAAAAAATGCTTAAATTTTTCTAAAAATGGCTAACATAATAAAAAAAGGCTTAGTTTAGCCACAAAATAGCTAAATTGTCAACACTAATGAGCATGTACTATTATTTAAATATTTCCATATTGAAAGTTTTTATTTTAAGCAACTCATTAATTAAAAATATTTGTAAAATGATTTTCTTCTGTGCAATATTGTTACGTTTTGTATTAAAATCAAATTCTATTTTAAAAATTTTATTTTTCATGAAAAGTCCCATAAATAATGACGTTTCAAATGACGAATCAAATGATTCAAGTCGATGTATTTAATAACATTTTTTAAATCATATGTTTAAGCTTAAAGTTAAATGCCCGCTGTCTAGCTTTTGCTTTTTACAAAATAATATGTATTTTTTATAGACGATATAATTTGATATGGCAAATAAACATTTAGGACACGATGATACCTTCAAAAACAATAACAGTAAGCTCTCGATAATCCGAATTAATCATTATAGAGCCGATTTGAATTATCTAAATATTCGGATTCCCGGATCGGGTATAAAAAGCAAGAAGTTTTAATAGTTAAATTTCATTTTACATAATTGAAGATTAAGATTAGATTAAATTTTTGTTTAATAATGATTAATGGCGATTCTTCAAAGTTGTGTTTTTCAAGAGTCTGAAATTTAGCATATCTGGAGAAAAATCAATACTAGATTTTTTACAAACTTTTTTCTTACTATGCATTTGTGTCAACATCATGAATTATAATCAAGGAATTCTCGTGACGAAATTTCTAGCAATTTTATTTACTTTTTTCTTTTTATTAGTACAAAAACTTTCCTTATAATTTTCAGGCATCCAAGGAAAAAGGCAGATTAAAAAACTATGTATAAACTATGAAAAATATTTACCAAATATTCAGTAATTGTTAAAAATTTTAAAAAAATTTGGGAATGATTTGGCCTCAAACAAATTTAAGCTTAAATCAATTTTTATTCTTTCTTAAAGTAAATAAATTTCGTCTTAAAATTTAGTAAAATATACTAATTTGATGGACTTATAAACCAAATGAGAATTGTATAGGTTAAAATATGCTTTTGCCTTTTCATAAAATTGAAAATTTCTGTATTGTTTAGTTTAATGAATTTGTTAAACCTTTTTTTTTGTAAAGAAAAGCGAAGCTAAGGAAATTCTTCCTTTTAATTAATGTGTTGAAAAGTGGCGAAAGATAAAGGGCTACAAATATTGCAACACTGTAAAGCTTTTTAGTTCATAGTGCTGTTATGCTATTTTACTTCGGTAGGATTAAGTGCTATGAGAACACTGAAGGAAGACGTTGCAACCTTCTATGCAATAGCCAAACGGACAAACCATTACACCACCACGCCTTTTTTATTAAGGTATAAACTTAATTCTAATTCATACATTTTCCTGAGTGTTCTCGTTATTATGAGCCACTGTCCAAGACCAGTCGCTTGGGACATTATATATTCCGCGATCTGGAGGAAATCTCTAGAATCGGAATTCTAAGGCTACTGGTAATTGCTAGGAATGTGTGGAGCACCCTGCACACAAAGAAAAAACATGGTTGGGTCAATCATATTCGAAGAGCATCATATATTTTTGGGTTTATGGTTGTACCAACCATAATCGTACTATATTATGGTTATCATATAATGATAATAAAATAACCATATTTTTACCATAATATGGTCCCTATAGTTATATTATGATTCAAAAATTACCATGGTCCTAAATAAACATGTTATATTGAATTTATCATAATAAGATCGCAAGTAATCATAGTATGCTCAAAATGTTATCATATTATGACCCCTCAAAACTATATTATGATTCCTGGATAATCTTAAGGGAAAAGTTCTTAGAAACTATAAAAAAGCTTTTTAAATTTAAGAATATTTCCTTTAGAAATGTTTTTTCTATAAAAAAATTAATACTAAGGACTTTTTGAAGGAAAATTGTTAGGGAAAAAATCACAGACTTAAAAACTTTTCTTTCTTTGATTGTATAATTATTTATTGATTGTTGCCAACATTTGATCGTTGCATAATTATCATATTTTTTTCATAGTCAGAATTTTTGTTACCACACTATGGTTACAGCCAATCATGATATAAAATAGAAGGTGCCAATCATAAAATAGTAAAATATTTACTAAATAATGATGGTAGCGACCATGTTGATGGTTAGAAAACCAATAACTTGGTTGTGACAACCATACCCGATTGCAGCAAGCACAATATAGAAGCAGTGATCATATTGCAACCATGTTTTTTCTCTGCATGTGGTTGCCATCACATCTGACTAACACTTCACTGGTTAGATCCAATTGTTTTATCCGATATTTGATCAGCCAGCTCAACATAACCTTAACTAGAAAAAATTGGAGACTTATTTGTCAATAAAACTTCTTAGTAAGGCGTGTATTCACTATTGCATCCCTTTATATTTACATTGTTAATTACCTCAGAAATGTTTAATGTGCAGCAAGTACAAGTACAAGTTGTTGTGATGTAACGAATATATCAGTATAACGAATGGGTCTGACAATTGATCATTCGTTATGCCGAGCTTTGACTGTAAGTGCAAACCAAAATTTTTATTTCCTAAAGTTCTATAGTGTATACAAAAAATCTAAATTTCATATATTTAAGACATGTTTCCATGCAAACACCGAGTAATTTCTTGACTACACTTTTAACCCTTAAACGTGAGACTGGTCCGAATTTCAATCATAAAAGAAAACTAATTGGGATACCTTCCTTGTAAGCTTCGATAGGCTAAATCATAAATGAATGACAACACTGCCTAACATTCAAACACTGGCCTAAAAACTATCAAAACTCACTTTCCAGCATTGCAATAATGTCAGGAAACTTGAAACATAAATTGTCTGAATAACATTAAAAAAACTCTAATTTAATTTACAAAAAAAAAATTAAAATAAAAAGCATGTCCGTATATATGATACCTATCTTAACACGGAAGATACTCATTAAACTTATCGGGATTTTCGTGGCATTGACTTTGCAGTGTTGAACCAGCTTATTGATAATGTCAGTTGGGAATCAATTTGTAGTCTTGAGAATCTTAATATTCAAATTGCCTTTATTCAAAATAACCTTTTCGAAATATTTAATAAAACTTTGCCTAAAAATAAATTAAACTATTAAATCTTAACAGCCTCCGTAGTTTACTTTAATTATAAAACGTTTAATTGATAAACGAGATTTTGCATATAAATCTTGGAAGAAATTTAAAATGCCATAGTTACGGTCTTTGTTCAAATCCGCTAGAAATGAAGTTTTTTAAATATTTATGAGTATTCATTACTAAAAAATTATAATATTCTCTTTTGTGACTTTATAAAAATTTGTAAATTTTGTGAAATATAAAAATTGGATTTGAAATTAAATTTATACTTATATAAATACACATAATAAATTTATTATTTAATTTTTTTAATAGCTCATTAACTATGCTTTGATTTTCAATTTTATTCATTAATTTATCGCGTTTCAATCCATGCTGTAGCTATAAACTGTGAACTAAGATCTTTTTTTTCAAAAAATAATAATGCGCTTAACGGGTTAAAAAAAATTTTTTTAACTTGTTTTTTCTAAAATTATGCATTTTTATATCCTTATAATAACTCATCAATTAAAAAATATAATATTTTAAAACTACGGTTTCTATGAATTAATCGCCACTTTGGGAACCATCGATCCCATTGTGCGGTGGTATGAAAAACATACCGCTATTCTAAATATTTTTTATAAATTCTGTGTGCATTGGTATTGTGCAAATACCCTTTTAACATGTAATTTAAAGCTTATATTTTATAAAAAAAAAAATTATTTCAAGTGCAAAAAAGAAATTGATATGGGATTTATTTAAGTGCCAAAAGTAAGCAAAATTCTATAGGTCAGATAATATAATTTTCTGGCTCGAAACAGGGACCTACTACAATAATCGTCTTCAACTTGTAATGTGTCCCTTTGTCCAAGCAAAACTAAATCATGCTTTAGTAATTTTCATAAATGAATCATTAATTTTGTGAGCGGTGGTATATATTTAATACTATGTCCTTGTTTAGAATCCTACAAGGATAAAAATTTTTCTAATACATATTTTTCCATAAAACTTGATAATAAATGAAAGCAATTTAAACATTTATTTAATTTTCACTGATATCTTATAGTGCCCCGGAAAGAATTAACAGTGATTTGGATAAAATACACATATGGGCATGTGAAATATTTGCCTATTGCGACACTATTGACTTTAATCGCCTCGAGGTCACATACAACCATATAGCCAGATACGTTTTGAACAGAAATAGACGAGATAGTACATATATCACCATATTCATATCAGTTACATAATATAAGTTTTAAAAATTTATTAAAATATAAAAGTCTTTTAATGATGCATAAGATTATATATCTGAAGGATCCAGAATATCTTTATAACAAAATTACTTTTGCCCAATCACCAAGTGGAAGAAACTTAAATATAGCACAAAAATACAGATATCAGATGGAACCACTTACCATCCACACAGTACAAAGCAACGCATTACATTTAAAAAAAGAAATTTTAAAATTGTTTTGAATCTAATTAAATGTCAATTGTATTATATTTATATTTATTATGTGTTAATTTTTTATGATTAAATTTATTATTAATAATTTAAAAAAAATGTATTTGACTTAATGCAATACTGGCAAGATATTTCAAAATATATTTATGCCAGTGCCGTTATATTAGAGAAACAAACGGTTGGCCAACAGTTATCATTCATTAAGAACTTTAGCTTTCAAGTAAATATAATATATCTCGTTAGCTTAGTTGATAGAGCTTTCGTCTGACAATGTGACGAACTGGGTTTGAATACCGGCATGACCAAAAATACAAATAATTATTTTTTAAATTTTATTTTGGAAAAATATATTTTTCATATAGTTTTTCTAACACTGGAAATTTTGTTTGCCCAGTGCTTCTTCGAGGCTTTTTAAACAGCGGTCCCTTTTATGTGATGATGTTATCATTTTGGAATTGCTAAAGCATTTTTCACCAGCCACCTGTTAAAGTGCCTTGCCTTCTTAATGGGTTAATTGAACAAAGGGTAGTAATTTTATTAAAATCAGTGCTCTGCCAGTGTATTATTAATTTCGTTATTACTTACGTATTACGCTGATATCAGATAGATATTAAAACACGTTTGCTCTTGTTAAACAACAATTTCTTTTAAGTTCTTTTTTGACAATCTTAATAATAAAATAAAAACAGTTTGTTGTTGAAAGTGTATTAAAACAAACAATTCATTTAAGCGGAAATTTTTAATTAAAAAAAAACTTAACTAAATTCAAAATATCCTCAAAATAGAGTGTTTCAATATTATTATAACTTTATATTTATCGTGTAAATGCCATAATTAACATTTAAATATTTAAACAATATTGATTTTCAATCAAACAGTGCATATATGAAAATTTCAAAATACTTTTTATATTGTAATTTATTTTAAATTAATTTAGATTTTTAAAAATACATTTTAAAATGATTTCTTTTTTCAAAAACTTATCCCATAATGAAAACTATTATAAAAATATTATTTATACGGATCTTTTTAAATTCCAATGCGGTGAAAAATCATATGTATTATTTCCAAATGTAGATGCTACCAAAAATTCTGTAAAGAGTATTACAAATGGTAGGTTAAATTAGAAACTAAAGAATTGATTTTATTTTTAACTAAAGTGAATATTTTTTGTGCAAAAAACTTTTCTTTGTATTTAAACGGACTTAATCAAACCTTAAACAAGTCGATTAAATTATACTTTAACGTGTTTGATTAAGACTTAATACAAATTAAAATCTTTTTATTATTTTTTATAATTGTGCTTTATAATTCCTTTATTTTATGCTGTAAATGTTATTTTGAGCGCAAGTCAATCGGGCACGTTTTGGATTTGCCATTTAGGTGAAAGTGAAAATTTCATAATTTTATTTCTCAATTTCTTTTAGTTTCGTTAAAAAGTTAAGTGAATCATAATTGTACAGTGGTCATTTAAAGCAGTAAAATTGAAATCAAATCAAAAAAAAACTTTGTGAAATAGGTGCTATAAATTTCAATTTCACGCGGATTTGAATTCGCACAAATAAGTCTTTACAAAATTTTCCAAGAATCTGCCTCAACTGGACGTCCTAACCGAGGTTCATTTTTAGCTTTATGGCCACGTTTAAATTTATGTACCCAATTGTAAATAGTCTTGCACCCCGGGTCATATGTGCCATTAACTTCGCCTAAGTCATCTTTGATAACTTAAGATGTTTTGCCTTTCAAGTAGTTTTGTTTGATGATAACATGAAATTCAGTTTGTTTCCTTTTTCAAACTTTTAATAGTTGATGCAAAAATTGATTGTTTAAATAAATAGTGTTTTTCAGAAACCTAATTTGTTTTGAATTATTATCGCTCCTTATAGATTTATTAACTTCCCCTTGTATTTTAGAATAAAATTAATTAATTGATTTTTTATTTTTTTTTTTTTCTTTCATTACAGATAGACTAGCTGTGATAATTATTGGTATAATTACATTAATTTTAGGAATACTTTTAACTACAATACCATGGCTGGATTATTTTATAATAAAGGTAAGCTAAAGCTAGTAAAAATAACAAAAAAAGCTACACTTACCAAAAAAGTTTGTAATGGCAACTAAAAATTTTGCTGTTATTACGGGAAATTTTACTAATTTGAGCTCAGCGGCATTTTTTGCTAATCTAGTACAATGAAATAAGTAGAAAAATTAGCTGCCGCTACTAAATTTAAGTAAACTTTTTGTAAATTGGAATTTAAAATCTGTGTGCTAAAATCAGAAAAAAAATTTACTAAATATTATTAATATTAGTACAAAAATTTCAAATTTATTTTTTTCATCGATTATCAAAATTTTTAATTTTATTTATTTTTTCAAAAAATATTTTAGACAAAATAAAAATGGTAATTTCTGTTTTGGAAACTATTTCAGTAATTTTTTTTTTTTTTTTTTATTGATTTTAAGATAAAATTTTAAATTTTTTTAGGGCTGATTTTTTAACTAAAAAACCTATTAGTGCTATTTAAAGTGGATATCCTATTTTAAGACATGAGTCGGTATATTCACTTCCGATACCTTTTTTAAATCTATGTAACATTTTAAGGCAATTTAAGGTTTTAAAATTAGTAATTTTGTTTGGCAATTTTAGCAAATCGGTTTTCAAAAATTTGTAAAATGAATTCTAAAATTAGCAACAAAAATTTGTAAATATTCTGTAAAAACTAGAGTTTTCAAAAACCGAAACCGAAAACCGGTCAACCGGTTTCTTTATTTTTAAAAACCGATCGGTTTCGAATATTTTGTAAATTCGAAGAAAACCGAAAACCGGTCTTTTTTGTTCGGTTAACCGGTTTTTTTAATTACATCACCAACTGGGTTATTTGGTCTCTTTTATTTTTTCCGAATTCTTTTATAATCGTTTGTTTGGTTATGAAGATTTAGATGTAAGTCTGATAGATTCCGATATTCCAAATTCAAATAGTTTAATTTCTGATATAAATAACACAATAGACAGTATTCAAAATCCTAAAAAAGAGACTGTAAAAAATCATTCATCATTGTATGATGATTTCATATATCTTGATAAATGCGACAAAATAACTGAAAAGTTGAAAAATTTATATAATTGTCTTTTCACTATTTGTCAAACATCTAGTATTAGTGAAAGAGTATTTTCCACTTCTAGCTTTATCAAAAGCAAACAAAGAAATCGTCTTAAAACAAAACATTTAAATTGCATATTATTTCTAAAATATTATTTTAGAACTGAAAAATAGATTTTCTTTTTACATATTTAAAATGTAATATTAAAAAACTTTTTTAATGCCAAACGTTTTAAACGTTCAATTTACAAACTTAATGAATTTTTGAGATATTATATTAAAAAATATTAAAACCAATAAATAAAATCTTGAAATGAAATACAATAAAAAAATAAAAATCAAATGAATATATATATATATATATATATATATATATATATATATATATATATATATATATGCATTACTCATACTTTGAAGACATCTGTATATACAGCCAAAAAAGTCCCTATAATATGTGCTGTATCCAGTAAAATGTCTTCAGTGTATACAGTAGATTAATTAAAAGTTTGAGGACGGTCTCCAAAGTAACAAAATGTCTTCATAGTAACTTGTGGAACGAAAAACCGTCCCCGCAACATGCGCTGTGCATACAGATGTCTGTATATACAGATGTCTTCAAAGTATGCAAAATTAATACATATATATATATATATATATATATATATATATATATATATATATATATATGTGCACAGCACATATTGCGGGGACGGGTTTTCGTTCCACAAGTTACTATGAAGACATTTTGTTACTTTGGACATTTTGGATACTTTGAAGACATCTGAATATACAGCCAAAAAAGTCCCTATGATATGCGGTGTATCGAGTAAAATGTCTTAGGTGTATACAGTAGATTAATGAAAAGTTTGAGGACGGTCCATATATATATATATATATATATATATATATGTGCATAGCGCATGTTGCGGGGACGCATTTTCGTTCCACAAGTTACTATGAAGACATTTTGTTACTTTGGGGACTGTCCACAAACTTTTCATTATTCTACTGTTTACACTGAAGACATTTTACTGGATACAGCTCATATTACGGGGTCTTTTTTGGCTGTATATACAGATGTATTCAAAGTATGTGAAATGCATATATATATATATATATATATATATATATATATATATATATATATATATATATATACATTTTGCATACTTTGAAGACATCTGTATATACAGCCAAAAAAGTCCCTATAATATGCACTGTATCCAGTAAAATGTCTTCAGTGTAAACAGTAGAATAACGAAAAGTTTAAGGACAGTCTTCAAAGTAACAAACTGTCTTCATAGTAACTTGTGGAACGAAAAACCGTCCCCGCAACATGCGCTGTGCACATATATATATATATATATATATATATATATATATATATATATATATTCATTGCCTATACTTTGAAGACATCTGTATATACAGCCAAAAAAGTCCCTATAACATGCGCCGTATCCAGTAAAATGTCTTCAGTGTAAACAGTAGAATAATTAAAAGTTTGAGGACCTTAAACTTTTCGTTATTCTAGTGTTTACACTGAAGACATTTTACTGGATACAAAGCATATTATAGGGACTTTTTTGGCTGTATATACAGATGTCTTCAAAGTATAGGCAATGAATATATATATATATATATATATATATATATATGTGCACAGCACATATTGCGGGGACGGGTTTTCGTTCCACAAGTTACTATGAAGACATTTTGTTACTTTGGGGACTGTCCTTAAACTTTTCGTTATTCTAGTGTTTACTCTGAAGACATTTTACTGGACACAGCGCATTTTATAGGGACTTTTTTGGCTGTATATACAGATGTCTTCAAAGTATGGGAAATGCATATATATATATAATATATATATATATATATATATATATATATATATATATATATATAATATATATATATATATATATATATATATATATATGAGCACAGCGCATGTTGCGGGGATGGTTTTTCGTTTCACAGGTTACTATGAAGACATTTTGATTCTTTGGAGACTGACCTCAAACTTTACATTAATCTACTATATACACTGAAGACATTTTACTGGATACAGCTCATATTACGGGGTCTTTTTTGGCTGTATATACAGATGTCTTCAAAGTATGGGCAATGAATATATATATATATATATATATATATATATATATATATATATATGGACCGTCCTCAAACTTTTCATTAATCTACTGTATACACCTAAGACATTTTACTCGATACACCGCATATCATAGGGACTTTTTTGGCTGTATATTCAGATGTCTTCAAAGTATCCGCAATGAATATATATATATATATATATATTCATTGCCCATACTTTGAAGACATCTGTATATACAGCCAAAAAAGTCCCTATAATATGCGCCGTATCCAGTTAAATGTCTTCAGTGTAAACAGTAGAATAATTAAAAGTTTGAGGACGGTCCCCAAACTACTAAAATGTCTTCATAGTAACTTGTGGGACGAAAACCCGTCCCCGCAACATGCTCTGTGCACATATATATATATATATATATATATATATATATATATATATATATATATATATATATATATATATTCATTATGCATGGTTTGAAGACATCTGTATATACAGCCAAAAAAGTCCCTATAATATGCGCTGTATCCAGTAAACTGTCTTTAGTGTATACAGTAGATTAATTAAAAGTTTAAGGACGGTCCTCAAAGTAACAAAATGTCTTCATAGTAACCTGTAAAACGAAAAACCGTCCCCGCAACATGTGCTGTGCACATATATATATATATATATATATATATATATATATATATATATATATTTCAAAGAATGCATTTTTTTCTTTATATTACTTTACATATTAAATTTCTTTGTTTTGTTTGTTATAAAAACAATTAACAAATGATAAGCTTTTTATTAAAATTAAAAAAAAACCGAAAAAAACCGGTTGACCGGTTTTTTCTGCAAAAACCGAAACCGAAACCGGTTTTTTCAAAATTCGATTTTTCGAAGAAAACCGAAACCGGTTTTTTCAAAAGGCCGGTTTTTTGAATACTCTAGTAAAAACTCTGTAATTTGTAAAATGTTAATAGCAAAAAGATTTGCTAAATAATAATTTTTTTACTAAAAGTCTGTACAAAAATAGTAAAGTGGGATTGAAAACCATTTACTAATTTTTCTACTAACTTTTTTTCTGAGTGTAGTTGTAAGTTTTAATTAGAAATAACCTTTAATTCAATAAACACTTTTTAAAATTAGTAAAAAAAAAGTGCGATTGAAAACCTTTTACAAATTTATCTACTAACTTCTTTTTCTGAGTGTAGTTTCGCAGAAAATTCTATAGTTTTTGGGTTTAAAATCAAGAATAGCATTCACAACAAAAAATGGTGATGGTGCACAATGGGCCATCACAGAATTGTTTTAGCCACTTCTAAAGGAAAAAATTTTAAGGTTAAAAGGAATTGCTCTTTTAACGTGCCATCTCCGATGCTTAATTGGTGAAAAAAATTATGCCAAAAATTGGAGCTTCCTTAATATTTTTTATAATCATTTTAACATTTAGTATAATGGAAAGAGATTTCGAAGAATTACTTTTTAACTATTTTGATAGTTGTTTTATTTTTAATTGATTCGAATTTTGAAAATTGTTCACATGCTTTCCAACAAAAAAGTACTATCCCCATTTTGCCGCAGAAACATCGGAGATAACACTAAAAACTAATATAAGGTCAATCTTGGATATGGACTCTGTTTTCTATATTCATCCAAATCTTGGATTTGTTAGAATATGATTTCGCTGCAAAGAAATTTTAACTTAAATCAAGTATACACTTTTCTTAAAAACAAAATACAAACAATTTACTTAAATTAAGTTAATTTTTTCTTAAAGTAAGTATATTTAGTCTTCAATTTTTGAGAATGTTACTTATAAAAATTGCCTATAAACTAGTAAATTTTTCTTTAATTTTAAGATCTTGTGCCAATGCAGAATAAACTATACTTTTAGTTTATAAATTATCCTCAACATTATTTGCCTTAATGCACACAAATAGTTTAAATTTGAACTTTTTTTACTTAAGCTGGGTGCGTACTGGCTTAATTAAAACTAAACTTTAATTTACAGCTATAAACTTACAGCTTTCAAAAATTAAGACTAAAGTGTGTGGACCCCCAACTTAAAATTACATTTAGTTCAGCATTCAGAATCCAAAAAAATTTTAGACTTTTTCCATTAAAACTTGTGCGGATTTATAGAAACCCAATTATAAAATAATATGAGATAGAAAAAAAATTAAAAAAAATTCTTTTCAATTTTAAAAACAATATATTTTTAGTTTTCAAAAATTTACAACAAAATTAAGTTGAAGTTTTAAAATAATTTTTTTCAAAAAACATACACCCTTATTCTAGTTGTCGTTATCAATGTCGTCGTCGTTTTTGAGTCAACATCACTTTGCTTCGACGTCGACATCACTTCGACACCAAATTGGTATTCTAAAACAGTGTTGTAACGACGTTGACAGTTTATCGATTTAAACAAAAACACATCTCTAAAAATTGAGTCGGCAGATTTATTTTGTTTATTATATTTGCGAAAAAATGTTTTTTATATGTAATTTAAATTCTGATACCAGTGATGAAGAAAATAAAGAAAATCTAGTATTGGAAAGAAGACTTCTCATACAGAAATCCAATATCTTTAATCTGCCGGATAACAAGTGAGTAGCAAAATCAAAGTCTGTTACTTTAAAGAATGTTAATCTTCCAATTTTTTTAAAAGGTTTGAAAGTTACTTTCGGCTGAATAAAACAGCCTTCAAAGGTGTGCTGGAAACAATAGCAACTAATTTGAAAACCGGGATCAAGTCCACATTTATTTCCAAAACAATAAAGTTGACAGCTACATTAAGATTTTTAGCCCAGGGGTCGTACCAGCTCAGTGTAAGAAATGACTTTAACTTAGGGTTCAGCTGTTTCTAAAACTGTAGAAGATTTGCCACAGCTTCCTCCAGCGGGCTCAATATAAATTGCTTGAATCTTCCGCCACCTGTAGCATTACACTCGGCTTTGTTGGCTACCATTTTCTTTTTAACTTTAAATTTTAAGTATCGCCAAACCTATAAATAAATTTTGTTATATTTTTTTAATACACTTTATATGATCATGCTTTCTTTACCTTCTGCCATTCATCTCACATTATTCTCGGTGGGCCAAGTGCATTTAATAAATTTGATATTTCTTCCCATTTTTCCGGTTTTTTTCAGTCATTACTTTTCCTCAAGTCGTTACTAAAAATTGTGTCGACAAAATCAGAGTCGTTTCAAGACAATATCGTCGTCACATTTTCTTACAGAATACCAAATACTTGTCGGCAGTTATCAATTATTTTCGATAACGACAACGGGAATACCAATT
This sequence comes from Eustalomyia histrio, assembly GCA_949748255.1. Classification (NCBI taxonomy): domain Eukaryota; kingdom Metazoa; phylum Arthropoda; class Insecta; order Diptera; family Anthomyiidae; genus Eustalomyia; species Eustalomyia histrio. The sequence continues at coordinate 58,912,441 of OX456524.1, forward strand.
TCAAAAAAAAAAAAATCCCAAGACGACATTGTCTTGTGTCGATGACGACAACTAGAATAAGGGTGATATGCTCTAGATAGCGTTGCCAACTTTTATATCAAAAATATATTACTCGTAGTTTAGGTTCAATTTAGATAGAAATCAGTTATTGTAAACTAAATTAGTTATACAATATAATCTATAAACTAAATGAGAATTGTATAGGTTAAAATACTCTAAAAGTTTTAAGGAATGCTAAAGAAAACATTTCCTTATATTTTAAGAATAAATGTGCTTGGTTTTAATTTAGTTTTTTCCATATTTAGTTTTTTTTTTTTCTTTTTATACAATTTTAAATTTCCTTATTTCTTAGTTTATAAATTCTTAAAATTTAAGTTTTTTTTTTTAAAGAAAAGCTACTCTCAGAAAATATTTCCTACTAATTAATGTGTTGTTTTCTTTGAAAAGAGATGAAGAGAAGAGATAAAATGTAGTGAAAGATAAAGATAAAGAAATTCATAAAAAAATACGTTTTTCCATTTCTATTCATAGATCATTTTCGGTTCCAGGTTAACGTATGTAGGGTTATGATGTCTTGGCCACATGTGCATACGTAGAAAACCCCTAAAGAATATAAGATCTCGATATGTATTTCTAAAACATTGTATTTTTTTTTATTATTTTTCATTTTAGAATTTAAGGCTGTGGAATGATACATTAAGTTATCATTATTGGCAGAGGCCCGGTGTAATCCGATTAACAAAAGTCTATATTTATAATGTAACAAACCCTGATGGTTTTTTATTAGGTGAAAAACCAAAACTACAAGAGGTGGGACCATTTGTATACAGGTAATTAACACATCCATTATAAAACAAAAAACCAACCCAAATCCAAACAAACATTTGGTTACACTAAAATTATATATTTTTTTTCTACTGAAAAATAAATAGCAGTTAATATTTATTTAAAAATGGAAATGATACTTTGATTCTAAAGCTTTCTTTTGTTAATTGATTTTAAATACTTTTATATTTAAATGTTTATTCATGATGTCACTTACTTATTTGGTTACAAAAAATAATTACACTAACTATTAACATTTAAATATTAATTATAAATACAAAAAAAAAGTAATTACAATCTAAGCACAGCTACCTTAAAAACTGTGTAATGGTTTAAAATTATTTTAATATATTTTTAAATAAACAAATTAAATGTAAACCTTATTCCCCGTTCGAAGTGCTAAATTTATCAAACATGGTACTAATTAATTGTTAATATCATTGGCATTGATGTCAATTGAATTGAAAATATTTGTATTAATGATAATAATTTTTGGAATCAATGGCTTAAAATTTCATTATCATTAGTAATTTGTCGGTAGAAAAGTGGTGAATTAGAAAAAAACTTGTAAATTTTAAATACAAATATATTCAAATCAATATTTATTGAATCACTAAAACCCAGGTTCACTCCATTCCATTTTGATACCTTTGTTTAATGTTCCAATACCAATCGTTCCTTATTCAATTCCATGTTTTCAATATATAGTATTTTAATTCTACTAGTTCTCTGTTCCATTCCATTACATTCACATAAAAACTATATATTATAACTTTCCCAGCCAAAACCGTTGCACAGTGGGGTATTAAAAAATAATGTTAATAAATATAAAACCTCTTAACTGCTGATCTGATCGGCAGGAGTCATATTGGAAATTATATAGGAGGTGTTAATCTAAATATTGCTAATTGAGTCACCCTGCTTTAGTACAGGCTGGTCTGACAAGGATTTTTTTTGCTTGTAACTTTTGCAAATGTGAGTGTTTGAGATAAACTTTTAATATCTAATTACCTGTAATCGACAAGAAAAATACTCAATTTAAAATATTTAAAAAAATTATTTTTTTTGTGGATTAAAAAATTTTCTCCTAAAAAATTTAATTTTTTTAAAATTCTTCTCCCCACATTCCAATTATTCGCCGTATGTACATATATTTACATCAGCTATTAAAAATAAAAGTTCCGAAAGCAGTGTGCAATTTTAATCAAATAATTTTTTTTTTTTTTTTTTGCTGAAAAATTAGTCATATTCGACCAATGCCTGAGTCTACCTCACGCACGTCCAGTAAAATAATAATTAACATCTTTCTTACAGAAAAAGGTAAAAATTATATAATTTTTTTTTTAACAAAGATCTAAGAAAATTGTAAAATAAGAATCATACATTTTACGCCAAAATTTACAAATTTTTTTACATTTTTTTTAAATTTCAAACTTAAGGATTTATCACAACTAAACTTTTAAAGTCAATTAAAAAGCGTTTGGTAGTTTTTGTTTTCAAAAATATTTCGTGTGCTAGCAATTTTTTATTTTTGAAACTTGTTACATAATAAATATTTTGGTGGTTAAATCTTTTAATGGCAAATAAAACTAATAATTAATTTTTAAAATTAAATAACTTTTTAATTAGATAATACTATAACCCATCACTAAATAAATTTTAGAAATCGGTTCATGCAAAAGTTATACAACCCAAAAAATGTATTAGGTCCCTACACCCTGTACTAAAGCAGGCTAAGCCAATTATAATATTTGGAAAGATAAAGACATCTACAATTTTCAGTTTGATTTATGCCTAGCGGGTCAGTAGTTTACAAGATTTATATATATTATTTTTTATTTTTTCAAATACCCCACCGTGCGTTGATCTTTACTTGCATTTTTAATCAATTGTAATGAATATAAAATTCATTAGTGCAATTTCATAACGATTAGTTATGTTTTCTTCTAAAACAAAATAATTCCGTTTGCATTAATTGCAACTGATGGTAATAACCTGCCAATGTCAATGAAAAAATCCAATTAATAAATTTATTCTAAACTAAATATATATGAAAGTAAGTAAAAGATTTTAAATTTCTTTGAAAATGTTTTAATTTTTATTTATTTTTTTTTTGGTCTAACTTTTTTTTTCATTTTGACGCAAGGGAAGATTATGCAGTTACGTATTTAGTATTTAGTATTTTAATATTAATCTTTTTTCAAATTATTACTTAAGTTAAGCATTGCAATAAATTAACAGCTAAACAATTATATGTAGTTACTAGTGTTAATTACACTACACCCCCTGAGGGGACAAATATGGCCCGTGCAAATTCAGCAAAAATATTTTTTTTGGAGTCTTTTAAACCAGAGATTCTCACTAACTTTTGTTTCACGAACTCTCTAAAAACATCACCAAAGAAGCAAATAAATGGTGTCTTTTTTTAACAATAAAGCCATTACGATGGGTTTTCTCCCAGCTAAATGATATTCGGATTAACGTTTGAGAGTTATTATTATTATTTATTTATTTAATCAAAAACTTTCCAATTATTAGACACATTGATAGGGGAAGATTACAAGCATAAAACAATGTTAAATATAATAAAAGATTAATCTATTTTTTTTTTTTTTTTTGTTAAATACTAAACTATTATCTTAAATACTAAACAATTTGAATTTCCTAATTTAGTTCCTAACTAACTACTATACACTCTTTTCCTATGAAATAAAAAATTTTAATTATTTAAAAATATTTAAAAATTAGCAATAAAATATTTATATGTAAATTTAAAAATAAAATTAAGCAAAATTAATGCTGTTGAAATATGAAGCTAGATTTTTTCTAAAGCTCATGAATTAAAGTGAAAAAAATTTCAAGTTCGTGGGTAAGTTGTTGTATGGAAATATGTCTGAAATATAAAAAAATTTTGATTTTCTTTTTGTGCACACTGTTACAGAATTTAAGAAAACAAAAATTTTGAAAACCATATTGCCAGGGTTGCCACATATTTGAACTGATTGACTTCTTTAGATTGCATTTGATAACGAAATCCTACATAATTTTGCCAAATTTCATTTTTAAATCGTAAAAAAAAATTATTCTAACGGTAATCTGGAAAAAACAGATTTTGTAAAAATTGCTGCTTAAAACGTTATTCTGAAATATAAAATATGTCTAAAATATAAAAAAATTTTGATTTTCTTTTTGTGCACACTGTTCCTCGATCTCGAACGAAAGCAAGTCACTCGAATTCGAATCAATTTGGGTTTCTCTATTTCGAAAGCCTTCGAGCGACTTGACTTACGTGTGTCAATTTTTGTTTCTTACGCATTTACAAACCACAGAGATGCCAGATATTATATTTTGAGCATTTGTTACAATTTTCTTTAAAAGTAGCAAAAATACTAATAAACTGCTTAAAGACAAAAACAACATTGTTTAACAGTGATCAGCTGTATATGACAAATGAAATAAAAAAAATAACAATAAACAAATCAATTTTTATTTGGAAAATGTGTTTATTTGTGAAAATTTTTGTTATCGATTAGTTGTGGGTGAAATTGTTGTTTGGAGAGCTTTTCTGTTGCATGTTGTCTGTTCGGTGCGGTCACTGCTAAAGTCCTTGTAAAATAAAAAATGTAAATATGAGCTTCTTAGGCAAACGTAAGCCGCAAACAACACACACATACCTTTTACCACTCAGCAACAGCGTAATAGGGGGTGGAACGGTTTTTAGTTTTCTGGTCAAATTTTCCTCCTCTGCGGAAAATTTGTTTGCTCCGAACACTAGAGTCCTTCTGGCAAAATCAGGTCTTTCTTCCATATAAAATACAAGCGTCTTCGGATGGTCCATTGTTGATTTTTTTACCTAAAATTAAAAATTCTCAATAATCTATTAATATTTGTATTATTTTGTACTTACTTTTTGTTATCCATTGCTTTTTTTACTTTATTTTGCTTTTAAAAATACCAAACATATATTTACTCGACAAAAAAACAGCAAGTGACTGATTTTGACATTTGCGTTCGAGCTGTTCGAAATAGAGAAACCAAATTTTGTATGAAAACAGTTACGTTTTCGTTCGACTTGTCGTTCGAGTCATCGTTCGCATAGAAATAGAGTTAGTGGAACCCAAATCAGTTTTCTTTCGACTAGAAAGCGAACGTACGTGTTCTTTCGAAATAGAGGAACAGGCTATGTTACATAATTTAAGAAAACAAAAATTTTGAAAACCATATTGCCAGGGTTGCCACATATTTGAACCATTTAAAATATGATTAAACAAAGTTCTTCGCAAAATTCAGCTTAAAGCGGAACTAATATTTATTTGGACATACCCAGACATGATTTATATAGAGGTTGATTGATGCGTTTTCAAAAAAATAATTTATTTGATAATAAATTTGACTACAGTTTTTGGAAGTTTAAGACATAAACTTTAAATGGAAATGTAGTTTTTTAAATTTACCTTTTAACCCCTAAACATTAGATTGGGCCAAAAAAAAAAGATTATCTAAATAAAATTTTAACATTATAGAACAGTTGGTAGGAAATTCTTCATATACAATAATATGCTTCCGTTAATTAATTCGCATGAGTGTGTAACATTTAATTAGACGTTTGTTTAAGTTTTCTTTTAATTTTTTTTTTTAATTAAAAATTACAACATTTATTTTAAACAAACAAAGCATAAAAATAGACGATTTAATAATAATTAATTAAATGCAAAGTAACTTGATTCTAGTACTTAAACAATTTATAATCAAGGCAATTAAATTTTAATGTCTGTATTTTAATTATCTATCTGCTAGCTTATAAGCCAGATACTTCGTTGCCGGTAGTTTAATATATATATTTATATATTAAGGAGACATTAACCCTCTGTTTTTATAAGGCTAAAGAAATAATTCCTCCGTATGAATTGTATGTACATATTTAGTTTTTTTTTTTTTTTTTTGTGGAATTTTTCCATTCGCTTTATAAAATAAAGGTAGTTAAATTTTTCCTTCCAAGGATTTTCTTCTTTAAATAAATTTGTTTAAACTTTTTGTACTGGATGTTCAAATTTCTAGCCTAATGAATTTGTAACGGTAGTTAGAGGGACCCTTTTATCCTTTTTAACCTTATATAAACAACACTAAATAGTTACTATTCAGTGAATAAGCCCATACACCTCAGAACACATACATATTTTAAATGTCAGATATCTAGCCGAAGGTTTTTGGGCAGGACATTTAAGGGGATATTTTTTCTTTTAGCTCCTACCCACAAACCCCATTTTATATTGAAATTCCAAATTAACTTTTTTAATAAACTTACCTGGTTGCTGACTAAGCCATTAATCCCGAAAATACATATTTTAAATTTCAGGTTTCTAGCCAAAGCGGTTTGGAAAGGTCGGTAGAGGGGAGGCTTTCCCCTTTTGAATCCCCTTTTGTACCACATTCCTGTAACCGTATCTGAGAATTAGCTAATATCCCAGCACATGTTTTAAATTCAACACATGTTTTAGTTCTCGCTTCCAACACCCTCAGTGTGATGTTCAGTGAATAAGTGAGTCAGTCAATCAGATAGTCAGTCATGTTATTCTTTTTTTGCAAACAAGTTTTGGAAGTATGTAGGTTTTTACCGAATTTTAGTACTTTGAGAAAACGCGTAAAAAAAGAAAAATCTCCCATCGGTGCAATAATCAATTTCGATTAAAATTGAAAATTTTATAGATTAGACAAAATAAAAATTTAAATTGAAATATATGGGCTTGTGTATGATCATATATGCCCATGTATGATCATATACCTTTATTCATATTGCAATATATTGTCATACATGATCTCATATATTACAATATATCATCGGATCCGAAATTTGAGAGTAGATGATTATGTATCAGCATATGTGAAAAATTTACAAGCTTATATGGACAGATATAATCATACATGGCCATTTACCCTGAAATTTTGGTTCAAAAGAGATGTGGTCATATATGAGACCATTTCTGGTCATATATTGAACCATGCATAAATGTATATATGTCCGTGTATTATCATTTAAAATTCCATGTATCATCTTGTATGCCCATATATATATGGATTTTTACGTGGGTAGCTAAGGCTCCAGATATCATCGAAACCAGTGAAATAAAAAAAACGATAAAATTGTATAAAATCTGTGAAAAAAAGTGCAAATATTTAACTTCAATATGCGTGAAAGCTGTGCCAGATGTTCAAAAAAAATGCAGAATTCACCAAAACTAAGAACTCTTGTTTTCGACATCATTGGTTGGATTTTCTATATCATGTAACCAATTATTATTTTTTAGAATGAAAAATATGCAATATACATTTTTTTAAAATCCAACAAAAATTTTGTTATGTTGACGTTAAAACTCTTAAAGATTTTGCGTAACCGCTGGTTGGAGACTCCTGTTCTAAAATATTGTTATTTTCAAATGTAAAAATAGTTATTGCAATTATTTAGTTTACGAAGAATCATCATCACAATTTATTTTTGTAACCAACTGAAGCAGAGCCGCGAATAACGTTGTAAGCGACAAAATTGAAATTGTTGAGAAATCGAAAAACAAGTTTTAGAACTTGTAGGTGTACCCCACTGATTGACTTCTTAAGATTGCATTTTGATAACGAAATCCTGCATAATTTTGGCAAATTTCATTTTTAAGTCGTAAAAGAGAGTTGTTCTAAGGGTAATTTGGAAAAACCAGATTTTGACAAAATTGTCGCTTAAAAAGTTATTCAAGGCTCCGCTTCAACTATATTTTATAGATCTTTACTATATTGTTATTAGTACATTGTCTTGACACATTACTACGTACATTACCTTGTAATCCTAAATTATTTTAAAAAATAAAATAATGTGTTACCTAAAAAAGTAACATAATGCATTTTTCTAAAATATATAAAATAATTGGACAATAATAATAGATTACAGTTTATATTATTTTCAACTATAAAGTAATGATGAGAACTTTTTTCTGTAAATCTAGTTTTAGACATATTACTTTTTGTTTTATTTTTTGTATGCTAGAACGAATTAACAAACACTTAAACTAATACGCCAGTAAAAAATCTGACCAACATGCTTTACATCGATTTGACTAATTTTTAACAAATCTTTTACTGAAATGCTAGTTTAAACAAAGATATTAGTTTTCTTGACAATAATAAAAATCCGCTACTAATTTTACTTTAAATTGAAAAAGAGGATTTGGAAGTAAAAAATATTCTTCACAAACGACTTAAATCTCGAAATTCGGCTTGTTGTGCGCTCTCATGTCGCAATTGTTCCTGGGCCTATCTATTTCAGAACCTCTGTCCAGTTGATAAAATTCATCTGACTCATGCAGCAAATTCCACTAAGCTCACACAAAGTTGGAGTATTGTCACCAGATAAGTATTCAAGCTTAATCCTTGCAAAGGCCACACGGTCCATTTGCCCTCAGCATTGGATACCCGGAAAGAATACTTACGATCTTTCCTTCTACTCAAACGTTTAGACTTTCTCCCTTAAAAAGCAGACAGGTTGCAAGCCCCCATTAGGTAAAATCATTTGGAAAAGAAATGTTACCCTGTGAAAGAATGTTACCCTGTGGGATCCCACAGCACATATTTTCTCTAATACTAATACCATTGACCTGGCTATGTATACCTTCGCCCTGGCCATACAACTTCATAGCTACCCTGCGGGAAAATTACCTATCCCAGGACACGTCACGTGACCGGTTCACTGTGATAGGGATAGGAGGGGGTCAATTGCTCTCTGTGAAATGTCACATAACTGGTCTAGAAGGACATGTCATGACTTTTAAACCGGTCACGTGTAATTTAAGAACCTGTCCTCTTTTCACCTATCTCGTGATATGTATTTTCGGAACCAGTCCAACTGACGCCTCTTTTCCCGCAGGGTAATGTCAAAATTAACAAGTCGGTCCTGAAAAGGTTAAGTTGTGTTTTCAGTATACAGAATTCCATAAAATTATTTAATAAAAATATCTTAAAGTCATCTAGTAGGAAGGAAATTTGTAATTAGCAACTTTTTAAATTAACTTCCTTAAATTAAATCTAACAATCACATTATCACTTAAGGTAGTGACTTTACATTTCTTTTTATCTAATAAGTCATAAAATAATATTTATCATACTCGTAGTCAGGGTTAGTTTGGAAATAGAAAATTATGATAGAATTTAGTTAAATGACTATTTATTATACAAAGAAAAATTATTATTGATAATTGAAACATAATTTAAAATTACTATAAAGTACAGTTGTATCAGTCCAAAATGAGTTTTAATTTTAGTATGACTCATAAACACATTAATATAAATATATTCAAAGTTATGCCAAACAAACCCAGCAAAATAAAATGGATGTTATTCCTTACGAATCTCTTTTTCAGAACATCCAAAGAAGTTAATAGTGCAAAATTTTCGATTTGTAAGAAGTCATTTTAAATAACTTCCAAAATGTTGATATTAACCCCTACTAGTAAAAAAAAACAATTATTTAGTTGGTCTATAAATGGTTAATTCCTGCAGTCATTACATGCCTAATTGAAAATATATTTTGCATACCAGTGATATTCACTTTGTCCTGGTCGGAATAATAACACTGTCCAACAAATTAAGACTTTTTGAATGGAACAGAATAGCGACCCCATAATTCTGAAAGGGTATGTTGAGTAGATCATTTTTGTAGAACAAACTTATGGTCCAGCACGTGTAAGTTTTTTTTACAGTGGGTCAAAGTTTTCATTTTTCGGTCGAAGGGAGCATTATACTATATGAAAAAAATGCTGTAAGTTAATGTCTGAGAGAATTCTTATGGCCAGAGTTGTATTGTGTAATTGTATGAGGATTATTTTTGTGGAGGATCTTAACCCTCTAACTGGTCTCTTTATGGGTCAATTTGACCCTTTTTTCGAGAAAATCAAAAAATATCCTTTAAAAAAGGATATTAAAGGATTAAAATATTCTACGAAAATGTTTGCCGGAAAATTTCAGTGGGGGTCACCAAAGGCACAAATGTTGTAAATAAAGCTGTTTACGCTTAATTAGTAAAATTATACACCAACATATACAAAACAGGTAAAAACGGCGTCAAGTTCGGCCGGGCCAAACACTGAGTTCCCGCGTCTAGTCAGCTGTGACTTACAAATCGGGTGTGATATTTATTAAAATTAATAATAAAAAATAAAAGAAAAAATTCAAGCATAATTGAGCTACTAAGCAGTACATATCGGGTGTGATATTTACTAAAATTAATATAAAAACGGAAAAATTAAAGCTTAAATAAGCATGGCGGATTCTGTTTGCAAATTAAGAGATTGGTTTTGTTTTCTTTGTGGACATTTTACGCACCATCAAAGCAGATGAAAGATATTCCCTACAATTGAAGAACCATATTTTATTTTCTTTGGAATACGATTTTTATCTGAAGCTTGGATACCAAAAACCGTATGTACTACTTGCGAAAGTGGTCTTTTGACCTGGTACAAAGGCGGTACTAAAGCGCTGCCATTTTCAGGATTGAACGTGAAGATCACAAATCAGATACATGCTATTTCTGCGTAAATTGCAAATTTCGTAGAAGCCAAAGGCACTACGCGATAATGACATACGAAGCAACAAATAATGTCATTTTACCAGAAGTGCGCTGTGAAGGTGTTCCGGTGCCTCAACCGCCTACACATACATTTTCGGCCAATATGGCAGTCGCCAATACAGAAATAACAGCGGCGGTTGAAAACATATCAGATATAAGTTGCTTGCCTCTTGATGGTTTAAACATATGTCCTAATTTGATAAACCAAGCTTATTTTGAATATCTTGTAAGAGATTTAGGACTAACAAAAGAGAAAACTGAAATATTATGTTCCAGATTGAAAAACAGGAATTTGATAAAAGCCGATGTAAAAGTTACATTTCCAAGAAAAAGACACGCCGATCTGGAAAGTTTTGAAGCAAAAAAATAAATATGTACATACTATAATAAACCACTATTAAAACAAAATTATAATTTTTTTATAGAAGTTGGCGTGTAATTTTGCCAATTAATCGTAAAGAGCTTTATTTACAACAATGGTGTCTTTGGTGACCGCCACTGAAATTTTCCGCAAACATTTTCGTAGAATATTTTAATCCTTAAATGTCCTTTTTTAAAGGATATTTTTTTATTTTCTCGAAAAAAGGGTCAAATGGACCCATAAAGAGACCAGTTAGAGGGTTAAGATCTTCCACAAAAATAATCCTCATACAATTCTACAATACAACTCTGACCATAAGAATTCTTTCAGACATTAACTTACAGCATTTTTTTCATATAGTATAATGCTCCCTTCGACCGAAATATGAAAACTTTGACCCACTGTAAAAAAATACTCAGACGTGCTGGACCATAAGTTTGTTCTACAAAAATGATTTACTCAACAAACCCTTTCAGAATTATAGAGTCGCTATTCTGTTCCAAAAATGCTGTTGGACAGTGTAATTCTTGGCGTGTTTAAAATCTCATTTTAACCTTAAAAAAATGCCAATCCCTATATTTATTTTGTAGTCCCTATATTTAACAACTTCCGTCAACTAATGAAAAAGTCCATCTGCTCATCGATTTTTCATAGCACCGAAACATACTACTTCCTTCCAATGACACGCCAATGTTAAAATCATTAATGATTCACCGAAATTTTCACAACTTCGTGCTCAGTAGATGTAGTGTTTAACTACTTCTTCCTCAGCTCTTATTTTGCTGGGAAGATAATAATTACACAGACATTAGGAAAAATAATTAATAAATTGACAAAACTATTTATTAAAATGACGGACTATGTAGAATTTATTAGCTAAAATTAGTATTAACAATACTTTTTAATTTTCGCTGTTCAACGGGGCGAATGATGAATATTGATTGCATGAAGTGTTTTTGGTAAATATTCATCATTCGCACTGTTGTTCTATGTTAAAACTAATATTTTCACAATTTGTTAAAGAATTAAGTCTTATCAAATTCTAATCGAAAAACTTTGCATTTTATGTGATTTTTTTTTTATTTATATTAATCATATAATTACAAATTATATCCTAAAACCCTAACCGAGCACTATGCCAAAAATTTGACGATTTTTTTTTTAATTTCAGACACTTTATTTTATAAGCGAATTATGTATGATCACAAGCAAAAATAGAAAAAAAAAAAAAAACAAAAACTACACATAATAATGACACATGAATTGAAGATGTTGTGTTAATGTTTGTTTATTGTCAGTTATTTTGTTAAATGAAATTAAAAGTGCCAACATCACTGGAGATGTTAAAAACAAACAAATTAACTTGAAAATAAAAATATAAAACATATATATTTAATTACATTTTTTTTAGTTGAACTTGACATTCAATCGCGTTTTAAACACATGTTGTATGTTTGGAGCTGAGCTTAATGTCTTTATTATTTCTTTTTGTCATCACATTTTTTTCTGCTTTTTAAATATACACTCAAAATAAGGCGTCAGTAGAAATAACCTTAAACAAATCTTAACAGTTTACTTAACTGAAATAACTGTGGTTTACCAGCTTTAAATGAATTCGTTTAAAATTTAATGATTTTTTTATAAAATGGGTAGAATATATACACAAAGAAAATAAATTGGTTGTAATTTTATTGCAATAACACTCACTGCAATATTATTTTGTTAAAAACAACTTAAAATACTTATTAAAATAATCGAAAATACAATCAAAAAAAGGACTACTGATTTTTCATTATATTCAACCTATTTTGTTGTTTATTTTCAATCATTGTTTAATAACCAACAAAAGTAGTAAAAACAATAGAAAGTCGTTTAAAAAAACCATCAATATTTTACTGACAAAAAGTTAGAAAAAAATACTTTTGTGGTTTGTTTTTTAAATTGAAAGTTTTTTTATGTGTATGTAATAACAAAACACAACACACACAGATGTATATATTTTTATTGGCTTTATGTGTATGTATATTTGAATAATTTCTAGTAATTTTTATTGAAACAATTTTGTATATATACCAACTATTTTGGTAAAAAAAAACAAAAAAGAATTATATGAGTTTCAATTTTTAGAAACAGAAAACATAAAATTTTATATTTAACAGAAAATATCAACACCTACTTAATGTCTGTAAATTTTTATAGTTTATTTTTTAAATGACTGATTCAAATAGTTTCTATGAATTTCAATTGATTCTTCATTTAAAAACAAACTTTATGTATTACTTTTTAAATAAACTACAATTGGTAACGGAAAATATATTGTGAGTGAACCAATATTGTATTGTTATTTAAAATTTTCAATTGTAATCACTTAAAGTATTTAATCAGAATATTTCAATTTAATTATAAAGAGAAAATATATCAAATTTACCGAAACAATGACACATCATCTAAAATATTGGTTTTTCTAATCAATATTGAAAAAATATTATCTTCTACATTACCTTTAATACCCATAACCAACAATTTATCGAAGATTTTGTCATTTGAACATAAAAAGGGTGGTTAAATTTTAAGGGCCGATGTTGATTTTGAATAAAACACAAATTATTTATGAAACAAAATATCGGCCAAATGGCCGCCGCGACCTCGACGGCACACCTCCATCCGATGGTCCAATTTTTCGATGACGCTGACGCATAATTGAGGTTCTATGCCGTTAATGTGCCGAATTATCTCACCTTTTAGCTCTTTAATTGCTGCTGGCTTATCGGCGTACCCCTTTTCTTTCAAATAACCCCAAAGAAAGATGTCCAATGGTGTCAAAACACAAGGTCTTGGCGGCCAATTGACATCGCCTTCACGTGAGAAAACACGGCCATTGAATTTGTCGCGCAAAAGAGCTATTGTTTCGTTAGCTGTGTTGCAAGTGGCACCGACCAGGGTCATATCCTCAATTCCTGGCCACAATAATTCGTTATCATCTCGCGATAGCGAACACCATTCACGGTAAATGTTTGGCCGACCTCATGACACACTATCGAGAACAACAGCAATGTTATCCGCAGAACGAACTGGGCGAGCATGAACAGGTGTTTTCACATACCCGGTTTGCTGAAATTTGCCCACAATTCTCCCAATTGTGGACACATTTGGTCGATTATGCTATGGGAACTGTGATACGTCTCCCACATTTTATTTGTTTTATATTAATAAATTTATGTAATTTATTTAATTTAAGTTTTTATAAAATATATTTTTGTTTGTTATCATTTTGATTTACAAATTTCTTGACATAAAAAACAAAATAAATAACAAAATTACAACTTATTTCCAGAAATCTTGGGGAAGTCTCCACAATGCTGACCAAAAAAAATCACGAAGTGCACGAAATGCATTTTGATTTGAACGCCCATTATCATAATAAGCCTGAATAACTTTAACGCGTTGCTCGATTGTGTATTTTTCCATAGTTCAAATTGAGTTAGTCTGAAATTGAGAAATGTCAAATGAAATGCAGAAAAAAACTTGACGCTTAGGTGTGGTTTACATTCAACATCGGCCCTTTAAATTTAACCACCCCTTTATTTGCAGCAAAAATATATAATTAGTTCTGTTTCAATAAAAACTATGTATTGCTCTATCCAAAATATTAGTTTTTTCAATCAATTTTAGTATAATGCCAAATTGTTTATCGATAAAAACTTAATGTAAGTGTCTGTGGTGCAGTGGGTAGAAACAAAGAGTTCAAGGAATTTTAAATTTTTTTGAAATACTTTTTTATTGAGTAAAATTTAAAGACACTATTTATTGTCTGTTGTGGCTGTTATGTTATTTAAAAAAAAGTAAACGAATTTTAAATCTAAGATTGAACTAGAAAAATCTTAACAGAGTTTAGCGAATTTTTTAGAATTTGACAGTTTTTTAACAAGCTGGATACCCTGCTGGTAAAGCTAATTTGAGTACGCTTCGTTTTTCGAAGTTAGAGATTGAAAATTTTAATACTAAAACACCATAAAACGATATTTTTTACATTAAATCAATCCAACGCTGTTAAAAAAAATTTTTCGTTATTTTTTTTCTTAGAAACATTTTTTTACCGATATTTTTTTCGAAAGAAAGTTTTTAAACTTTATTAATTATTTTCCTTTTAAATGTACACAAATTAACCTGGCATTGGAATTTTATTTTGCAGAAAAATATATTTTTGCGAAATTTTTTTATTGATAATATTTTATTTAACCAAATTTAATCAAAATGTGTGGAAAACGATAGAAAACAGAAGTAGTGTGCTTGAGTATCATTTACTTTAATAATTTCTATATTTATTTATCTTTTTCATACATTTCCTCTTGTAAGTTCCAGCAAATGTCACCTAACAGGAAATTCAACTTTTTCTCACTGTACCAGTGTTCAAGTCTAGCCATGACTTCATGGAATCTCTCTCCATGTTATTCAGACTTAGCTGATGTATATTCAATAGGGTTTACGAAAAATATTCAATAGAGTTCAGAAAAAAATGTCTGCTAAGAAATAGTGAAAAGTTTTATTTTTAACTGAGTTGGATTGATTTAAATTCAAAGCTGATCCCAAAAGTTTAAAAAATTTTAAATTTTAAATCGCGAATACAAGTGTTAAATTCGAAAAACGACTAGCACCATTAAATTTAGCGCACTCGAATTAGCATTAACAGTAGGGTGCCCAGCTTGTTAAAATTTGCGATTAGGACAGTAGAATTTTCTGTAAAATGTCAGCTACACAAATATGAAGTTTATATGATGTTATATAGAGTGATATCAGACTATATGTGTATATTAATATCAAATTGCACTAAATTACTTCAATAAGGATCAAATTGATACAGTTATATTTGGTCAAAAATTGGATCATTTGGTATATAATTACACAACTGATCCTGTTAAAATCAGTAAAAAAAAATTGGTATAAATATTAGTAGACTAAAAAAATCACAAAAAATTACCAGCTTACATGGTTGGTAAGCACTACCTCTTCATTATAACGGTAGTTTTCTACAACGCTTTGATCAGTACCGATACGAAAATTTTAAAACTGCGATTCCAAAAGTTACATATGTCTTCTAATCGCCATTTTAAAATTTTCATATCGGTCTTAAAGTGGCTGTGGTAGCCAACTTAACTTAATTAACTTAATTTTTCTAAATATAACTGTTTTTTGCTGGTTTTTGTCTACTAATATTTAGCAAAGTATTTCCCTGATTTTAGCAGGGTTAAATAGTAATTTTCAAGTCAATAAAATTTTACTCAAACATAACTAAAATATTTTATATTTACACACAGAGAAAAATTTTGTCACTTTCCAACTGAAATTCGGATACTACGATCTCAATCGGTCGTTACAGTTGAATATTGGTTTGTACGACAAAATTCGGTTAATTAAGGGTGTCCCAAGAAGAACGCAATTTTTAAATCTGGCAACATTCGAAGTGTCATTGTTTGACATTTGAACAATTGTTATTGTTTGCTAGTAGTAAAAATGGAGCGCTACACGAATGAACAACGCATTCTCATTGTGAAATTGTTTTACCAAAATGGTGAAAGTTTTGCGGAAAATGTCGCAGCTGTACGTGATGATGTCGCTCAAACTCCATCCACCTCAATTCGACACCGAGCTCAGCAAATTGGTGTCTCCAAATCCACTTTGCAGCGAATTTTGACGAAAGATTTGCATCTTCATGCATACAAAGTTCAATTGACTCAGGAACTGAAGCCAGCTGACCATGGACAGCGAAGGGAGTTCGTTAATTGGGTATTGGAGAGACAACATTTTCATCTTGATGGCTTCGTCAATAGGCAGAATTGTCGCATTTGGGGTGAGGAAAATCCTCGAGTGATTCACGAGAAGCAAATGCATCCTCAACGTGTCACTGTGTGGTGTGGTTTTTGGGCTGGAGGAATCATTGGACCTTTTTTTTATGAAAATGAGGCAGGTCAAGCGCAAACAGTCAATGGTGTTCGGTATCGTGAAATGATAACCAGTTTTTTCTTGCCTAGAATTGAAGAAATGAATGTGGAGGGCATGTGGTTCCAACAAGACGGCGCCACATGTCATACAGCCAGAGAAACAATTCAATTGCTGCATCAGTCATTTCCCGGTCGTGTTATTTCGCGTTTTGTAGATCAGAATTGGCCGCCTAGATCGTGCGATTTAACACCATTAGATTTTTTTCTTTGGGGTTTTTTGAAGTCGATGGTTTACGCGAATAAGCCGACGACGACTCAAGCCTTAAAAGAGGAAATTGGACGCTGCATTAATGAAATACCGCAGCATTCATGCAAAACGGTCATTGAAAATTTCATTAAAAGATCGCGTGCATGCCAGCAAAGCCGCGGCGGCCATCTGCACGATATATTGTTCCATACATAACCTCATTCTGTCTACTTTACGATATAATAAAGTTTCACGATTTTTTTTTAAATATCTGTGTTTTATTTAAAATTTAAAAATTGCAACAATTCAAGATTGTTTACAACACCCAACTTATTCAGCAATCACGTTTGAATATGGTTGAGCTTACCAAATTTATTGGTTGTTCACTTCGGTAGGCACTTCATTTTTCAGTCTTTAGCAGTCTTTTCAAAAAAAATCTGCTAATTTCAGCAGATTTTTTCTCTGGGCAACTAATTGCAACTAAATAGATCTGACAACTGATCTGATCATACATGATTACATATGACATATGTAATACACTATCGGGCGAGATCTGAACAGATCTAGTGCCAGATATATTTATGCCTAAAAGAATCTGGAAATTTTTTTAATTTTTGCAGACAAATATGAATACGTCAGGTCATATAAGATTAAATCTGATGGGATATCTATTCATATCTGATCTTAACCATTTTCACCTTCTTTAAAGGCACCAAAATAAAAATGTATATAAAAAATAAAAGTGCACGATGGAAAATAATTTTTGACTCAGATCTAAATAGATGCTGAAGTTGGTTCGTATAATTGCATCAAATGAAATAAAACTATAGAAAATTTAATTAAAAAATATATACAATACTTTGATTAGATTATATAGAAGATTTGGTATCATCAAATTACATCTAATTAATCCAAAGAATATAAGCAATATTAAATTATATAAGCTACAATATAAAACTGAATCTGATTAAATATAATATTTCCAAATAAAATTGGTTCTGATTATATATGCTCAGATTTATTTACATCTCAAATTTGTCCCCAATTATGAGACCTAATTAGAAATAATACAATTAAGTATAATGAGTATAAGTATAATGAGTTCAGATTTGATCTTTTTTACTCGGGTACCTATGATCTGTTTATTTTGAAAATGGCGTAAGTAATATTTAATTTTCCCAGCAAAAATTTTATAGAACAGGTTTCATTTTAATCTCTTTTATAATAGGTTCTAGAACTGATTTCCAGGAGTCAAAATAAAAGACCAGTTATATAACTGGGTGTAAAATTAGTTCTAAAGCAACCTGTTCTAGTTTGGGTTCTGCAACTTGTTCTTTTGATTATTACTTTTTAGTAGGTAAATACAAATTTTTAAATGGACTTACGCTAATTTCAAAATAAACAGTTCATATGTTGTTAAATTCTTATTCTTTTAATTCGTGTAACAGTCTTCTAAATCAAATATGTTGTTTGAATTATAAGTCTGTTATAAAAATCAACAAAATGTCTATGCATATGGCCGTTAATCATTATGTAAAATTACTTGGGTTGGGGTTGAGTTAACAACAGTTTAACATATCAATTTTACTGACTTATTATTTTGGGCGTACACTTGTTGTAAAATTAATTACTAAAACATCATCATATATTTATTTAGTTATATTTTTAGAGGTTTAAGTTTTACCCTGACATTCGTTTTGATATTGATTGATAATAAATAAATTTATTGAAAATTATTTAATAACATTTCTTTTATTTTTATTTATGTTACTTTACAGAGAAGATATGCAAAAGGTGAATGTCAAGTTTTATGATAATTTTACGGTGTCATATCAGCATAAGAAAATATTAGAATTTGTTCCTGAATTGAGTATAGATAAGAATACACAAATAATAACACCTAATATACCTCTATTGGTAAGTAAATATGTGATTAACTAAAAAGCTAGAAAATGTTTTTTTTTTATTTTCGCATTACTTAAAGTTATTCAAAAAATGTATTACTAAATACCCAGTTAAAATTTCAAATATTAAATATAAAACAACAACAAATGTGGCAATTAAATTCCCGTTAGTTGCTAATTGTACATTATTAACAATAAAATAAAAATAATTAGAATAAAATAAAAATAATTAGAAAACCAGTTAATTAAACAGAAAAATCAAGTATTTACCGGTAAAAACTGCAGTTTTGAAAATTGTAAGAAACGGCTGTTAAATTTTAGAAACAAAATTAATAGCAGCAAAAATTTAAACTTTTACTTGTTATGGTAATACATTTTGAATGTCAAAAAGGATCTATTTCGAATCAGTTACGCAAAGAAACATAACATAATTATAGTTAAATCAATTAACATGTTTTTTACAAATATTTTTAAATTAAGTAGGAATCTTAGTGTATTAAAGTATATATGATTTTAAATAGTCGAAATAAACTTTTTCGTATTTAAATTACTATATGATTATCAGGGAAAATTTTCAAAATTCAATGTATTTAAAGCCAAAAATATTGGAAAAATAGCAAAAGTAAAAATGTTGAAAAAAAAACTTCAAAAAAAATAAAAACAAAACTATCATAAAAATATTTTTTTTTTATGAAAAAAAAAACCTGAAAAAGTAATTTAAAGCTCAAAAATCTACTTTAAAAATCAAAACTGGAAAATCCAAAAATCAGAAAAAAGCAAATAGCTTTGTCTTCTCTAGTCATCATTTTAGATTTTATTTTCACATTTTAAAAACGAGTAAAATCATATTTAAATTAAAAAGAAAACAAATTTAGTTTGATTCAAAAAAATTTTCTGAGTGTATGGATGTATCGCTATTGAGCATTTTGAAAAATAAATTAAAGTTTCTGGTTTCCAATAAGGTTAATTTTTGGAAAAGGATATGGCTTTTTACCTTAAATTTTGACATATTGGAAATTCAAAAAATGAAAAGAATGTCAAGCGCAGCCCGTTAAATAGTCGGAAATATAAATAACACTTTTTAGGGTTACACCCAACGTACATTGAACATAAATAACGGTAATATTAACAAACAAATTTTCAAAAACTAATAATTAAAAACTTTGTAAATTAATATTTAAACAAATTATAGACAAACTAGTCATGAGATACCATGAGATACACCACATTCTGTGCAGCAGATTAGTTCGTAATGCTGGAAATTTGAATGGGAGTGCGTCGCGGGTAAATTTTATTAAATTTTTCCCAAAATTTTAGACGAAAATACAGCTAATCGCAATGTAGTTTTAATAATACATTATTTGATTTTGTATTTAAATCAAATATAACGAAATTTTATTTTAATTTCAATAATATTATTTTAAGCAGGAAAACAAATATATTTTTCTGTTAAATTAACTGATTTTTCAGTAATTTTTTCTGACTTGTTTTTTACTATAAAAAATCAATAAAAGAATAGTTTCCCCTTAGTTGCATATATCCTGCATATCTTATTTTTTGATTTTTTTTTTTTTTTAATTTCACATTTTTTATAATTTCTAGACTCTTACCAGCTTAAGTCCAAAATTAGGCTATGTACTCTCCAAAACAATATCTGTAATATTAACTGCTGCAAAATTCAAACCATTCATAAATATAACGGCCGATCAGCTGGTGTTTGGTTATGATGATCCATTAGTATCGTTAGCGCATAAATTTTATCCAAAGCATTTAAGACCGGGTGAACGTATGGGATTGCTTTTGGCGGTAAGTAAATCTGTCTTTTTCAAATACAATTATTTTTTATTAAATCTCTTAAATTTAAATTTCACTTCTAGCGTAATGGCACTTTATCGGAAGTATCAACCATTAAAACGGGTCACAATGGCATGGATGATTTTGGTTATATCGATCGTTTAAATGGTTTAGATCATTTGCCGCATTGGCAACAGCAGCCGTGTACAAGTATTACTGGATCCGAGGGATCATTTTTTCCACCCAGGGATATAACCAAAGCCAATATGTTGTATGTTTATGATAAGGATCTGTGTCGTGTTATACCATTAAAATATGAAAAGGGAGTTACTAAAGATGGTTAGTAAAGAAGAAGAAATATTTTTAAGGAATTTTAAAATGTAAAATTACATACAAGAGCATAAACGGTTGTACAACAACTTCCTTTACTTTGCTTTCTTGTTGTACTCTTTATTCTATAACCATTTGCAGAAATGAGTGCATATTTACATAGATTCATGACGTTTCTGCCAGCCGTTGTAGTT
Organism: Eustalomyia histrio; assembly: GCA_949748255.1. Lineage (NCBI taxonomy): Eukaryota > Metazoa > Arthropoda > Insecta > Diptera > Anthomyiidae > Eustalomyia > Eustalomyia histrio. The sequence goes on from OX456524.1 coordinate 58,933,639, forward strand.
ATTTAATAAATTTAAGGGTATCGGGACCTTAACCCTCTAATGCCCAAAACCACCAAAAATGGGTTGGCAGATATTAGGTAGCAATTACTTGATATCGATATAAAACATAATTTACTACGTTTCCTGCCTTGAAACTTTTTTGTTCAACAAACGATTTTCAAGTCGTAAATTTGATTAAATGTACTTTAGAGAAGAGAAAAAATTATTTAAAAAATCGCCAAAAATATGTTTCAGCTTTGGCATACATTATTGAGCAGGTTAAGAATCTTTGCTCCCAAGATAAGTAACTATTTTTTGCACCAGGACTCACAGGAACCCGTCAAGATACGTTTTACGAACATCACGCAAAGAAAAAACATTGTTGGGTCAATCATATTCGAAGAGCATCATATATTTTTGGGTTTATGTTTGTGCCAACCATAATCGTACTATATTATTGTTATCATATTATGATAATAAAATAACTATATTTTTACCATAATATTGTCCCTATAGTTATATTATGATTCAAAAATTACTATATCATGGTCCTAAATAAACATTTTATATTGAATTTATCATAATATGATCGCACGCAATCATAGTATTCTCAAAATGTTATCATATTATGGTCCCTCATAACTATATTATGATTATATGATCCATAATCTAAGAAAATTTCTTAAGGGAAAAGTTCTTAGAAACTATGAAAAAGCCCTTTAAATTTAAGAATACTTCCTTTAGAAATGTTTTTTCTAAAAAAAACTTAATATTAAGGACTTTTTGAAGAAAAATTGTTAAGGAAAAAATCATAGACTTTGAGATCTTTTCTTTCTTTGATCGGTTAATTATTTATTGATTGTTGCCAGCATTTTATCGTTTCATAATTATCATATTTTTTTCATAGTCAGAATTTTTGTTACCACAGTATGGTTACAGCCAATCATGATATAAAATAGTAGGTGCCAATCACAAAATAGTAAAATATTAACTAAATAATAATGGTAATGTAACAACCATATATAATTGCAGCAAGCACAATATAGTAACAGTGATGATATTGCAACCATGTTTTTTCTCTGCGTGATCCCTCTAACTCAAAAGCAATTAACAAATTTAATAAAAAAAACTCACTACCAGAATCTCCAAAAAGTCTTATAAGCTTTTCACATTACTATTCTTAAATACTCCAGACAGAAATTGACGAACCACTTGGTACCCGTGGAATTAAAAATAATTTGATGAAAAAACACATTTTTGAAATTTTAGTAGTTTGCAAAAAGTGTTTTGTTAGAATTGTTTTATAAAAACTTCAGTTCTTAAAAAAAACACTAAAACTCGTTTAAAACACACTCGTATTCAAGGCGAACTCTCGGTTAATACGAACTAATTTCAGCTCGATTAAAGCGAACAGTTTAAATTTCCATTTTTCCATTCTTACAATTTTGTAATTTTTCCTTCACATTTTTTCTTGTTTTAAATAGAACAATTAAATATTTTTTAAAAAAGTAACGAAAATCAATTATTTACTGTATAAGTCAGCTGGTTTCGAGCTCCAGTCCGGTTACAGGCATATTTTATAAATTTGTTAGCTTTCCTGAATATAGCACTTCTGTGGCAATCTGATGGCCTGTGTTTGAAACCCAGCATGACCAAAAAAAATTTTAATTTATTTTGGAAAATCTATTTTTAGACCACTTTTGCTTTTCCCATGCTTTCTAAACAGCTGGATTTATTGTCTAATGATGTTATCATTTTAGCATAGGGAACACAATTTTGGGTAACTTTAGTACCACTTGTCAAAATGCTTTCCAAGGTTTTATATTTCTCTGACTGGGACGTTAACGGAAAGACTAAATATACTTGTTCAGATATAAGATCGAAGTGTTTAATTTAAACGTTTCGAATTGTTCTTTCTAAAAAGCTCGTTTAGACAGCAAAATTAATTTATTTGATTAAAGTCAATCCACTTTGTTAATCTTTATTATATACATATAAATTTTTTGACAGCTCAAAGTTTAATATCAAGGTGCAGCCAATACCGATCTGACATAAGATAAACATGGAAAATGTTGGCGTTTGCAAAAAATTTTTCATCAGCGCCAAAATATTTGTGAGGTCGCATCTTAACGTAAATTTTTTCTGACTTTGTGTGGTTTGTGTTTAGTGTTGTCAATCGTTGTTATAATAAAACACAGAGTTGTACACAATCAGCAGTATGAATACAGAGTCATTTGGAATTAGTTATCAGATTAATCGTATTGATAAATACTCCATTAAGCAGTTATTCTGAATTTCACTAGATTCACTTTTCAAAGTAAATTGGGTATAATATTTGTAAAAAAAAACTAAAACACTCCAAATAGGCGTTTTTCTTCGGCCTACTACAAAAATAATTAATTTTTGGAATTGTTTGCTACAAGATTTTTCGTTTTTAGTTAAATGCTCTATAAAAAGCTTTTTTTACACTTTTCTTTCTACGGAAAATATATTTAATTAGCTCGTGTGATGAATACACCAACACTTTATTAAACAATTCACGTCTTAACTGAGGTTTATATAGTTTGTTTTATTCAATTCTTATTATTCATTTTTTTTTCTTTGTTAATATCTTCTTCTGTTTAAATTATCTATTTAAATCTTTGTCATTCACACTAATTGATAACATTATACTTAAGAAAATGTTTAGATTTTATATATAATTATTTTAAGAGTTTAAGGTAAAAAAAGAATTAAGTAAAACATGTCACTTAAATACCGTTTAACGTTAAATATTGAAAAATATAAAATGTGGCATTCTCAACTTAAGCACCTTAACTTAAGTTGAGAATGCCACATTTTAAATATATATATTTTTTTTTTGTAGCAAATTCCATGTTGAAAGAAATACTATTTTTTTTTTATTCCTACAGGCATTCATGCTGATTTGTATAAATTACCAGAAAATTCATATGGTGATGCTGAACATAATCCCGAGAATCAATGCTTCGATACCAGAGATTATGACGCCGTCAAGGGTTTGCAAAATATAAGTCCATGTCAATATGGAGCACCGGTTTATTTATCCAATCCACATTTTTATCAAGCTGATCCTAGCTTATTAGATACGGTAGAGGGTTTAAAACCAGATCAAAACCAACATGAAACCTTTTTTAAAATACAACCGGTAAGTTTCAACAAATTTTATTTAAAAAAAAAAAAGTAATGAAATAATGTCTGTTATATTTTAGAAACTTGGTGTACCTGTGGAGGGTAAAGTTCGCATACAATTAAATCTAAAGGTAACCCAGGCCCGGGATGTTTATCCGGTGAAAAATTTTCGTAATTTTATCTTTCCCGTTATGTGGTTAGAAGAGGGCATTTCCGATTTGACACCAGCCATTAGAAGATGGATGTATTTGGCCACCGTCTTTGCACCTACAATTATACCCATTGGCTCTTATCTCATGATTGTGGGAGGAGCTTTTGCCATAGTTTTTGTATTCCTGCGTGCCTATCAAAATTATGTCTTTGCCCGAGATCCCACACTGGAGATACTCGAAATGGGCAGGCGTTCTTTAAGACGTGGCAGTAGTTTCATAGCACATCATCAGCATAAATTTATGCAACGTGAGTCGTATACGCTGCTTAGGACCATGCCATCATCTTATGCGGATGACAAGGATGATGCCCTGCCCATAATGACCGGTAATGATGATACTGATACGTCATAGTATTGTTTAAATTAAATTAATTACTTATTAAGTTACAAATTTTAAGTACAATTTTTGTTAGAAGCCAAGCAACAAGACGACAACAAATTGTGATTTAATTTTAATTGTATGAATGGATTAGTGAATGTTTGTATATTTTTTGTTTGCATGTGCTACTTTGAATTAATTTATAACTTTTTTTTATAAAAAATATAAATTTTAATTATTTAAGCCTTTGTACTCATTACTAGTGCCGTTAAAAATGTTCTTAGCCAGACACAGAGTTGGCAAACTAACGTTTGTCATATAAACACATATCAAATTTCATTTTGATCTGGTAACTCATTTATATAGTAACAGCTGTTTTTAAAAAAGACGCTACAGTTTTTTTTTTCTATAATTAGAAATTCATGGTGTCATTAAATATTTACAAAAGAAAGGTTTGTAGGGGCAAAAAAATCATAATGTTATGGTGAATGTGTTAGATGAAAGTGATCCTTTCATAGGCAATAGTAAAAAATTGGGTTACTTAATTTAAACGTGATCGTACAAGCATTGAAGATGAACCATGAATTGGATTTCAAAGAACTGCAACAACAGCAGAAATCGTAGCTAAAGTATATGATAGGGTACTACGCGATTGACAAGTGAAAATGCGTGATATAGATAATGTCATAGGCATCTCAAATGATCGAGTCCATTTTATTTTGCATTTTTTAATAGTTGATCAAAAACCCATTCGGTTGAAAATTTCTTTAGATTGTTTCGATCGATTTAAGCGAAATAAAATGTATTTTAAGCATCGTTTCATAACTGTTGATGAAACATGGATGCTAAACTACACACCAAAGATAATAAACAATAGACTGAAGCTGGTGGAAGTGCACCAAAGAAGGCAAAAACAATTCAATCGTCTGGCACTATTATGGTAACGGTTTTCTGGAATAAAAAAGTAAAAATATTTATGACAAGTGATAGAATTGATAGAAAAGCGTAGCGCTAAGTGTATTGCAGTTTCAGGAGATTAATTGAAAAAAAAAAATAAATATAATTTTAAAAATCTAACTTTTGTTTTTCATTGTTAGGCTAAGAACATTTCAAACAGCCCTATTAAATAAATTTAAGTAGTTTTTTGATAAAAAAAACAAATATTTTCATTCCATATTTATGTTATGCCAAAAAAAAAACAACACTTTTACACAAATAAACTTTTTTTTTGTAGTTTTAAAAAAATATTTTCTTCAAAAACTTTTGACACCAAAACCAAATTTTAACTTTTTAGTATATTTTATAATACACTCATTCACTTTTACACTAAAAAAACACTTCATTTATTGATTTATTTTCTGTACAGTTCAACTAGATTTTTTTTTAATTTAAAACAATATTTAAATTTATTTGTCTTATACTTAAAGTCACTTTTAGCTGGGAAAATGCGTATCAACATTTTGGAATGCTAATATATTAAATTGCATATCCAGCCTTGTTGAGCGCCATATATTGTCCCAAATAAGCTCATAAACATTTTTTTTTAATTTAAATTCTTCGATTTTTACAAAACTTGGATTCCGGGTTCCGAAATTAGTTTCATGAAAATTTAGTGGAACCAGTTGTAGAATCAATATGGTTAGGAAACAATTGTAAAAATATATTCTTGGAGATTTTTGTTGGACTTCTTTAAAAAAATTTGGGTCGGTGATATGTAAGCACTGTAGGCGGGAGCGACCCGAATTTTAAATTGTTTATTATCAAAATAAGGAACAAAGTTTTGTAATAAAACTTTTATTTACTATTCCGAAAAAAGCAGGTATAGCCTGTACCTACCCATGCAAACTAAATGGTTATATTGATTTACCTTAGATTACGTCATACTTATTGGAACAACATTTCAATGCAACGTGCCAAATTTGGGTGGAATAAGGCAACGGGGCATGGCAATACCCATACAACCCAAAATATGAAATTATTCAACTTGTGTCCTATTAACCGTATTCAAACAAAATGTAGCACCACGTTTTATAATAAATATTAATCATCTCTAAGCAAAGTGTCAAATTTCTGCGGGACAGGGCACGTGAGCAATGCTTAAAATTGAAAATATATTCAACTCAGCTCCTATTAATCGTATTCGGCCAAACTATGGTACCATCTTCTATAATTACATATTCAAGCGAGCTGCAAATGGTGTATGCTACCTCCTATATAACCCAAAATTTATTTTAACTGGTATACGTCTTGGTTAGAAAACTGAAATTTAAAAAGTGTGTTCTTTACAGTATGGAAATTTCACTAACTCTTTGGAATTTTCTCCAGGAAGGAGGGTTAATAAATGGAAAGCTATAATTAACGGCCTGCCTAAGCCCTTTCGGCTACAAATATCAAATTTAAAAAGTATGTTAATTAGCCTATCTAACGTATAGATGGCGGAGTAGTTTAAAAAAAGATTACTTTGGTAAAAAGTGGCAACCTTATAAAACATATTTTTTATAAGGTTTAGTTTTTTAGTACTTTTGTTTTAAGCCCTCAAAAATAAATGACCTCATTGCATTTATAAACATGAAAAAATTGGACAAAATCAATTAATTAAAGTTCGAATTGCTTCATCAAGCATCTTATTCGCCAGAATCAACTACACCTAATTTTTTTTTTTTATTTTCAAACTTAAAAAAATGGCTGGGTGATAAAACATTTGCGATTGATGGCTATTTTAAGAAGCTAGACAGTTCTTACTATAAATAGGATATCGAAGCTAGTAAATAACGCTGGTAAAAGTGTATCGAGCTAAAAAAAAAAATTAAGAACACTCCAAAAATTTTTTGTGTTTTCTTTGTTAGGTGGGATAATTTTGGGATCGCCCTCGTATGTACTAATAGATAGAATTTCCTAATAGATAGAATTTCCCAAATAGTTAGAGCTAGGGGCTTGAAATTTGCTCTTACATTTCTAACTTCGGCCTGAGTATCCACCAAGTTGGAATTTTAAAAGTTTTAACAGGGATGGGCAAACTCCTTTGACTAGAATTCTGAAATTTGAAATATATATTCCCAATAGTCTCTAAAGAAATACTTCTTAAAATTTTCAATAAGAATATAAAATAAATGGGGTTAAAAAGGAAAAATTTAAGCCTTAAAATATAGTCAGATATTTCGGTGTAGATATTCGCTAAAACAGAGGGGAGGAGCAAATAGAGAATTGGTCTAACCTTACCTTTGTGATCCAACCCCTTCTGCTATAAATTTGAAGCGTGGGTAATTCCAATGTAATATCCAATTAGATCGTGTTAAAAATGGGGATAAATTATGGAAAAAAATACTTCCTTAATAACCCAGCCATCTGCTGTAGCTGGGAACGTGAAAATTGGCACCACTTCGAACATATTAATAGAAAAAATAACGCCAATAGTGTTTTGCCAAAAATCTTCAGAAGAAAATCTGATATTTAAAAACGTATTCCATGCGATTCATGCTTATTCATTAAACTGATAATTTAAGGGTAAAGTGGGTTTCGAAGGCTCAAAAAAGTGTACTTTTACTGATTTTTTATAAATATATCAAATGAAACACAATAGTTAATTCAAACAATTTTGCATATCAAAGAAATATATTTAACAAGTTCTATGTGAAATTTTTATTTAACAATTTTTAAAATTTAGCCATTAGGACCTTATTTCCTTTGTCCTCTCAAAAAAGTTTTACCAGGATAACTCACAAATTAAAAAAAAAACACATTTTTTCTATTAGTAGATGTATATATGTAGCTCGTGCTTGAAGGAAGGAAAATTAAAAAAAAAAAAATGGAAACTTGAAATTTTGGACGGTGTTGTGAACAAAAAGTAACAATTTTCACCACGTATTGCCTTATAAAATTAGTTGTGATAAAAAAATCTTTCTTTTAAGCACTTGATAATGTTATTTTTAAGAAGTGTACAAATTTTTAATAGGATCAGCCCATAACTTTTTGAGAAATCACAATACCGACTTCAAAAACAAAAAAAGTTTCGAGAAAAACGCGATGAAGGTTAACAGTTTTTTTAAACTTAATAAATTCAAAAACCTGTTGCAGCGGCAATTTTCAAACCCACCTTACCCCTTATAGAATGGGAAAAATGTGGTAAAATTTTAATAATTTTTTTACACTAGCTTGCTTGATTTCGTATGTCCCGTTTCACACAGAGCAACATTTGTCGCGCAACTCTTGAGCTTGTGGGGGAGAGGCGAAAGAAGAGTGGGGGTTGGTACGGAGTTGCTTGTTCTCGGCAATACGTTTTGTTTTTTAATTCTTCGTTTTTTTTTTCATTCATTTTAAACCAAATGCAGACGAAAGTTGCTGAAAAAAGTTTCTCTTTGTGAAATGGGACTATTGATTTTGTGTTGAAGAAAAATTTATAAATTTTCTTATGGGAAAATAATGTGTATGAAGAGATCAACTATATAAAATAAATTTGTATTTGTGAAATGGTTGTCAGCAATGCAGTGCTGCCATGGGATTTGCATTGCTGTCCATATAAACCAATACGAAATTAAGCAAGTATCATAAGGGCTTAAGTGAGAATTTAGATTTCGCTAAAATTTGTATTGTAGTAGAAAAGATAAAATTATTAAGTTCATCTATTTTTTTTTTTTTCTAAAATCGTTCAAAACTTCTTTGTTTTTTGCTTTTTAAATAATTTTTACAATTTGAATAGTGAAAGTGATTTATAAATCCTACGAATAATTGGAAGTTTGGTGCCGATTAGATAAAGAAAAGTCGAGGCGAATATTGAGTAAAAATTTGAAAAGTGAATACAAGTGGAAAAAAATATATCCTTTTTTATGATTTTTAGTAAACGCGATATAAATAATCGAAATGTATGTATACATTTTTGTTGGAATTGAAGCCAAAATCAAATGTTATTCAAGTCATATTTTTTAATTTCAAGCCTTGATTTATACTTTAATTACATTTTAATTCAATAGCATATTCCAGCAAAACGGACACTGGAATTCAAGTCGAACATTACAGTGATAATATACTTAAATTCAAGCCTTGAATCACAGTTTTAATTCAAGTCCAACCAACATACTAATTACACTTGTTTTCAAGCCTTACCTTCAAGCTTAAACGAAGCCATAAAAACACGGAAATGATTGGTTTTTGGTAAAATTTATTATAATTTTTGTTTTTTGATGATTTCTTTTTCACTAATTCTTCTTTTATTTAAAAGCAAAGAAATTTGTATAATCTTTCTGAAATAAGAAAAAAGATAATGTAAGGATAATGTTTAGCTGCAATTAAATGTGGCTTAACTTTTCGTGAAAATCCATAGAAGAAATTCAGATTTAAAAAAAATCTTCACATAAAAATTGTATATTTGAGCAAATGTTTTAATTTTATTTTAAAATATTGACAATAAACGAAAGGCATAAAACAAATTATTTTTATTTGTATGAACTTTTGTCTTTAAAAAATCAGTTTAAATAAAGCACTTGCATTTTTAACATATCAATGTTTATTGGGATATAACAAACAGACATCGGATAAAAAACATTCAAGTTATTTTAAATGCCACAGGCCAATTATTTTTTTTAATATTTTTGAATGCTACATTTTTATATATTTTTTAGACTGCTAAATTTATTTTAAGGCATTTTCAAAACTTAATTTTCTCTTTTTTATGTTTTTTTAAACAACATTAAAAAATTGTAGTTTCCCACACTGAGGTTTCATTAAGTACATCATAAAATCACATATATCCCTCATTTAGTTAAGTAAGGGGAGCTATTTAATTTCGGCGAATTTCGAGGAAAATTCTTTTTTTGGTATAAAATTGATCAATAGGGTAAAATTCATTTACTTTTATTAAGTTCCAATTAATGTTATTCAGAGATTTATGGCACCAACTACAAGGATTGTATTTTTAAAATTTTATCAAAATCGACAAGGTTAGTCACTTTTTTTTAACTTTAAATATTTCATGAAACTTATATTTCATATTTTGATAAAAGTTGACTAAACTATTTTTTATAATTGATAAAAAATATTTAAAAAAAAATTGAAATTGCACTTAGGGGTCAAAAATTGCCATGTCTTTTTAACGTTAAAAAATCAGTTTTGAATATCGTCAACAAATTTTTATGCTAAGTGAAGTGTAATCCCCAAATAACAGGAAATTTATTTAAGTGAGATTTCGAATTGTGCATTAACCGAAGTAATTTAGAACACTACATATAAAACCCTTAAATGAAATCAAATATTTTTTATTTGAATACTTATTGTTCTCAGATTTAAAATTAAAAGCATATATGGTGAAATCTACCTTTTTTATAAACATTAAATACAGCACCAGAACAATATTGATCTTTATTTTTCCGATTTTCTTGAAGAATTATTCGTTAAATTTATGTTTATCTATCAATTTATAATACAGCACTATTTCAGTTTAAAAGTGACTTTTTATAATTGTAAATATATTCCTATTTTTCATAAAAAAAATCCATATACTTTATATTTTTTACAAACCCCTAAAATTTCATCCAAATCAACCTCTTTAGTTTTTAAGTATTTCTTATTAATGTATCTTTTATAATTTTAATATATTTTTTTTTTGTACTGGGAGTTTTAGGTCTATTAAATGTATATTTTTAATTTATATTTCTTCTATAGAAATGAATATTATTTAACTAGTCATTTTTTTAAAACAAAAATGAGAGTAGATTATTAATTTAAGTTTAGTTTTATAAACCAGACAACGACATAAAACAAAACATACTACTGTTAAGGGCATACCAGTAATTGTAAAATAATTTTAAGCTGCACCATAGCAGGTTAAACAAATAATAAAACTTTCATTGTAATATTATAAAGTAGACTTTAAAAATAATTTTTCTTTCGCTGATATCCCTTGCAGTATTTAGTCAATTTAGGCCTTTAACAATTTAATGGAAATGTTGATATTTTCTTTGTTAATTCTTAAGTAATCGGAATATACATATTTTCGGTGTATTTTATATAAATTTTATACACAATTTTAGAATTTTTTAATAAATAAAAATCAAAAAAAAAATAAATAAATAATTTTAAAAATATTATTATACTGACAGAAAACATCCTAACTACACAAATATTTTAAGTTAACTGCTATTTAACATTGTGGATTGTAGTATGCTTTAACTTGGATTTGTTTTTATAAGAATTCTGATTGTTTGATTTATATTCAACCAATCAAAACGTTTAAAAAATAAATATTTTTTTAGGTTTCTTGTGCATTTAAAATGTTCTTTTAAGGTAAGGCCCAAATTAATCCTCTTATGATGTATTAAGACAAACAATCCAACAATACAATTCGTTTCTTATTATACCCTTCACCACAGGTGGAAGGGTATATATAAGTTTGTCATTCCGTTTGTAATTTCTACAATATTGATCTTAGACCATATAAAGTATATATATTCTGGGTCCTTATGAAGAGCAAAGTTGATTTAACGATGTCCGTCTGTCCGTCTGTCCGTCTGTGTGTTGAAATGGGTTTTCCGAAAAACCCAGACATGATGAGGGCTTGATTGTTTTTTATTTCTGTTACATGTAATCCATTTCTGTTTGCTATTAATAAATGGCTGAGATATTAGCAAAAAAAACAGGACACCTCTATTTTTTACGGTAAAATCCCTTTGTTTAATATGTATGTAGAATATTAAGCATAACAAAGACATCCATGTGTTAAAATTCTTTTCTTTCATCTCCACCTTTTATACACAAACAACATACATACAAAGATTTGTCATTTAAATAAAAACTAAACAAATCTCTAATGAACGCAGACTTTTATATATGTACCTCTATTGACGATGATTTTGTGTGAGCTTCAATAGCTCAGTTGTCTAGACGCTATGTCACAAACCCTTTTTTTCTCTAAGGCCTCGGGTTCGAGGTTCGAATCCCGGTCAATTCACTTTTTTTGTACATTTTTTTTTTATTATTTTCTTAAGACTTTTTTTTGTTTATTTTTGGTTTTTTTTAACATTTAATAATTAATTTATATAAAATTTTATATTAATAATTAAATAATCCATAAATAGGCTAAAAAATCAACATTTTTATAAAAACCCTCTGATACAAACAAAATACAAACGTTTTTATACCCTTCACTACAGGTGGAAGGGTCGCGGGTTCGAATCCCGGTCAATTCACTTTTTTTTTGTTTATTTTTTGTTTTTTTTTAATATTTAATAATTAATTTATATAAAATTTTTTATTAATAATTAAATAATCCATAAATAGGCTAAAAACATCAAAATTTTTATAAAAACCCTCTGATACAAACAAAATACAAACGTTTTTATTTCTATTTTTTGCTCCGATTTAAAAGAATTTATAAACATATTTTTAAACCATTTTATTTCGTATATATTAGGAAAATTTAATACATAATTTGCCTTTGAGTGCAACTATTTTAGGTTATAACTTATAATAATTTATAAAAAAAAAATTATAAACTATTTTCATTCAAATTTTTAAAATTAAGCTAAAGAAACTAAAAATATTTTTTAATAAAAAAGCGAAATAAAATCCCAAATGCAAATTTGCCAGCTAAATCAAACGTTTTTGCAGAAATAAAACTCATGCAGTTCTAGTTATTTCTTTTAACGATTTGTTGTAATTCTTTTCTTTCACCTTTTATACACAAACAGCAAACACATACAAAGATTTGTCATTTTAATAAAAACCAGACAAATCTCTAATGAACAAAAATTGTTTATTTAATTCTATTAACGATGATTCCGCATGACCTTAATAGTTCAGTTGTCTAAACGCTTGTCACAAATGCTTTTTTTTCTCTGAGGCCGCGGGTTCGAATCCTACACCCGCTCAATTCAACTTTTTTTTGGTACATTTTTTTTTATTTTCTTAAGACTTTTTTTTTTTTTTTTTAACATTTAATAATTCATTTTAATAAAATTTTATATTAATAATTAAATAATCCATAAATAGGCTAAAAACATCAAATTTTTTATATTTAAAAGAATTTATAAAAAGATTTTTAAACCATTTTATTTCTCATATATTAAGAAAATTGTATACATAATTTCCCTTTGAGTGCAACTATTTTAGGTCATAACTTATAATAATTTATAAAAAAAAAATTATAAACTATTTTCCTTCAAATTTTTAAAATTAAGCTAAAGAAATTAAAAATATTTTGAATAAAAAAGCGAAATAAAATCCCAAATCCAAATTTGCCAGCTAAATCAAACGTTTTTGTACAAATAAAACACATGCAGTTCTAGTGATTTCTTTTAACAATTTGTTGAAATTCTTTTCTTTCACCTCTTCACCTTTTATACACAAACAACAAACACTATTCTAGAGTTGTAATATGACCTATGGATACGTCTTATATAGCAAAAGATCGAAAATCTTTAGTATAACATATTTGCTGAAAAAACTCGGAAATATCGGTTCAGATACAAAGAAGTCATGCCCAAAACATAATTTTTTTTTTAAATACCTATTTTCTGGAACCATAAATCTTCCCGAGTCCAAGTTTTATCACCAAACTAAATGGTTAATTTCCTCTTAAAGGCGTCCGTATATAAATCTGTCCATTCCATATATGTTCATATATAAACTTCAGTTTTTTCCCAACCATGGTGAAGGGTATATAAGATTCGGCATAGCCGAATTTAGCCGCTCTTACTTGTTTTTGTTAAAATTGTTTGTTAACAACCGCCTTAAAGGTTTCAAATTTACTAAATGTCAGTAACAGAAATTGAAAATTTATATTTTTTGTTTTTGTTAATAAAAATAATATTTTATTAAACATTTTTGAAACTTGTAAAAAAAAACATTATTGAGTTGTACTTTTTCAAAACTTTATTAGTTTTTTGTTTTTTGTAATAGAAACTATATGTTCTTATAAATAATAACTTACTAGCACACTAAATCATAAAGAAAAGTAATTTATTGTTCACTTTTAGTTGAACGAGAAGAAAACATAAATAACTGTTTTAAACTATGACTCCTTCAAAGAAATCAAGAAGACCGTCAATCAAATCATTTCAAAACATTGCACTATTTTCTGTTTTAACTTTTCATTCTTAAGATTTATTTTTTTTATGTTGGTATTGCGTTTTCCTTGCAGAATTTTGCAAAAAAAAAAAGTTGTTATATACACGTTAGGGTGGATCGAATAAAGACTTTTGAAAGAGTTAAAGATAACTCGAGTAAAAAAAATTGATCTGGTGCAATTATTCATTATACCTAATTTTACATTCTTTAATATCTGCTGTAAAATCTATCTGATCTTATTTGATTTGAAAAATTATACATCAAATTAGATCCAGCAATATATTTGATCCAGCAATATATTTGATTACATATTACAGCTGCGGTCAATATAATAGCACCACGCACACATTTATACTGACTCCGTTTACATCTGTTTAACTGTTGGGCCGATTCAACTCAAAACAAAATAATAAATTCTTTGATGTTAATGGTTTATTATCATAAGAAAATTATTTTGTTTTGTTCAACAGTTTATACTACGCTAATTAATATAAACAAAAAACTTAAAAACTACACAGTCAAAATAATAGCACTTCAGTGCATTTTTAACAAAAATTAGTGGACTTTCTTAAAATAAATCAAAAATTTCACTCAGGTATCTTGTAGATAATTTAATTGTATGGTTTCAATACTTTGTCGCGTGCCCTTTGTTTGTTATTACCGCGGCACAACGCCTTCCCATGGAATCCACTAAATGCTGGCATCTTTCAACTTTGATGGAACTCCAAATTTTCTGCACAGCCTCCCAGAGCTCTTGAACGCTTGTTGGTTTTATTGTAGATACACCCTTCTTTATGTCCGTCCACAGATTTTCGACAGGGTTAAAATCTGGCGACTGTGCAGGCCACTCCATTACATTGATAGAGTTATCGTTGAACCATTTTTTTGCCATTTTGCTGGTGTGTTTGGGGTCATTGTCTTGCTGGATGACCCACACCAGCGCCATTTCATAGGAAGCATACGGCAGCATAATTTCATCAAGGATTTTTACATAAACTGATGAATCCATAACGGTTTTGATCCAATATATAGAACCCACACCTTGATACGAGAAGCAACCCCATACCATAATACTATGACCTCCATGTTTGATGGTTTTTGATGTGTATTGTGGCTTGTATTCGCTGTTAGGTGGCCTACGGACAAAACATCTGGAACCCTTTCCACCAAAAAGAACAATTTTGGATTCGTCAGTCCATAGCACATTTCTCCATTTTTCCTTTGGCCAATTTAGATGTGCTTTAGCAAAAGATATCCGTTTAGCAACATGCTTAGAGGAAAGGAGCGGCACTTTTCTAGGACTACAGGCATTGAGGCTGTTGTCTCGAAGTCTGCGGCGAATAGTTTCCACGCTTGCCGGCACATCCAATGTTTTTTTGAGCTCCGTTGCTGTCATAAAGGGATTTGCTTTAGTCGTCCGAACTAACCGTTTTACCATTAAGGGTGACAAAACTCGCTTCCTACCACGGGATTCAACTTTTTTCTCATATCTTAGGGCATTTATTATCATTTTATTGGAACAGCCCAACAATTCCCTTATTTGGGAATACGATTTACCCTCGGACGCAAATTTTTTTTATTAGTTCACGTTTTTCCGGCGAACAATGCTTTCCGCGACCCAAAACTGTATAATTTTTATAAAATTATTACACGATTTTATAGTAAGTAGATTAAAAAATTTTTATTACCTTCCGTTTTCCCTTTTATTCACAAAATTTTGCAAAACAAATTTAAAAAAGCCTACTGGTGCTATTTTATTAACTGCACGAAATGATAAGTGTGGACAAAAGATATTTTATAACTGATTAACAGTTACGAAATTTTACAACAAATGCACACACTCTGAGATAGCATAAAAAATGTAACTGTTTTTTACACTCAAAAAAATAATATAATAAATAGGTGAAATTTTTACATCTTTCGAATCAGAATATTGCAACTGGTGCTATTATATTGACCGGCACTTATATGTAATCTACTTTATAAAAAAAAATTGTAAAAAGAATAATATTAAATTTAAAAAAAAAATAGTGTTAAAAAACATGCCCTCGGTATCATTTAAACCCGGTTTGTCAGAGTTGTAGTCGACCGCCACACACTTCTATACATAATAGCCGGCTTTATTAGAACAATGTATAATTGTGATATATATAATTATATCTCGTGTTATATATAATTATCAGATTATACACACAAAAAAAAAAAAGACATGAACTAAAATGTAATCAAAAATTTCCTTCAAAATAGTTTATAAATTGTCCTCAATTAAAGTAAAATTTTATTTAAACTTAGAAAAATTTTCTTAAAAAGAATAAAAATTCCTAAGTTTGAGAAAAAACAAAATAGTTTATATACTCAAAAATAGTTCATATTTTTAATAAATAATATTTCTTGATTTTAGGAATAAAAAAAACAAGTCAATTAAATAAAAATTTATTAATTTTAAGAATAAACATCTTAGTTTTAAGAAATTTGCAAACTTAAATGTAATAAAATTAAGTTTAGTTCAAAAAAAAATTTAGGACATAATTTACTCCCATTTAGTTCAAAAAATGTGTCTAACTTAAATCGAGAAAGTACTTGAACTTAATGCGTGTTCATTTTTGTTCGCGAATAGTAAAATTAACTAAATTTTAGAAAGCCATTTCCAAGTTCCGCTTTTAAGTACAAGGTGGCGCAAAAGTAATCCTCCTATCAGAAAATGCTATAAATTTTGCGATTGGCCCCTAATGTCAGTTCTGTTTTGACATTTGTGTAGTAAACACATGCGAAATACACGTTAATAAACAATGTTACGCTACACTGCTCCAGAACGCGGAATATTGGTGACTATTTATTTGAGCAATAATGAAGATGATTTTTCATCAAAAATAATCATGAGTGATGAGGCCCATTTCCATCTTAGCGGGTACGTAAATAAGCAAAATTTATGCTTCTGGGGCACTGAAAATCCGCGTGTAACCCACGAAGAGCCATTACACCCGCTCAAAGTCACTGTATGGTGTGCTGTTTTCGCTGGAGGAGTCATCGGACCTTTTTTCTTCGAAGACGTCGCGGGCCAAACGGTTACTGTGAATGGTGAGCGCTACAGAGCAATGATCAACGAGTTCTTTTTGCCGCAACTTGATGAATTGGGACTGGAAAACATGTGGTTCCAACAGGACGATGCACCGCCACACACTGCACGTGCCACAACCGATATGCTGAAGGATGCATTTCCCGGGCGCCTAATCTCCCGTTTTGGCGATTTGCACTGGCCAGCAAGATCGCCTGATTTGACCGCTCCAGACTTCTTTTTGTGGGGCTTTTTGAAGTCGCGGGTTTATGTCAATAAGCCTCAGACTCTTGCAGCTCTTAAAGACAATATCCGTCAAGAATGTGAGGACCTATCGCCGGAAGTTTTGGCCAAAGTGATGGAAAATGCCATAAAAAGGGCTCAAATGACAATCAACTGTGGCGGCGGCCACTTACATGACATCATATTCTCGACTTGATGTAAAAAAAATTAAAAGACCAAATAAAAATAATCCACAAGAAGAATCAAAGTTTTTAATTTTTTTTAAATTACAGCCAAAAAACATCGGAATGTTATTTTTGCGCCACCCTGTATACCACTTTCTAATTTTGAAGAATTGTTTTCTAAAAAATAGTTTAGACAATTAAAAACAAAAAGTAAGAAATTTTTTCCTTTGCAATAATAAAAATTTACTTGATTTTAGAAACTGATGAACTATTTCTAAGGAAAATTGTCATGCAACTTCAGATAATTTTTAAAAATTTTAATAAAATATTGTTTTTCTAGTCCTGTTGGAACCACATGTTTTCCAATCCCAATTCATCAAGTTGCGGCAAAAAGAACTTGTTGATCATTGCTCTGTAGCGCTTACCATTCACAGTAACCGTTTGGCCCGCGACGTCTTCGAAGAAAATAGGTCCGATGACTCCTCCAGCGAAAACAGCACACCATACAGTGACTTTGAGCGGATGTAATGGCTCTTCGTGGGTTACACGCGGATTTTTAGTGCCCCAGAAGCGTAAATTTTGCTTATTTACGTACCCGCTAAGATGGAAATGGGCCTCTTCACTCATGATTATTTTTGATGAAAAATCATCTTCATTATTGCTCAAATAAATAGTCACCAATATTCCGCGTTCAGGAGCAGTGTAGCGTAACATTGTTTATTAACGAGTATTTCGCATGTGTTTACTACACAAATGTCAAAACAGAACTGACATTAGGGGCCAATCGCAAAATTTATAGCATTTTCTGATAGGAGAATTACTTTTGCGCCACCATAACTTTTAAAAACTGACGCAATAAAAATTCCATCAATGTCCGAGATCGATCCTCCCTAACGTACATATTTATAGTTGACTAACATACTTAGAATGAAAATATTGGAATCAGCATGTGTCCTTTATGTTAAAATTGTTGTTGGTCAAGAACAACATTTTAATTTTTTTTGGATATTATTAATGCGTTAATCTAATATTTTTTCCAGCCATCTTATGATTACGACAATAACTAATTTCTTAAGTCGTCCTCCAATTGGAAAGAGTTAAATATATTCGTATATAAGGTATAACATATATGTATGTATATGCTATGTTCTAACTGTTAAGAAAGAAATTGTCAACGCTAGAACATTCGATATGATAATACAATTTCCCATTAATGAATTTAATTTTAGGGCAGCTTTTTTCTAACACCAATACTGGCGAATATTCAGATAAATATTTGAACTTTAGTTTTCTATGAGCAACTCAATATGCTCGTTCATAGAGTAAATAATACACATAGAATATCATACATGCTCTTCACCAAACTCAACATAAGCATGTTTCAGCTTCCTTAAAAACCCACATGTTATACCATGTTATAGAAATTACAATCTTAATATTTATTTTTTTTTTTGAAGACACAAAAGTACATTTAATGTTCTTAATTATGACACAAAATATCAAATGTTATTATTGTATCAACTATATCATCCGTGATAAAAACTATTTTCCATCAAACAGCATTTAAAAGAAATTATATCACAAAGTTTCATCTTTCCAGCTTCAGCAGTTTTGGCAGGCCTTCAACAAGCGGGAGAATTTTCCCCTATTGTGCCCCACCCCATTGGATTTTCCCAAAAATCCATTCTTATCTGTTGTCTACACTGGAGAAGGAACCTGCATACCAAATTTCAACTTCATCGGTTCAGGAGTTTAGGTAGGCCGTTAGGAGAGAGAGAGAGAGAGAGAGTTTTCGCCCTTTGAACCTCCATTTTTACCACGGCCTTGAAAAATTTTCCCAAATGTACTTATCAATTAGTAAGCTCATTCTCTAGGGAACAGTATTTAAAATTTCAGGTTTCTAGCTAAATCGGTGTGGGCAGGCCGTTAGGGGGGAGACTTTCCCCTTTTTGCCCCTCCCCGCAGGAATTTTTCAAAAATTCTCCCTAAATATACCTTATCAAGGAGTTAGCACATACTTTAAGGAAGAATATTGCAAGTTTTAAGTTTCTCGCTAAAGGGGTTGGGGCAGGCTGCAAAAGAAAAGTTTCCCCCTTTTTGCGGAAGGGGAACCTGCATACGACATTTCAGCTTCCTCGCTCCAGCGGTTTGGGCTGGGCGATTTTGAATAAATCAGTCAGTAGCGTTATTCTTTTATATCGTTTATAGAGATTATTCACTTTTAAGCGACTGGTGAAAAATATGACAAAACATTTTTTTACCAGTCGCTCACAAAACTTTTTACCCGCTTTACCGATTTTATTCATTTTCAATACCAAACTGGAGATGTATATTAATCTAGGTAAAAATAAGCGACCCCGTCTTCTCACCGTAATCGTCATCTCAACAGACAGACGGACATCGCTCAATCGACTGAAAGTTACAAAAATAAATGGAAGTGATTCTTAAGGAATTAATTTTTCATTGATTCTAAAGTATCGTTTAGTTCTGATTTTTCTCTTCTAAGGAAGTTCTTTTTCACAACTTATAAAAATGTGATTTTTAATGAAATTAAACACTTTTCAAATCTATGACGCTACAAAAAGTAAAAAATTTATTGTAGTAAAAGTTGCAAGCATTTCGAATAGATATAAATAAGGCCCGATTGCTGAATTTCCCGCTAAAATTTAACGAACAGTAAAACTCAAACTTTGTTTAGGAAACAACAACAAATGTGTCAGTTAAATTCTTAGGTAGAAGCTAACGGGAGATTGTGAAACTGAGGCTAAGGCTCGATTACTGATGTCCTAAAGAAATCTAAATTACAAATTAAAAATTTATTTGGGAAAAACAAAAGATTTAATTTTTCACTAAACCATAAGAAGGGCTACAGATGCAATGAAAAAGGATCATAAAAGAAAACTTCCACCCTATGACACCCCTATGTAAAAATCATTGGTTCCGATCCAAATTTTCACAACACCGGAATCAAAATCACTGCTTCTCTTTCTCTTCTTTTGCCACTTTTTTTTTGCTGGGCTATATTTTGGAATGAGAAACCTATATTTTGAAATGACAAACTGATATATACCCTCATGTTTCAAGGTAAACTCATTTCTTGGTACATGACTTTCCCATATGTGAAAGACTTCTCTCTATCACACATCCAAATTTCAACGCACCCGAAATTTTCACATTGAAGAGCATTCTTGTGAGAACTGATGCTTATGTATCTATTGGTTTGGATTGAATTTGATTATCTATTTTATCTCCTTTACCACTTACTTATACAAATTTTGTTTAATGCTGGGAGGAACCCCATAACAGTGATTCCTTGCAAGTAAAAGTTATCAAATCTAACAATAATATTTATCTACAAAAATCAATTTCAATAACAACAACGATATTAACGATACCAATAAAAGGCTATTAGAACAATTTAATAAGAATAAAATAATCATAAAATTAACTTTTTCTTTTCTTCATTCGTTGTTCGTTCATTGGCAACATATCAAATAACCATCATCAGCAAATGTACAATAGCAATAACGACAACATCAAAACGATGCTAAAGTAATACGAATAGTAATAAGAAACAACAATTTGAAGCAGTTTAGCGCCCAATTTCAAAATAAGGAATCAATAAAACGCAGCTATTTACAAATGCTAATAACAATTTAGAAGAATTTTCGGGAATTTGGAATGGGAAAATAAGCTCACACATAGGAAAAGAGCAAAAGAAACCTTTAGAGTGGGAGTGTGAGATAAGTTTGCAGCAACATATGGTACACATCCATAAGTAGACATCTTAATTCAGGATACAAAAAAATAAAGAAAATATTTATATATATAAAAAATATTTATATTTTTATTATTATTTCACACACTTTGCGTTTAAGTAGAAAGTGGTTGCTTTTCTATGAGAGTATAAACTTTGGGTTTTTCTTTTCTTAATTCAAAATAATTCATAAGTTATTCTATCAACGCATTTATAATGCGTTAACATAATCTAAGTGGCCAACAAGCTGACGCCAAATATTGGAATTTTTTATATTGAATTATCTTATGAGAAAATGAAAAATAATACAACCACCATATTACCACACCACCCCACAGTGCTTTGTCCCATAGGCAAAAATCAAAAATTAAGCATGGGCTCAAATTGTTCTTAAAAGTACATTTTTTGAAAGACAAGAAGTTAACTGAAATAAATATGTAAAAAAAAATTTAGTCTGATTGCTTTCGCCGTCAGTAGAGGGCGCCAAAGTTTGAAAATATTAAGCAAAAATTACTGAACAAAAAATATTGTTTTCAGTTGTTTCACGAAAATAGTTCTCAAAAATATATTTTTTTAAATACTGATTTTAAGTTTTATTTTTTGAATACTTAGATATATTTGTAGTAAACCTCTAATACACTATTTAATATATATTTGAAAACAAATATTTTTTACAACTCCAAAAAATAGGTTTTTTTTGGGGAAAATTCGAAAATTTCTTAGGTTTGATGGAGTATAAAAAAAAATTATATAAAATTAAATAATTTTTTATTTCGGTTTTTGTAAGTCTATAATATTATCTAACATATTATTAAAAAAAAAGTGCCGGTTTTTCACAAAAAATTAATATATTGGCTTTTGTAAAAATGGCTTAATTTGTGATTTTTACCGCATTTTTTTGACTTATATGATTGAATATTGACCAATTTTCAGCAAATTGTATATATGTACAAATATCAGTAAAAAGAATTAGTCACAATCATCATGTACCAAATTTCATTCGAATCGGATGAAAATTTTGAATAGTCTATTTACAAACTATTCTTTTAGCTCCCAATGAATTAGAAGAACATACTAGGAATATGGAAAAATTTATTATCTTTGATTGCGTATAAAAAAAAATATATAAAATTAAATAATTTTTTATTTCGGTTTTTGTAAGTCTATAATATTAACTAACATATTATTAAAAAAAAGTGCCGGTTTTTCACAAAAAATCAAAATATTGGCTTATGTAAAAATGGCTAAATTTGTGATTTTTACCGCATTTGTTTGAAAAAATTTATTATCTTTGATTGAGTATAAAAAAGAATTATATAAAATTATACAACTTTTTATTTCGGCTTTTCTAAGTCTAGATTTTGGAAATTTTTTTCCGAATCGGATAAAATCTCTTGTACCTAGTTTTATCCGAATTGGATACAAAATTTTGCATATCCACCGTACAAATTATTCTTCTAGTTCCCGATTACCTAGTATTCTTATGGAAAATGTTACTATTTTTGATAGAGCATAAAATTGCATTGAAAACGATTGCTATCGTTCTTAAACAAATTTAACATTATTTTGAAGTTATTTTACAAAATTTGAAGGAATAAGTGTAGCCCTTTTTAAAATTATCAATTTTTGACATATTTTCCCTATACATATGTATATACATAATGAAGCAATTTTGTAAAATTTATTTTATAATTGTAAAGTTATATTTTTTGATAATGGTAAATTGTATTTAAAATTGTGTATAGTTGCTTTTTGGATATCTGTGTAAAAAAATAAAATCCCAGAAGTATATATCTGTATTAATAAATGGCAAAATTGGAAAAAACTTAGTTTTTGGGAAAAAGGATATGTGGGAGAAAGTTGTACCGAATAAAAAAAAATCTCCAGAGATCTAAAAAGTATATTTTTAAAACTTATTATCCATTTTTAGTGCATTCTGATCATTAATGTAGCTAAAATTCAGTTTTTGAGGAAAAGGATATATGGGAGGTAGTAATGTCCTTGCACCGAATGAAACGAAAATTGTCACAGAGCAAAAAAGTATAATTTCATAAACTATTCCGAATTATTACTGTATTCTTATCATTAATGTAGCCAAAATGTAGATTTTAAGAAAAAGGATATATGGGAGGTTGTTATGTCCTTGCTCCGAATGAAACAAAATTAAGCACTTAGCTAAATGACATAATTTAACAGAGATTTACCAATTTTTGCTTCATTCTGCTCATAATAGTAGCTGGAATTAAACTTTTAAATTTAAGGATGTATCGGAAGTAGGCGTGTCCTTGGGTCGATTTTTTCGAAACTTCAAATTTTTCTTAATTTGGATATTCTGAGCCAGCATACCAAATTTCAAGTTTCTGCGACAACTCCTCTAATTTTGCCGATTCACTATATGGGGACAAAGCACTGTGCACCCCCACCCACACCCCACCCACCCTTTGTGTAGCAAAAATACCATAACTGCCATTTTAAATATGGTGGAAAAGATAACACTCTATTAGTTGCCAAAATAAATAAATAGAAAATAAAGTTTTGATTGTTTTCTTTTTCCCTCTTTATTTGCATATATAATTTATTTATTTAACTTTATCAATACATATTATAAATTTATACCAATCGGTCTTCATAACGAGTTTTAAAGGTCTTTAAAGAGGACAGACAATACTTTAGAGCGAGTGCATAGATCTGGAGAAGTCACGTAGGTAAGTATATTTTGTAGCGAACCTTATTTAGGGGTGTACAAAAATTTTGTTACTATCACACAAACTCGAAAGTGAAAAAATTATTTTGAAGTAAAAAACAAAAAAAATAAGTGAAAAAAGTTTCTGTGATGAAAAAAATATCAAGTGAAAATAATTTTGGGGTTAATACAACTATAATTAATTTTATAATATGAACCATATCCCGAAAACTTACGAGATTGAAAAAATTGTTTTTTTCTACCATCTATATACGCCCTTAATGGATATGGACCAGGTCCGGGGGGATGCCGAGATCCTATCAGTTGAACAAATTTTACACCTTAGTATAATTACAAATAAAACTCTTCTTTTAATAATTTTATATTTAAATTAAGTTTTGTTAAACTTAAAAAAAAATCCTGGAAGAGGCCATATTCTATGGTCGGGTCAGCATGTATATGAAATTACCTATAAGAGCTCTGCTTATGCGGCAAGTTATGAAATTTGTATGGGATCAAAAGAATGCAACGTTGATAGCTTCGTGCATAAACACAGCTAAAGTGCGTTAAAGCAAATATTGGGAAGGTGGTTTATATAGGGCAGGGATGGGCATGCATTTGTCTCCAATAGCCATATTGTAGTTTTTGATAAATTGTACATATAAAAATGTAAAAATACCTTCATAACACATCTGCTGAAAAGTGTGTAGGATAACCAATAAAACAACAGTTTTTTTTTTTTGCAAAATTCAACTTTATTTAATCGCTCTTGAAGGAGACTATGTTCCTTCTAGAGCGATACAATCACTCCAACTGGTTTCTAAGATTTCGATGCCTCAAAATAGGCCTCTATTTTGGCAATCACCCCTTTATTCGAACCAAATCTCTTTCCAGTGAGCATTTTTTTTTGTGGTCTGAAAACAGTTAAAAATCGCTGGGACCCAAATACGGCGAATACGATGGGTGCAGTACAAATTAAAAGTGTAATTCGTGCAATTTGCAATGATTTACAAGTTGTTGTGAGCAAACGCGGCACACATTTCAAAAACAGCTTTCTCATGCAATATAAAGCCGACACGTTCCTTCGATATCTCTAAGGTATTAACTATCCCTGGAACTTCACTTTACGGTCTGCCAAAACGGTTTTGTGACCAGAGAGTTCAGCATCATGGTTGTTTGCACGATCATTTTTAAAGTCAGCAAGCCACTTTTTTAACATTTGTATCAATGGAGCAGACTCCGAATATCACTTATTAAGCCAAACTTTGACTTGATCGGTGCAATAATAAATCAACACAGAAAATTGCTTTGAATTTATTGTTTTTAAAATCGCAAAAGTAGCGCCACTGAAACAGCTGTAATTTATTTACTAATAAACGAATTGCCATTAAATTTTGACAGGTATCATCTGAAGGTTAGGAGTTCCAAAAAATTTTGCAATCGGTTCCCATAAATATCTATTCCAGAACTGGCTCCACAAGAACTAATTTCATGAAAATGCCAGGAACCTATTTCACGGAACTTAGGCTGTCGGATAATTTGTTCTACAACAAGTTATAAAACTATCTGCTTTGGGTTTAAAACCAATTCTGTGGAACAGAAGAAAATTCGCTGGCTGTTAAATAAAAGTCAATTTATACTTCTTTTTATAACCCAGCAAAAATAAATGGAAGTGATTCTTAAGGAATTAATTTTTTATTGATTCTAAAGTATCGTTTAGTTCTGATTTTTCTCTTCTAAGGAAGTTCTTTTTCACAACTTATAAAAATGTGATTTTTATTGAAATTAAACACTTTTCAAATCTATGACGCTACAAAAAGTAAAAAATTTATTGTAGTAAAAGTTGCAAGCATTTCGAATAGAGATAAATAAGGCCCGATTGCTGAATTTCCCGTAAAACTCAAACTTTGTATAGGAAACAACAACAAATGTGTCAGTTAAATTCCCAGGTAGAAGCTAACGGGAGATTGTGAAATTGAGGCTAAGGCTCGATTACTGATGCCCTGTAGAAATCTAAATTACAAATTCAAAATTTATTTGGGAAGAACAAAAGATTTAATTTTTCACTAAACCATAAGAAGGGCTTTAGATGCAATGAAAAAGGAGCATAAAAGAAAACTTCCACCCTATGACACCCCTATGTAAAAATCATTGGTTCCGATCCAAATTTTCACAACACCGGAATCAAAATCACTGCTTCTTTTTCTCTTCTTTTGCTACTTTTTTTTGCTGGGTAATGTCCCGTTAGCTACTTACAGAAACATTTTTTGTTATTTTCCACATACAAGCAAAATTTGAAATTAACTGTTGGTTAAATTTTAATTGCTAGGGCCTTAGTGGGATAAAATATTGTAACGATTTTACCTTTTGAAATCGTTGATATATTTCTTTTAAATAAATCGAGTTCTTTTTATATTGCAAATAACACACCCAGAAAACAGATTCGTGCTTACAACAGAATTTGTTGCCAATCGAATGGTTCAGTTGGAGCAACGGAATTTTTTTGGTAGTGACTACTAAATTGTTATTGAGGCAACCGAAATGCTATTGTCACAGTCAAATTACTCATGTCTCAATTGGATTTCTGTTGTCATAATCAAAAAAATTCGGTTACCACAACCAAACCATTCCGTTGGCTACAAATTCGGTTATCAGCACGAATCTGAGTTTTCTGCTGAAATTTTCTATAGGAACTTTTTATTTACACAAAAACTTAAATCAATTACACAAGAGAGTTTATTGAAACTCTATTAAGTTACACTTCAACAGATTCCACAATTTATTCAATTAATTACCAATGTTTCTTCTTCAGCGTTTTTTATCAACTAACTGACATGCCATATTGCGGTGAGATTAACTAGAATGTGGCAGCTTTGTCTGGAAGTTGTATACGGGAAACGTCGAGTATCTCCTTTGAAGACGACAGAATAAAAACACTAATGCAACACTAGTCGTGGTGAAGAGTTGCTATTGATGGCAACAGTTTAACATTTCAGGGCTGGCGTAAGGGAATTTATGTTTCTGCGAGTAAATTGATAAATAGAAAAATATAATAGAAATTGATGAATAGAATTTTCGCTAAAACAGGTTTGCTGCGTTTTATAATATTGAACTATTAATTTTTTAGTAAAACTTAGCGAATTTTCAGTCAATTTTCAAAGTTCGAAAAATTTAGCTATTTTTCGTTATATTTTCCACAGAATTTAAAAAGCAACCAAAATAGTGAATTGTCGCTTAATTTTTTCATTATTATTTTTTAATGATTCATCTATTTTTAAGCAATTTATTTGGATTTTTTTGAGGAAAGTTATAACTTAAACCGTAATTAAATTTATTTAAAACAGACAAAATAAATATACAGTGCACCGCAAAAGTCATGGTACACAGGCTAAAATAAAACAAGTAAGAGCGGCTAAATTCGGCTATGCCGAATCTTATATACCCTTCACCATGGTATTCTGAAGGAGATGAATACATCGTTGGAATCTACTACCTCATAGCTCTCCACAAACAAGCGGTATCCCCATTTATTTTTTCTTAAATGTCCAAAAATTTTAATCCAAAATA
This sequence comes from Eustalomyia histrio, assembly GCA_949748255.1. Classification (NCBI taxonomy): domain Eukaryota; kingdom Metazoa; phylum Arthropoda; class Insecta; order Diptera; family Anthomyiidae; genus Eustalomyia; species Eustalomyia histrio. The sequence goes on from OX456524.1 coordinate 58,960,823, forward strand.
ATATGTCATGTAAAATCTCAAATTTATATTTTTCCATATGTTTCAGCGCTTTTCTTGTCAAATTTGGCATTTTCTAGGCAAAAAAAAGTTGGCGACACTACTATTTATTTTTTATTTATATCATTCACAATAGTTGTGAAACGTATTTAACCTACGTATTTATCTTCACACTCTTATTAAACAAAGGGATTTTACTGGAAAAATTAGAGGTAGTCCTGGTTTTTTGCTAATATCTCAGCCATTTATTAACCGATCTGTCTGATTTTTAATAGCAAACAGAAATGGATCACATGTAACAGAAATAAAAAAGAATCAAGTCCTCATCATGTCTGGGTTCTTCGGAAAACCCATTTCAACACACAGACGGACAGACGGACAGACGGACAGACGGACAGACGGACAGACGGACAGACGGACAGACGGACATCGTTAAATCAACTTCGCTCTTCATATGGACCCAGAATATATATACTTTATAGGGTCTAAGATCAATATTGTAGAAATTACAAACGGAATGACAAACTTATATATACCCTTCCACCTATGGTGAAGGGTATAAAAACTTTTTAACAAAATACGTAACAAAGGATATGACACTTATTTTTATTTAATGTGTTGACTTAATATTTCACTTATTTATCTAAACAATAAATAAATAAAAAAAATAAAGATCGTGGCAACTTCATATTTTTGCACAGCAAAAGTCATGGTACCACTAAAAAAATAACAAAACTCTATTAAAATTTTGTGATTTTGGAGCTGGATTGCTTTACCTAATACTTAGTAGGATATGCCTAAACTCGTAGAACTTCAATCAACCATGTCGGCATTGAGGGCACAATCTTTTTTGTGTAGTTTTCGTCCTGTTCAAAATAATAACTATCTCGAATATTCAGTTTTTAGCACTCTGATTAAGATTTTCCTTTAGAATGCTCATGTAAACTGTTTTGTTCATTGTCTCCTCAATGAACACTAAATTGCCAACAATCGCTGCCGACATGCAACCCCATACCATTATGACACCCTCTCCATACTTCAAAGTTTATATAATGTTCTTTGGATCTAGCTCGTCGCACTTTTGCGCCTCACTAATTTGCGGCCGTTCGATACAAAAATGTTAAATTTTTATTTGTTCGAAAAAATTTCTTTTTCCAAAAAGTCGTTTGCTTCAATTTTATATTCCTTTGCGAAGCCATAAGCTTTTTTCTGTACTAGGGAACGATGACTTATGCTGTGCTTAAATATGGAGTTATATTGGTCTTAAATTTTTATAAATTTTATTAAGTTAAACAAGTGAAATATTCTTTGGAGTTGTGGTAGTATACAAGTAAATACACAAAATAAAAATTAATGTCACATTTTTAGTTACGTAATTTTTAAGAAATTTGGGGGGATTTTTTTTTTTTGACAGGGGTGCCATGAATTTTGCTGTACACTGTATATGAACTTAGCTCATTTTATGTCTTGAGAAAGTTTTTTTTTAAAATAGTGCTCATTCAACGATGATCACTTACATATAAAAAGCTTGTGATTTTACCAGCAATTTAACTGTTTTTGATTAATTAAAACGCCAACTTTTGCAGATATCTCGAAAATTAAAATCACTATAAGTCCTTTCAGTTGATCTGAATTTTTAATGAAAAAAAAATTATCTTAATTAATTTTAGTACAAAAACAATTAAAAAAAAATAAAAAGAGGGAAAAAGTAAAAGAATTCCACACAAAATTCAAAAACTGAATTTTAATTCAAAAAGAGCAAACCAGATCAAACTTTGGTAAGCTCGCCAATGCAAACACTTCGATAATACTGCTAGAACTAAATCCTAAATATAGGCTAATTTTAACCAATTTCAAAGGTTCATGGGTTAGTGTATCAAAAAGTCGTCCAATATTTTTTTGTTGGTACAAACATCAGCACAAACTAAATAAATCTTGTCGACAAAGTGGTGTAGTGTAGTGTATAAAAACAGTTAAAATCAACTAATCTGATACTAAGCAAAAAAGGGATACATATGGTTATATTAAATAATTTTTCTGTTGAGCCAACAGACGCATTAATTTGAGTGTACAATTCACTGCTTTGTTGCATGTTTGCATTGCAGTGATTAATGCCAATTTTCATATGTAGAGGGCAACCACCTAGACTTGAATTAAATTTACTACAGCTTCTTTGAAGAAACTTTCATATGTAGGAGGCAATAAATTACATTTGATTTTTATTTAAAAACCGTTACGATATATACTATATATATACGTATATATTATTTTTTTTTTTTTGAAAATTCGTTGAATTTTTTTTCACCATGTAAATTAAAATTATTATTACTTCTCCTTTAAAAAAATTTTTAGTAAATAAATATTTTAATTATTTGTTATTTGTAGAAAAAAATACATTTTTTATAAATTTTGTTTTTTTTTATTGCTTTGAAGAATTGACCAATAGAAGACAAAAAAGCGAAATTCAACTTATTTAAAGCAAAAAAAATATCGGAATAAAGGAAAAAACAAACAAATGTAAAAAAATTGGGGAAAACATTTTCTTTTTTAAAGAAACAAAAAAACTAGCAGAAAAATATTTTTTTTATTAGAAAAATCATTTTCCTACAAATAATGTGAAAAAATCAATTTAAAGCTCAAAAATTTTAAGAAAAGCTACTTTAAAGCAAAAAACTGGAAAATCAAAAAAAAAAAACGAAAAAAACAAATATAAGTAAAAAAAGCAAAAAGAGCGAAACAAGCAAAGTTGTCTTCTCTGATTTCATATATAATCCTGGGCACGCCACTGGTGCGGGTATACATCAGTTTGTCATTTCGTGTGTAACGTATTGAAATATATAAGTCCCATAAAGTATGTATGTATATTCTTGATCATAATTTTTATCTTTTGTTTAACCTTTGCTTGAATTAAAACCCGAAGAGCTGTGAAGTTATAAATGTTCTTGATCCTTATACGACCTTAAATCGATTGAGCGATGTCCGCTAAAATAGCAATCATGGCGTGAAGACGGGGTCATTAATTTTTACCTAAATTAATGGACATCCTCCAGAACAGTTTTGTTTTGAAAATAAGCAAATCCGTCCAGCGATAAAAAGTTGAGAGTGAAAATGTGTAGTACAATTTCATACAAGCGATTGGTAGATAAAATATTTTTTCACCAGCCACCTAGAAGCATGGTTGGCAAGCAATACCTTGTCATTAATACGGTAGTTGTCTATCACGCTCTGATCAATGCCGATACGAAAAATTTTAAAACTGCGGTTGCAATAATGACATTTGTCTTCAAATATCACGAGGTTTATTTCATAATATTACCTGTTTAATTTTGTTATATTTGCAAAATACCGTTATAAATCGGTGTTTCGGTAGGTTTATAACAGTAGTTTAAGATATTTCAAAATTGGACCGGTAAATTAGCTCAATGCACCCGGTTATACAAAAAGAAACTTGAATTTAATGGAATAGTAATTTTAAAATTTTCATATCGGTCTTAAAGTAGCTGTGGTAGCCAACTACCGTTATTATGAAAAGGTATTGAATGCCAACCATGCCTAGAAGTCATTAATTTTTTTTTCCAACCTAAAAATGTTTTTCGACCACAAAAATTGTATTAACATCCAAAAAATTATTTCACCTCAAAATTATTTTTCACTTAAATTAATTGTAGAGGAAACGGATAATAAAGTTAGTACTTAATTTTTTTGTGGCACTATTAGGATGTTAAAAGTACTATGTCATTCCTTTGACTCACAGTTACAGAGACTAGCCAGATAGGAAACAGCTGATTGAATCAAAATGGCGACTAGAAAATGAGTAAAAGGAAATATCAAAATTGCAGTGATACACAGAAATTTATTTGGAGTTTATTTTTTCTATCTCATTTTGCAAGTCACTGCAATGTCCAAATAACCATACGGTTCGAGAATTCTTCTTTGACATATGTCATTGGTAACCTGTCTGTGAGAAATTATATCACAGAAGTTGTCATAATTTTGTAATATAATTTTTTTAAAAGCTGTTTGATAGAAAATAATTGTTTGGGGTATATAATGTTGATGCTAAAGTACATTTTGTGCCATAATTTAAAACCTCAAATGTACCTTTGTGCCTAAGAAAAAGTTAAATATATAAAAGTAAGTCAATTCTAAAATCATATTAATTTTTATGTTTACACCACGTTGATGTGGCACATTCATAACACCAGGGTCTAGCCAGACCCGGTACATAACTGGACGATTTTACATGAAAACGTATAAGTAAATATAAAGATTTTGTGTTTTCAAAGTTATTAATTATTCACAATTTAGTAACTAAATACATAAATTAACAAAGAAGTTAAATAATAATAATAATAATAATAATAATAATAATAATAATAATAATAATAATAATAAAATACTTTATTTAGTCTTGTAGCTCCTCATTCGTGTATGAGTTATGTATAGGTGCATCTTGAAAGTTACTGACAAATGGGACGATTTTTATCACGGGAATTACTTAACTGACAGTCTTGTCGCTTTGCCATATCATTGGCGTCTTTTGAGGTATAACAATTGTTATAAATAGTTGCCTGAAAAAAAGGAAAAGACACAAATTTACACTATGTACTACAAATATTAGAAATATAAAGACTTACCAATAAAGGTCGGCCGAGGAAATATTTCACATTCTGATTTCGAATGTGCCAAATGTCACTAATTGGTGCAGCTTTACTAATCAAATCTGATATAACGCAATAAACAGGTAAAGCGATGTTTGGTCTAAAAATTGGTAGACTTGCGGTTTTTCAGAGGACAGATGCATGCTGCATATTGTTATGGCTTACATCAGAAGCTAATAGTATACCAATGAAAGCATCTAACACAACTCCTGTGAATTTCTTTTACACTGGAATAACATTTCTTTGAACAGCACCTTCAGTAAAGTGCATAGGGATACGAGCGGCACTTTACTCCATTTTGAACTATCATTTTTCTAAATATTTAAAGTTTGGTCTATTACATTTCCATCTGACAGCACTTGATTACTGTTTGAATATTATCTTTAACTTCATCACTGCCATAATTCTCCTCTATCTCCAATCTTTGTTCCTTCTCGATATCCGAAATTTAATTCTCATCCGGCACATATTATGAGTCTGCATCGTCTTCGTCAACGAAAAGTTCGTATCCCACCTCCGTTCTCCTTTCCCGTTCAAGAGAATTGGCTAAGCAGCAACATGTTCATAAAATGTTGGGTCAAAACGTGAATACGACTGATGGACCAAATCAACTTCTGCTATTCCTTCATCATTTATTTTAATTTTTATAAAAAAAAAATATCAACAAATTATGCACAAAAAAAGTCACACTCCATACAAAAAAAGTTGTGCCAGTCATCCCCTTGAATTAAAGATTATGTGAAGACGATCTCAAAAAAAAATTTTTTTCCACGCTCCTTGACCCCGCGCATTTAGGATTTTGTTTCCTGTGTCTCTATTTATAGTCCGATCGTAACGAGTGATATATAATTGTTTTTAAAATGACAACAGCTACATTTTTTACTTTGATCACTTTTGACTCCGACGTCAAATTCTAGAAGTGACTTCTGGAATCTCTGTTTCGACCCCACCTAATTTCCACCTTTTTCTAAACGATAACAAATTTTTTTTAAATTCCATAAAATTTTGTCTTCTACAGTATATTTTTTTATTCATAAACAAAAAAGTTACATGAGGTTTTAAAAATATACGATTATGCAGGTTTTTTTTTCGACCCACCCTAATGCACAACTACTATTTCGAATCAAAATTTCGAATGAACTGATTATTTTCTTTGCAGTTCATGCACATTTTTAGTTAAAAATTTCTGAAAAAAGGTAACAATACCTGGTAGAATATTATGAAAATGTTCCTCAGGAAATATAGAAATTACATGAAAAAAAAAAAACTAAAAGGGCCTGGCCAGGTTTTGGTGTAAACGAGAGGGTTAAAGTTTTTAATTTCTATAACATGGTAGATATCGGAGATAATTAGGGAATGTGGGATTTGTTTTTATTTTAAAATTGTACCATATGCATATGTTTGCACATGTACTTAGCAGACAATTTTGGCCGCTTAAAAGTATTTTTTATATTTTTGGTTTTTAACAGTTAATTGGCTTCTTTTTTAGAAAACCCCCTTAAAAATATTACTTTTGCTTTTTTATTTAGTAAGGTTGAAGTTAGTATGAATAAATGTTGTTCGGGAAGAACACTATTAATTTTCAAATCAGACTAACATGTCTAGTCTGGGTAGTTTTCTATGGACATGCGTCATCAGTTAATTTTCCATTAAATTGTATTAATTGTTCTATTTAATTTTTTTTTTCAGTCGAACCTACGTGTATTAAATAAAAGGCTTGAACAGGGTTTTTATCTACAATGTTGTCGATTTTAGGCACAATGTCGATCACCCCAACAGGGTATTAATTTATACAATATTCTTAAAGCTCAAAACATTCTGTATTATAATTAAATATATTGGAATCGAATATCGAATAGAATATTTATCTAATAATTTGAATTACTCAGAAGCTTTAATTTAGGGAAATAAAAAATTATTTTTAAAATATAGTAGCTCTTAAAATATTGAGCATTAAAGTCGATTTTTATCACATTGCTGATTGTTAACCAAACTCTACAGATTAATGTTAAAACAATCGATGGATAAAAATATTAATCAAATTTTAACATTTAATTAAAATAATTTATTTTATCCACTTAAAAACAAACTAAATGTAATTGTAAGCAGTTAAGCTAAATATAAATTATTACATTACAGTACAAATTTTACACTTTACATAAAATACAAATACATACAATAAAATATCTAAATATACATAAAACTTAATAACAGTCCAAAAAAAAGTTACATATTCCTAAATTGTAACAAATCGTTTTCTTTTTCGATTAATTGCAAGATTAAAGGCAGTTTTTTCTTTCAATATTTATATTATAAAAACTATAAATACTAATCAAATTGATAAACTACTAGAATTGATGCATCGAATTATGATAATCTGGCCTATTATATCGATGATTTGGTGTTCGACTTGAGAACTGAGAAATTGTATCATCACCAGGTGGGGCCACCAATAAAATGGGTTGTAAATTGAGATTTTTTCTTGAACCTGCTAAACTGACAGCATCTGTCAGATAACTGTTATTTATTTCACCTAGAAAAAAAAATTATTAAATAATTTTATATTTAACTTTTCAATTGTGTGTGTAAACAAACCTTTAAATAATGAATTTTGATATAATGGATCCGGTTGCAGGCGTACATGTCTTGTGGCTAATATAAAAGCTAATGTAGCTAATACCACACCATCTATACAACCGATTATTGCCAATGGATAAGCCCATCTAATGCCACATAAACCCAATTCAAAACGATTTGCATCGGGTCCGCATATTTTACGAAAATCATCTGAATTCCAGCCAAAGGGAAAGGCGCCACAAGCTATAATCATGCAAATAGCTAAAAAAAAAAAAAGAAACAGAACAACAATTTCATTAGTCGAAAGCAATTACTCATACAAGCAGGGTAAAATAGATTAATCATTGTAGAAACTGAAGCGGCGGTTGGGGAGAGGCAATTTTAGTATTTGTAATGCGCAATTATCATAAAATTGTTGCCCCTTGGCCGATCTCACTCCTGTGGTAAACAATCTTAGCTAATAATATCAGATTCATCATATTAATGAAACTGTATTAAAAATCGTGTGTCATTAATTCTTCAACATATTTTTTAAATATTCATAAATATGATGAAAAATGTTTACAAACAAAATTTAATAAAAGTCCTTTTTCAAATAATTTATTTCGATTACAAAACACTGCTGTTTGTAATTCTCATTTCGTTTTCATTTTTATTGACGGAAATAATTTAAAAAGAAAACAAATTAAAATTAAAACTAGTATAAAAATTACGGGCGGCATGCCGACTCTATGTTTAATTTAAATCATATTTCGTGAAGCGTTTCGAATTTCTGGGACTAGGTCCAAATATGGTCAGACTTTCTTTCAATTTGGAAACGTAATAACATTTAGAAAACAAATTTCAACAAGACATCTAAATTTGTATGAGTCTAAATACCATGTAAGCACAATTCAGGAAGGACCAAATTCAAAATGGTGCTTCGCTCAAAATAGTGTGTAAATTAAAACAACAGAAAAAGCCATTTACAAGAAATGATATTTCATTTAAAAACCGGTCTACTTAATTTTCATTTAAATCAAATGGCTTTTGTTATTTATTTTTAAATGGTGTTTAAACAACTGATACATCCGTAAGAAACAAATGATATTATCAGTTAAAATAAATGTTAAAATTTTACCTACCAATTCCATCGAAAATAAATGATTTTGTCATTTATGTATGCATGGCTATATATAATTTTTGTGTGAATGTGTTTGTTTATGTATGTGTATTTATGAAGTTCTTGTAATCTGAATTCAAATAATGTTGTATAAAAAAACAAATTAGAATTTTTGGAATATTATTATTATTATTTTTTTTTTTGAAACAGACAGCAAACCAAATTATAATTTGTAATAACTGTAACGGACACAAACAAAACACAAATTTCCGTTTTGTGGGTAAATTTTTATTCAATTTCAAACCAAAGAAAAAAACATAAATAAATCAGAAAAAATCGGTAAATGATAGTAAATCATTTTGAACAAATGTATAAAAAAGTTAAAATAGGTATTCCTTTATTTTTAAATGGAACGGAAAACGTTTTAATTAAAGTACAAACAGTAAACCACATAATATTTTGAGTGTTGGGCCAATTAAAACTTATTGAGCAAATTTCATCCAAATATCTTCACATTTAAGTTCATTTAAGCAAATACCGGAAAATATTCTCCGATTTTCTTCACACATTCACAACCAGATATCTGCGGTAAGTAGCTTAGAATAAGGACCGGATCTAACCAAATTAAATAGGGTTAGCGAACTGTAGTGTGATACTGAGTCGACCTCCTATCGATATTTTTGGTTGTTAAAAACATCAGTACAAACTCACCACTACGTGGTCAGGGTATAAAAACTTCATCATATTGACGAAATTTTTTCGTAAATATAATGAAATTTCTTCATAAATGTTGCTGAAACTTCTTTGAAGATATGAATGAAAAACTAATAAATCTTATTTGGTATTTCATAAATCTTACCTAATAATGAATCAAAAATTATTATATTTCAGAAAGGTTTCCTAAATATGAATAAAACATGTCATCTATTTCCATCTTTATAAAACAGCTTCATCATATTTATGAAGTGTTACATTGGACGAAATTAACGTAAGGACCAATTGTCTCAGGGGCAAAAGCAAGGTCAGCAGTCAATGTGGCCGCCAGAACTTCTGCCTGAAAGATGCTGCAGTTATCAGGAAGTTTATACATCTTCTAAATACCAAGCTCTCAACAGAAAACAACAGCCCCAAATCCCTCGCTCTTCTAAAAACTATTCGTGAAGAAACCAAATGTTCTATGGTAAGGCCAAAGACCTGTCAACCATCAATACTCCCCTATAGTGACGCGTAGACTCTCATTGAAGCTCAACCTATGAATACAATTTACTTTTCCAATGACCTTTCCGTTAATTTCTATATTGATAGTCAAGCGGCTATAAGGGCGATTTTCGTCGATTTGACATACTCATCGATTGTCTAAGAGTTGAAGGAGTCTTTAGCTAGAATTTGTACCAACAGGACAGTACACATCTATTGGATTCCTGGATACCGGGGCATTGAGGTTAAGAAAATGGCGGACGAGCTGGCGAATCATTGCCATTTCAATGAAAATTTGTGTGCCACTCCAGTTTTTGCAACGAGATGTAGACTCCACTGTAATCTGAGATGGTTTTGGTGGAATACCTGTCGTGCAGGGTGTCGAAGATTATGTGGAAGTATTACGATCCTAAGGTGGCGGATTTTCTGTTATTCTTAACCAGGAGCGATTGTAGACCTCTGTTGGGGGTAACAATGGGTCACTGCAAGATTGTGGTTCTTGCCAAAAGAGCGGGAAAGCTGGCGAGTGACAATTGTATGTTTTGTGGGGTACCGGGGGATAGATAGACGGTTAAGTATATAATGTGCCATTGCCATTGCTCTTACGCGCTCCAGGGCAAGTTGTTTGTGGGAATATCTGGAGGAAATCTCTGGAATCCAAATTCTAACTCCAGGTGTTTGCTAGTAGAGTGTGGGACTGATCTTTTTGTTATGCTATGCGAAGTACATTGGACAAAGATCTATGAAGTTTATTTTTCGAGTTTTTCATAAATATACTGAAGCCTTTTCCCCGAGTATATAGTAAATCCTTTAATATCCTTGACAAGGTACTAAAATAATTTGTTTCTTATTCTGAGACGATTTTCTTTCTAATTTTTCGAGTGTATTTTAGTGTGTTGCGACTTCTTTCATATATGAATTTCTTAGCCAAATTTGTACATTGACCTCTTTTCATTTTTTATGCTTTAGTAACTATTTCCAAGAAACTTTTTAATAACCTTCATTATCATTAAACGAAAAAAGCTTCATAAACAATTTTTAAAACTTTGTACAGTTTATTGCTGGCTAACTTATCTAAAAATAACTAAAGCAAGTACTTAGTAATAATTGTTGAATTTTCTATAGATTTAGAAATGGTTAGTTTTAAACTTTGGTTATATTAAAAATAAATTATCAAACCTACATATATGTATGTAACTTGTTACCTGTTTTTGTAATGGTTACAAAATGATGATAAAACAAAAATTTCGTGACATTTTTTTTTTTTTATTTTCCTATTCAACAATAATTATAAATTTTAACTTCCGTAATGCCAACTTTTCAAAAAATTTTTCCATCTTTGCATTAAAAAAAAAAAATTAAAATCAATAATTCGAAACATATTACCATTCACATAGATACTAAATCATGTTGGGGTGGCGGGGGATCATACATACATACATACATAGATTAGTATTTTCCAATATCTTAGTGGACATACCTGATATGATTTGCAACCAACCACAAATATGAAAAACTCGTGTTGATTTCATAAATATTACAAATATTAAAAAACATATTGTCAATAAGGCCAAAACAACGGATGCGGCCATAAAGAGTGTAGCTAACTGAAATGTAATTAAAGACAATTTGAGATTAATATTTTATTGGCGTTTTTTATAACACACAAAACTTACTTGAAATGAAAACGTTGGCACTGTTAATATATTCTCCCATCTTCTTCTACAATTATCAAAAATTTCTTCTTTTTGACATACTTGCCAGAGACCTAAGCGACCGGCACTTTCATTGTCAGGATCGCCAACCCATTCTGAAAAACAATTGGGAGAGAAAAATTAATATTGGTTCATGAAGTTAAGAGATAATTTTTCGATGAAGTTAAATTTATTTAAAACTCTTTTTAATATCTGTTTTTTTTATTTTACCGATATTTGAAGAAGTTAAATCAATAAATAAGAGAGTAAGTCATTATAATTCAATTCGCCCATTTACATTGATTGAACTAACTTATTTTTTCTAGTTGTAGTTAATTCGTTTATTATTTTATGTATTTTTAAAATTATATTGCTCAATGGTTTGTTTGTTAGTCCTCCATAAAATGAACTAATAAAAGAAAAGAACGATTAAAACGGACATACATAGTTCATTTTAATCGTTCTTTTTTGAAATTATCTTATAAATCTCAACTTTAACCCCTTTTCAGAAGTTATTTTTGGCTAATTTGACAGACGCCTAAGACCAACGTTCTGATTTTGGTCACACGCTTAATAATAATATCGATAAACGATATCGCAAGTTTACTTGAATTGTATTACACAGAATCAGCTAAAAATATACTCAAAGAAATCTGTTGGTAGAATCTACTGAAAATTACAGATAAAATAAATTTATATTAGGTTAAGAAGGCGATATTCTCATTTATAAAAAAAAAACTTTATGGTACGAATATAATAAAGCTGTTTCAAAAAAAAAAAAAAACAAGTAAAAAAGGCTTAAATTCGGCTGTGCCGAATCTTTGAATACCCTCCACCAATGTTCTCTTTTGTTTTTGATACAAATAATGTAAAAAACTTTTTTTTTGTACTTTGAAAAAAATTTTTTAAGGTGAAAAACTTTTTTGGATGCGGAAACGAATTTTTTCACGTGAAAAAAATTTTGAGGCAAAAAAAATTTTTTAGGTGAAAAAAATTTATTGTGTTGAAAAAAAAATTTAGTGGTCAAAATTTTTTTGAGGTGAAAAATATATGAGGTGTATAAAATATTATTAATTTCTAAGCGATTGGTGAAAAAATATGAGAAAATATATTATAAACCAGTAGCTACTATGAAATTGTACTTAAGTACACCAATTTGTATGGAAAATTTAGAAGTATCTTCACCCATAACTTTTTAACCGCTTGGCCGATTTTGCTCATTTTTAATACCAAACTGCTCGGGAGGATGTACAATAATCTGGGTAAAAATAGGCACCCCCTCTTACGTCTTCGCGTCGTGATCGCTATTTCAACAGACAGAGAGACATACGGACAGACAGACGGACATCGCTAAATCGACTTAAAATTGCATAAGGATCACGAATATATATACTTTATGGGGTCTTAGACCTATATTTCGACATGTTACAAACGGAATGACAAACTGATATATACCTCACGCTATATGGTGGAGGGTACAAAAATGCAAACTGATAACATGTTTCTTCGTATTTAAGAAACCTTTCCTAAATCTGATAAAGAATTTTTTAATATAAAATATTAAGCAAGATTTATGAAAGACTTCTTTATATTAATCAAAAATATTTTTTAAAGGTTTTTATAATTATTATCATAGTTATAAAAACGTTATAAATATGAGGAAGAATTGAAGACAAACGATTTTTAAAATAGTTTCATCAATTTGAAGTTATTTTGTTACCTGAGTTTGACAATATTTAACTGTTAAAAACAACTAATAAATACGGTATAAATAACGAACATTGTCGTAAAAATAACTGTGATACTTTTACTACAAAATTTTTGAAACAACTGAAAAAATTTATTTAAAGAAAATACTCTATTTACAGTTAATTTTTCGATATAACAAAAATACAATTAGATTAGATAAAAAAAGTACACCAAGTATAATTTAGAACAAATCGTGACAAACAGTTTAAATTCTGGGAAGGGTCCTGATCTTTTTTAAAGATTAGGCGCAAATATAAATCGAGAGATATAGATCTAAATTGTCGATAAAGTTAATTTGAGCAAATATCGGGATGGTGGGTTTATATGGGGACTTAGTATAAATATAGTTCGATTTTCTTTGAATTTGAAGGCATGATTTATAGTCCCAATCACAATATGTACAGTACTCACGGTTTTGTATGTCTAAATACCATTACAGAATTTACAGAGTTAAAGTCATCGAGCTAATGATCCAATCATAAAACTACTAATAACTACCCTGCGGGAAAAGAACCTATCCCAGGACACGTCACGTGATCGGTTTATTGTGATAGAGACCGGTCACTTAACATGGGCTTGTTCTAGGAGGGGGTCCTCTGTGCCCTCTGTGACATGTCACAGGACTGGTCTAAAAGAACGTCATGACTTTTAAACAGGTCACGTGATAGGTACTTTAGGAACCGGTCCTCTTTTCACCTATCCCGTGATATGTATTTTCGCAACCGGTCCATTTTTCACCTTTCACGGAACAAGCCCCAATTCCAAACTGACCCCTTTTTTCCCGCGGGGTAGTTACAAATATTTAATACAGTTATTTTTTTAGACAGTTTATTTGAAGAAAATATTTTTTCGATTTTTAAACCAAAAAAATTTATAATAAAAATAAGAAAATTCATAAATGCATTTTAAAGTAAAACATAAATGCATTTTGCAGTAATTAACAGTTTTATGATTGACTCGTTGGCTTGGTGGCACGATGATTAGCTCGATGACCTTAACTCTTCAAATCCTGTAAAGTTATATTATGCTTCTTGTAAGTCCAATTCCGAAATTCATTTTTATGGAAGTCGGTTTCAATATCGGCCAATTTTAACCATATTAATTTAAACTAATATTTGCGCTCCGTAGTTTGGTTAAATTTCATTTAAACAAATACCTGGATGACAAACAGATACCTGGAAGAGGTTAATATGATGACTACTTCCAAATATAGTCCCATTTTCTTCAAATTGGGAAACGTAATTTGTAAAATTCACAACCTAAATTTTAACTCAGATATCTAGGGATTTGCGTGCCAAATACCACTTAAGCCCAATTCACAAAATAACCTTTCGAAAGGGTGGTCCAAATTCAAGTATCTTTTTAAAACTAAAATAAAATGAACTAAACTTAATTTCTATTGCTAAATTATGGTTTTATTAGAAACAACAAATATTCCCAATTTTGATGGAACACGATTGCATTGACGTAAAAAAATTTGTACAAGGGTTTCAACCCCACTTTACTATTTCTGAACAGATTTTTAGTAAAAAATTACCATTTAGTACACTTTTTTGCTACTTACATTTTACAAATAACAGAATATAAATAAATTTTACAAATTTTTTAAAACCGATTTGCTAAAATTAGCAAAAAAAAAAAATTTACTAATTTTAAATAAGGGGAAGGAAATTTTATTTCCAATAATCTAAATTTTTACTTACAAACTTGCCTTAAAATACTACATAGGCTGAAGAAATGGATCGGAAGTGAAAATACTTTTCACTTAAAACAGCACTAAAAACTTTCTTAGTTCTAAAAATTGATATTTATTTGCCAAGATGTTTATCACAGAAGTAAGACTTTGACGATGTACGGCACAAGGGCTTGTTATACAAAATAAATCTACTTCTTCCGAAGCAATACTGTCAACTGTTAGAATCTTACTTATCAAACAGATACTTTAGAGTCAAACAGGAGGATAATTACTCGAACCTCTACCCCATAAATTCAGGAATTCCCCAAGGCAGCATTTTAGGACCTTTACTATATTTGTTATAAACATATAGTCTACCAGTGAATAAAGACTATATTGTAGGTACATTCGCTGACAACACCGTTATTATGCCAATTGGACAGAACATTACCACAATCCAATCTGCACTTTTGGAATTAGAGCAATGGACTAAAAAATGTTGCATTAAATTAAACAGCTTGAAGTCTACCCACGTAGATTTCACAAATAAAAATATTGATTACAAACCAATTTACATAGACCAAGAAATTATTCCATTTGCTAATACAGCGAAGTACCTTGGAATGACACTTGTTGGAAAGAGGATGTGAAGAAGAAAAAAGAAGAACTTGAAATAAAATATAGAAAATATAGATGGCTTATTGGCAGAAAATCACCTTTATCGTTACATAATAAGATTATGATATATAAACAAATCATTAAACCAGTTTGGACCTATGGGATTCAGATCTGGGGATGTGCGAAGAATAGTGTAATAGAAATCATACAAAGATTTCAAAATAAAGTATTACGAAATTTAGTAAAAGCTCCATGGTACGTAAGAAACACCGATATTCATCGTGATCTAAAAATAGAAACAATTGCTTCTGAAATACAAATCAAAGCAGAAGCACATGAAATTAAACTTTTACAACACCAAAATAATGAAATTCCGGCCCTCTTAAATACTTCAGGATTGCCAAGAAGATTAAACCGCTACAAACCCCACGACCTTAAATGGCGCTTCAACCTGTAAGAGGTTTTTGTCAAAAACTTCGTCTGCTGTAATTAATTTTATATATAAATAAATAAATAAATATATTTTTTATTATGAAATTTAAACTGCTAGTTAGTCAATATTGACTAGTTGTAGTCCTTAAGTAAAAATAAAAAAAAAAAAAAGTTCTAAAAATCACCCCAATTAAGATTTGACCTTAAAATCCAAAAAAATTAATAAAAATATTTTTCAAAACAAAAATTAGCAAATTTAAACAAAATGATAAATTCTTTTATGTTTTTACTTTTTTTAAGCCTTTGATTTTTTTTTAATTTTGTATAAAATAGTTTAAAAAAAATTTAAATAAAAAAATGTTGTTCGATAAAAAAAAATATAAATTTATATATGTATTCGAATTCGTAAGGGAATTTCAAAAGAAATTTGCAGCTTTAAAGTGTAACAAGTGTATCTAATAACAATTGAGTTAATTTGTGCATTTTAATAATATTTTTTTATAAATTTGCTAAAATTAAGAAGCGCTTACTAAATTTTTATACTAGTTTAATTGCACTAATATAAATAATATTTAGCAATTTTTTTTGCTGATTTTAGCAAACCGATTTTAAATTTCACATTGCCACAAGTTTACTAAAACTTACTAGCGGTTACTACCTTTTCTAATAATTTTATTGTACTACTTGTCAGCAGATATGTGTTACTAAGATAAGCAAAAAATACCACTGGGCTCAAATTAACAAAATTTTCTGTACAAGCCATTTGAAGTTGACGTGTCATTGATTTTTTTTAATATGGAAAAAATTGAATATCGTGCAGTCATTAGATTCTTTGTTTTGAAGGGTTAAAAAGCAAAGGAAATTTATGAACAATTGTTAGAAGTGTATAAGGAGTCCTCACCTTCAAATCGCACCGTTGAATTTTTGGCTGGTAAATTTAAACGTGGTCGTACCAGCCTTAAAGACGATCCACGCGAAGGACGACCAAAAACTGCAACCACAGCAGAAATCATTGAGCAGGTACATAATATGGTTAGTGAAGATCCAAGTTTGACTAAGCGTGAAATTGCTAATGCCACAGGCATCTCAGACGAACGAGTACTCCATATTTTACATGAAGAATTACGTATGAAAAAACTGTTTGGAAAGGTAGTGGATCGAAACAAATTTCTCAGCGTAATTTGGAGCGTTTCAAGCCGAATAAAACCGACTTCTTGCGTCGTTTTATAACTATGGATGAGACTTGGATCTACCACCATGATCCTAAATTGAAACAAGAACGTTTACAGTGGACTGAAGCTGGTTGTTCAGCTCCAAAGCAGGTGAAGTCACAACGATCAGCAAAGAAGGTTATGGCATCAGTTTTTTGGGATGCAAAAGGAATTTTGTTGATTGATTATCTTCAGAAAGGTAAAACAATCAACTCTGAATATTATTGCAGCTTTATGGATCAGCTGGATGAAAAAATTCGTGAGAAAAGACCTGGTTTAAAGAAGAAAAAAATCATTTTTCATCAAGACAATGCACCTGCTCACAAAAGTGTTTTGACGATGGCTAAATTCAAAGAATTAAAGTACGAATTGCTTGAACATCCACCGTATTCACCAGATTTGGCTCCCAGTGACTACTATCTCTTCACAAATCTCGAACAATTCCTTCGTGGAAAGCATTTTTCGTCGAATAAAGAGGCCATAGCAGCCGTAGACGGTTATTTTGCATAGCTTCAGGAAAACCATTATAAGGATGGGATAAAATTATTGGAAGATCATTGGAACAAGTGTATTAATCTTCTAGGAGATTATATTGAATAAAAAAATATATTTCGTAACAAAAACAGTATTCTTTCATTTCGAGCGCAGGAACTTTTCAACCAACCTGTATGGGTTGGCAAATTGACATCGCCAAGACGGCTTATAACAGATGAATTATTTCATGAGGTGTGTGACATGGTGCACCAAAGATTATCCAAGTTCATATCTTGCATTTCAACCCATAAAATGTTAATGGCTCTGTAGCGCTCACCGTTGACTGAAATGGCGCTTTCAGCAGAATTTTCAAAAAAAAAAAAATGGGCCAATGGTGCTACTACTCCAAAATCCTCACCAAACGATCACTCTCTGTAACTGCATTGGTATCGACAATGAGGTGCGGGATTTTCGATCCCCGACAATTTTGTTTGTTGATATAGCTGCCGAGATAAAAATATTTTTTTTGCCAGATTCTATGTCCGATTGGAACTTTGCCCAAACTGAGAAGCCGTATCGAAGTGAATGATCGTTTGCCTTAATTTGCTGAGCCAATTGGACCTGGCAAGCAAATAATCAG
Source organism: Eustalomyia histrio (assembly GCA_949748255.1). Taxonomy (NCBI): domain Eukaryota; kingdom Metazoa; phylum Arthropoda; class Insecta; order Diptera; family Anthomyiidae; genus Eustalomyia; species Eustalomyia histrio. Next base: position 58,978,850 of record OX456524.1, read on the forward strand.
AGATCTTTGCACAAAACTCTCATCATGCTGGTGAGTTGTTGAAATCGATGGTGAGTCCATGTTCTTGGATTGAGTTGCACAGAATAGCCATATTCTCATCGGTGAGCATTAAACGATGATGGGGACCATAAATATTGCCACTAGCAAACCAACTTGCGTACACTTAAATGTTAATATAACAGAAAATGTCATTTACAAGAAATGATATTTCATTAAAAAATGTTGATTAAACAATTGACACATACGTAAGAAACAAATGATATAATCAGTTAAAATAAATATTAAAATTTTACCTGCCAATTCCTTAAAAAATAAATGATTTTATCATTTATTTGAAATTGTTACCGTTATTTATTTTTTTTTTAATCGACAAAATGTATGTATGCATTTATACAGACTCTTTTGTGTGAATATGTTTGTGTATGTATGTGTGTTTATGAAATTCTTGTAATTTGCTTATACTCGTATAAGCAACAAATTTATATAAAAAAACAAATTGGAATTTTTTGAATATTTTTTTTTTTTTTTTTGAAACCGACAGCAAATTTTTATTAAATTTCAAGCAAATGAAAAATATAAATGAAACAGAAAAAATCGGTAAATGATAGTAAATTATTTCGAACAAATGTATAAAAAAGTTAAAAAAGATATTTCTTTGAAAAATAAATGTATGTTCCTTTATTTTTAAATGTAACGGAAAACTTTTTTATTACAAACAGAAAACTACATAATAGTCTGAGTGTACAACACGCTGTATATCCGGTTGTCCGAATAATTCGGTTGTTGCAACCAATTAAAATATATGGTTTAACCGAAATTAAGCGAATTTCGGTCGCCACAAACAAATATGTTGGTGGCTTTTACCAAACCATTCGGTTGGAGGAAATTCGGTTGGCACAATTAATCTGTTTTCTCTGTTTGGACACTCGGACAAATAAACATCGATAAATCAAATCAGGAAGTGTTTCCCAGTTGATTGCCATACTATAAGTTTGGTCTCAGACCGATATTTTTGTTATTTAAAACATCAACACATACTTATTATACCCTGGCTACGTATTAGTGTAGGGTACACAAAATAATTCTAATTAAAACTTTAAATCAGAATTCCAAACATGTTCATGCAATTTTTAGTTTTTTGAACAACAATTAGTAAAATTAACTAATTATACCCTTCACCAGAGGTGGAAGGGTATATATAAGTTTGTCATTCCGTTTGTAATTTCTACAATATTTGTTGAAGTTGATTTAACGATGTCCGTCTATCCGTCTGTGTGTTGAAATGGGTTTTCCGAAGACCCCAGACATGATGAGGACTTGATTGTTATATGTTTCTGTTAAATGTGATCCATTTCTGCTTGCTATTAAAAATCAGCCAGATCGGTTGATAAATGGCTGAGATATTGGCAAAAAACCAGGACTTCCTCTAATTTTTTCCGTAAAATCCCTTTGTTTTTATATGTATGTTGAATATTACGCATAACAAACACATGAATCTGTTGAAATTCTTTTCTTTTACCTCTTCACCTTTTATACACAAACAACAAACACATACAAAGATTTATCTTTTAATTAAAAACCAAACAAATCCCTATTGAACGAAAACTGTTTATTTAATTCTATTTCACCTGACCTTAATAGCTCAGTTGTCTAAACGCTATGTCACAAATACTTTTTTTATACCCTTCACCATAGGTGGAAGGGTATATATAAGTTTGTCATTCCGTTTGTAATTTCTACAATATTGATCTTAGACCCTATAAAGTATATATATTCTGGGTCCATATGAAGAGCGAAGTTGATTTAACGATGTCCGTCTGTCCGTCTGTCCGTCTGTGTGTTGAAATGGGTTTTCCGAAGAACCCAGACATGATGAGGACTTGATTCTTTTTTATTTCTGTTACATGTGATCCATTTCTGTTTGCTATTAAAAATCAGACAGATCGGTTAATAAATGGCTGAGATATTAGCAAAAAACCAGGACTACCTCTAATTTTTCCAGTAAAATCCCTTTGTTTAATAAGAGTGTGAAGATAAATACGTAGGTTAAATACGTTTCACAACTATTGTGAATGATATAAATAAAAAACAAATAGTAGTGTCGCCAACTTTTTTTTGCCTAGAAAATGCCAAATTTGACAAGAAAAGCGCTGAAACATATGGAAAAATATAAATTTGAGATTTTACATGACATATTATTTTGGATTAAAATTTTTGGACATTTAAGAAAAAATAAATGGGGATACCGCTTGTTTGTCGAGAGCTATGAGGTAGTAGATTCCAACGATGTATTCATCTCCTTCAGAATCACTCTAGGTTTCGAGTTTTGCATTTTAAAGAAAATTTATTTTTGAAATTCCACATAACATTATTTAAAATTAAAATTTTTGGACATTTAAGAAAAAAATAAATGGGGGTACCGCTTGTTTGTGGAGAGCTATGAGGTAGTTGATTCCAACGATGTATTCATCTCCTCCAGAATCACTCTAGGATTCGAGTTTTGCATTTTAAAGAAAATTTATTTTTGAAATTTCTCATAACATTATTTAAAATTAAAATTGTTGGACATTTAAGAAAAAAATAAATGGGGTTACCGCTTATTTGTGGAGAGCTATGAGGTAGTAGCTTCCAACGATGTATTCATCTCCTCCAGAATCACTCTAGGTTTAGAGTTTTGCATTTGACAAGAAAATTTATTTTTGAAATTTCTCACAACATTATTTAAAATTAAAATTTTTGGACATTTAAGAAAAAAATAAATGGGGGTACCGCTTGTTTGTGGAGAGCTATGAGGTAGTTGATTCATTCATCGTTGGAATACATCGTCGGAATCTACTACCTCATAGCTCTCCACAAACAAGCGGTACCCCCATTTATTTTTTTCTTAAATGTCCAAAAATTTTAATTTTAAATAATGTTATGAGAAATTTCAAAAATAAATTTTCTTGTCAAATGCAAAACTCTAAACCTAGAGTGATTCTGGAGGAGATGAATACATCGTTGGAATCTACTACCTCATAGCTCTCCACAAACAAGCGGTACCCCCATTTATTTTTTTCTTAAATGTCCAACAAATTTAATTTTAAATAATGTTATGAGAAATTTCAAAAATAAATTTTCTTGTCAAATGCAAAACTCGAAACCTAGAATGATTCTGGAGGAGATGAATACATCGTTGGAAGCTACTACCTCATAGCTCTCCACAAATAAGCGGTAACCCCATTTATTTTTTTCTTAAATGTCCAACAATTTTAATTTTAAATAATGTTATGAGAAATTTCAAAAATAAATTTTCTTGTCAAATGCAAAACTCGAAACCTAGAGTGATTCTGGAGGAGATGAATATATCGTTGGAATCTACTCCCACATAGCTCTCCACAAACAAGCGGTACCCCCATTTATTTTTTCTTAAATGTCCAAAAATTTTAATTTTAAATAATGTTATGAGAAATTTCAAAAATAAATTTTCTTGTCAAATGCAAAACTCGAAACCTAGAGCGATTCTGGAGGAGATGAATACATCGTTGGAATCCACTACCTCATATCTCTCCACAGACAAGCGGTATCCCCATTTATTTTTTCTTAAATGTCCAAAAATTTTAGTCCAAAATAATATGTCATGTAAAATCTCAAATTTTTATTTTTCCATATGTTTCAGCGCTTTTCTTGTCAAATTTGGCATTTTCTAGGCAAAAAAAAGTTGGCGACACTACTATTTGTTTTTTATTTATATCATTCACAATAGTTGTGAAACGTATTTAACCTACGTATTTATCTTCACACCCTTTTGTTTAATATGTATGTAGAATTTTGAGCATAACAACACATCCATGTGTTAAAATTCTTTTCTCTCTATTGACGATGATTTTGTGTGAGCTTCAATAGCTCAGTTGTCTAGACGTTGTGTCACAAATACTTTATTTTTCTCTAAGGCCGTGGGGTTCGAAGTTCAAATCTCGGTGAGGTCAATTCACTTTTATTTTGTACATTTTTTTTTTATTATTTTCTTAAGACTTTTTTTTTGCTTATTTTTGTTTTTTTTTAACATTTAATAATTAATTTATATAAAATTTTATAATAATAATTAAAATTCTTTTCTTTCATCTCCACCTTTTATACACAAACAACAAACACATATAAAGATTTGTCATTTAAATAAAAACTAAACAAATCTCTAATGAACGAAGACTTTTATATATGTACCTCTATTGACGATGATTTTGTGTGAGCTTCAATAGCTCAGTTGTCTAGACGCTGTGTCACAAATACTTTTTTTTTTCTCTAAGGCCGTGGGGTTCGAGGTTCAAATCTCGGTGAGGTCAATTCACTTTTTTTTACATTTTTTTTTTATTATTTTCTTAAGACTTTTTTTTTTGCTTATTTTTGGTTTTTTTTAACATTTAATAATTAATTTATATAAAATTTTATATTAATAATTAAATAATCCATAAATAGGCTAAAAACATCAACATTTTTATAAAAACCCTCTGATACAAACAAAATACAAACGTTTTTATACCTTTCACCACAGGTGGAAGGGTCGCGGGTTCGTTAAGATTTTTTTTTTTGTTTATTTTTTGTTTTTTTTTTACATTTAATAATTAATTTAAATAAAATTTTATATTAATAATTAAATAATCCATAAATAGGCTAAAAACATCAAAATTTGTATAAAAACCCTCTGATACAAACAAAATACAAACGGTTTTATTTCTATTTTTTGCACCGATTTAAAAGAATTTATAAAAAGATTTTTAAACCATTTTATTTCTCACATATTAAGAAAATTTTATACATAATTTACCTTTGAGTGCAACTATTTTAGGTCATAACTTATAATAATTTATAAAAAAAATTATAAACTATTTTCCTTCAAATTTTTAAAATTAAGCTAAAGAAATTACAAATATTTCTAATAAAAAAGCGAAATAAAATCCTAAATGCAAATTTGCCAGCTAAATCAAACTATTTTGTAGAAATAAAACACATGCAGTTCTAGTGATTTCTTTTAACGATTTGTTGAAATTCTTTTCTTTCACCTCTTAACCTTTTATACACAAACAACAAACACTATTCTAGAGCTGTATTATGACCTATGGATACGTCTTATATAGCAAAAGATCGAAAATCTTTAGTATAACATATTTGCTGAAAAACTCGGAAATATCGGTTCAGATACAAAAAAGTTATGCCCAAAACATACATTTTTTTAAAATACATATTTTCTGGAACCATAAATCTTCCCGAGTCCAAGTTTTATCTCCAAACTAAATGGTTAATTTCCTCTTAAAGGCGTCCGTATATAAATCTGTCCATTTCATATATGTCCATATATAAACTTCAGTTTTTTCCCAACCATGGTGAAGGGTATATAAGATTCGGCATAGCCGAATTTAGCCGCTCTTACTTGTTTTTCTCTAAGAACGCGGGTTCGATTCCTACACAAGACACAATTCAACTTTTTTTTTGTACATTTTTTTTTTTATTTTCTTAAGTCTTTGTTTTTGTTTTTATTTTTTTTTTTGTTTTTTTTTTTAACATTTAATAATTAATTTAAAGAAAATTTTATAGTAATAATTAAATAATCCATAAATAGGCTAAAAACATCAAAATTTGTATAAAAACCCTCTAATACAAACAAAATACAAACGGTTTCATTTCTATTTTTTGCTCCGATTTAAAAAAATTTATAAAAAGATTTTTAAACCATTTTATTTCTCATATATTATTTTAGAGCTGTAATATGACCTACGGATACGTCTTATACAGCAAAAGATCGAAAATTGTTAGTATAACATATTTGCTAAAAAACTCGGAAATATCGGTTCAGATACAAAAAAGTTATGCCCAAACATAAATTTTTTTTAAATACCTATTTTCTGGAACCATAAATCTTCTCAAGTCCAAGTTTTATCACCAAACGAAATGGTTAATTTCCCCTTAAAGGCGTCCGTATATAAATCTATCCATTCCATATATGTCCATATATAAACTTCAGTTTTTTCCCAACCATGGTGAAGGGTATATAAGATTCGGCATAGCCGAATTTAGCCGCTCTTACTTGTTTTTAAAACAAAATGTTAATTTTAACACAATTTGGTTAAAAACACAAGGTAAAAGAAAAAAAAACTATTATTTTTGCATTCTCGATTCGATAGTGATTTTATATTTAATAGTATATCCGTGATAAAATAAATATTTATATTTTAAAATATTTCTAAAAATCACAAACAATTTATTCGAAAACACCAAAACGTGACATTTTAAATAATTGCAACTTTAACAAAATCAAATATTTGCCAAAACAGTAATAATAAAAATAAAGTGTTAACAATTATTTGAAATTTTTACTAATTAAAACGAAAAAAATAAAATATAAATACCTGGTGTTACAAATGCTACAATTCCAATAATGGCATAACAAATTGTAAATATGGCCCACAGTACCGCAATGGCTTTTGAGTTGCGTATATATTTGGTAGCATACAGATGTGTTGTATCGACATATTCAATTTTTGTACCCATTTTACATTCGTACGTATGTGATCTAGTGATCTAGAAAGATTTAAAATAAAAGAAGAGAAAAATTTAAAGAAAATTGATAAAAAAAAAACAAATTTATAAAAATAATTCCAGTATTTCTTGTTAAAGTTTAAAACGAGCGAACTTTAAGCGGTTTACATTTTTAATACAATTTTTATTTTTTTAAAACTTTAATGAACCCAATTTCTTGTATTAAATTAATTTTAAGTTGTTTTTTTTTTAAAAAACTGGTTAATTATTTATCATAATTAATCACTTTTAATTAAATTTATTTGTTGGTTTTGTATTATTTAAATATTTTTGGTTTTGTTCATTATTTTAATAATAGTTAATGAATCACACTTCACGAACCACAGATATTTTCATAAATTATTTAATTAAAAAGACAACTCAGAAAAGGCTTAAAATGTTGTATTGGTATTTTCAAAATGGTTTTTTGATAATTTAAAAATATTTCAATTTTGAATTAATAATTAGGTTGTTCATAAGGGATGTACTAATTGATGTATGTGTTGTATTTTGCTATTGGAAACAGAGTGTTACCAAGGCAGATTTTTACCAGGAATTATGGTGATCATCTTCTAGAGGGGCATATGGACCAACAAACCTTGCGAACCTGAACTGAGGTCCCAGGTGTGGTTCACTGACGGCTAGAAACAGATCAATGGGGACATAGGTGCGGGCATCTATGGGCCCAATTTTCAAAGTGCCCTTTCAATGAGCAAGTGCTTATCTACATTTCAGAGGAAGATTTTTGCCATATATGTATGTATGTATGTGCATCGGAGTACCTTAGAATTGGCACAAGAGGGGCAATTATTTTTGTCCTTTCGGAGAGTCAAGCGACACTCAGGTAGTGTTTCCAATTCGGTTATTTCGGTTAATCTCGAAACAAATAATTTAAAACTCAAATATTTATTCGACCCGAATAATCGATTAAAATAAGTCGGGTAATCGGTTAAATTTTTAATATAACTTTTTCTGTAATTTTTCTGAAAACTTCCTAATTTACTAATCGCAGAAAAAAAAATAACTAAAATACAATCAAATTTTTTTCAGATCCACTGAATCAAAGCAAATGTTATACAGGGTGATTCAGTCACGACCCGCCGAAATTCACCAGCTCATTTCTCATGAAATTTCTCATGAAAATATGTCCATTATGACCATCCCCGAAAATGCAAGTGCGCGGAAAAGCAGCGGTTCAAAAAATTTTCTGATTGGTAGTCAAAGGGTAGTAGGGTAATATTGCTAACTTCTGAACCAATGTTCGGATTTTTTTGTTTTGGGCTTGTTGGAAAGGTCTTTGGAAAACCTTTCAGATTTGATTTATCAATAATTAAGATGTTAAGTCAAAAATTTTTAAGAATTCAAAAAGAAATACATTTACTTTGCATTTAACGATTAATCGATTAATCGACAACTTTTCCAAATAAATGACTCGAATAACTGATTAATAAATTTTCTTCATTTTTCAAATAATGACCTAACCGATTAACCGGCAGGGTCGAATAATTGGAAACACTACACTCAGCGCATTATTTATTGTCCTATGTCGGTGGTTGTAAGAAATTTTTCTTAAGCAGGGTTCCTGGGTACGATGGGCATGTGGGCATGTGGGCAACAAAGGTAGCTGACAGGTTGGCCAACTGCACTTCTTCTGTAGCGTTCCTGCAGGGTATATCAGAGAAAAACTTTGGATTTGGAGAGAATTCTACCATTGGTCAGCGCTAGGCTGAGATTCATCGCTCCATCTAGTGAAAACCCGAGGAAACTTCTTTCTCTAAACAGGAAGGACTTTAACAGGATTTTTTTCTGGACACTGTCTGTCTGATTCGAATACTTGTAGGTTCTGCGAATTGGACGCTAAGACAACGGAACATATACTCTGCGTATGCCCTAGGCTTTGTGGCAGGAGACTATAATTAGTGGATATACACAATACCTCTTGAAAATTTAGCAATCCTTGCCTAGTAGGGTGATTGGCTTCATTGGAAGCCTCAATATTTAGAAGAACATCGATTTTTGGTCGCGGTGTTTGGTGTGCTATGTTAAAGTTTGCTAACAAAAAGAAAACCCAAGAGAAAGACGTCAGAATAGTGATATACAAATTTTAAGAGCCAGGTTTTTTAATACAACGATACAACAATACCATACTTTGAACACGTTGTGAATTCCTTTATTAATTTTGTTATTACTTAAATTCGCGCATTTTTCAAAAACTCACAACGAAGCTCTTATTTGCTGTTCCCTCCGACTTGGTTAAAGTTTGGATATCATGAAGCGGAGAAAGAAGATTTTTTTTGCATTATAAAAGCAATAAAAATAAATTTTTGGCAAAACTGCTTAACTGCTAGAGTTAGGAAGTTAAAATTTCCCCTAAGGCGCAGACATCCATGATGGTGGAATTTTAAGGTATTTTAACAAGCAGCGGCGTTGACGGCGTCTCCAAACCTTTTTGGCTTCGGCTGGGTGATTAAGGAGATACTTCATCATTTTTCAACCTCATTTCCATATATTTAAAATTTCTATCCGAATGGGTTTACTTCTTTTAGGGAGGGACTTTTTCACTCTTTACCCTTTCACAAAATTTTCAAAAAATCTAGTCTTTTTGGAAGGCAAAAAATAAGTTGCAAGCTTGAGCGACTTCTGTAGCTCAACAATTTTTTCTCGCACTTCAATTGGAAACTTTGTTTCCTCAATGACAACGTTAATGCCGCCGCCATTTTGCATAATCATGCTACTAAAATGATTAAAATGGAATAAATTCGATGCATAGAATATAATAATTTCCATAAAGCACAGTTCGACTTCATTAGAATTCGCTTAAGAAACGTTTTAAAAATGGGGGTTTAAAAAAGGAAAAATCTCCCCCTTCCCAAACTGCTTTGGATAGAAATTTGAAATTTAAAACTTGTGTTCCCTGTATCATTCACTGGCAAGGAAGTTGTCGTCAAGAACGACGAAAAAATGGTCATTAAATTTGGGAAAGTCCTTAATGGCGTGACTAAACCAGATTTTCTACACTTTGGTGAAATAATACATGGGGGTGTCATTGGAGGTAAACGGTTACACAAAGCTTAAGAGTATAAGCATAAATAAGTACTGAAATATGTAGTTACTTGTAATATACAAATCACTGATTAGCAATAATGGCTTAAATAAGTACATACTTGTAATGAGTAAAAGTTTAATGAAAGTAAATAAAAGCATGAACAATTAAAACTTTAATTAAAATCGGGAAACATTAATAAAAAAATCTATTTATTTTTCTTCATTTAAGTACAATAATCCACAATCTTTGAACTTAAATCAGTGGTATTCAAATTATAAAATCTGTGCAATAAATTTAAAATATAAGCTTGTATAAAATCGTTCTTTCCCATTGTACTATATGGAGTTATCTAACATAATATCAAAAGTTCATTTTTTGTATCTTTCTTTATCAGTTATTACTTAACACGATGTCAGCAACACATTATTTTAAAGCCTCTAAGTAAGTAGATATACATTAGGGCGGGTTAATTTTTTTTTTTTTTTGATGAAGCGTATAGCAAAAACGTAATATATAGGTGATTCTGAGAAATTTTGCTCAAGAGACCATAGCTCTAAGTCGGATTTGGAGCCCCCCAAAATTTCAAAATATATATTTTTCCATATATACATAGAATAATTTAATTAAATTAAATTCGTCATAAAATCGGAAAGAATTATAGTAGATTTCTCAATCTGGGCTTGTTTGAAAGGTATTTTTATCACCTTTCAGAATCTGTATTGATACCAATAGTAGAGATATTAGGATTTTTTTTGTCGAAAAATAGCCTAAAATGAACTTTTAACTAATAAATTCTGAATTTTCTTCGATTTTTTTCGAGATTTTTTTTTTTGCAGATTACGAAAGTTCAGATAATTTCCAACAACTTTTATTACGATAATTTTTTTGTTTTCGAACTCCTTTTTATAGGAAAATCGATTTGAAAAAATCAACATTTTTAAGGTTTCAAAAAAAACTCTATTTTTACATTTTTTATTCAATTTATTTTTAACACTTAGAGCCCCACGTGCACCACCGGTGGACATTTGTATTTTGACGATTTGGGACAAAGTGACCACCCGTGGTCATTGGTGGATTTACTTTATGTGACATCGTGTCCACCCGTGGTCACACGTTGTGTGTCACTTCCCGACATTGTGATCACCAGTGGAAACGTTCAACATACATTTACCATTGAAATAAAATAAGTTCGGTCCCAGGATGTAAACCTATTTGGCTTGGACTTTGTAATTTGGTCTGCCAATGCCTTGAAAATAGTGAGTTAAATTTAGGTAAGAAAACTTCATAGATAGATAGATTTAGAGATGGATTTTCTTAACTAAAACAATTCCAATTGAATACATTTATTCCAAAAATTAATTTTAGGATTTAAAAAGTAAGATATATACATATTATTCTGCTTGTAGAGCATTACAAAAAAAAAAAAATAGATTTTCTTAACTAAAACAATTCCAATTGAATACAACTAATACAAAAATTCCTTTTTTGACTTAAAATATTAAAGCAAGTACAACTGAATATAACTATTCATAATATAAAATAAATCTGGATAAGGATTTATCTGTGGTTTTGAAAACACACTATACACATTGCTTCATCACACTGCTCACAAATAGTGTTCACCCTTTTGGTATTTTTGCGCGCATACGCCGCGTTGTTTCTCTGACATTGTTTTATAGCATGTAAAACATCTCTTTCTGGTCACTCTCTTTTGGCCCTCCAATTCTTTTAATATGTGTCTTTTGGGATTTCGAGATGTCGATGGTCGCATCAAATCCTCATCTGAATTTAAAAGGCTTGAAACAATTAATTCCTTGAATCGCGTTATATTCATCCTTTTTCCATTCAATGTATTAAATAGATGTAAGCCGTTTACAATTGTGGTAGCAGTCATGTTTTGTAGTAAGCATTAGTACATCACGTTTGTCTTTCCACTTTAGTACTACTGTTTTATTTTCATTCTGTCGGGAAACTATTTCGCCCTTTTTTAATGATGCTTTTATTACTTCTGGAGGATTCTGTTTTCGATTGGCTCTTAGAGTTCCAACGAGATGGGTCTTATTTTGAATCATCTTGTCTGCCAACGAAACACTTGTGTACCAATTGTCAGTGTAGAGAGTTCTTCCTGTATTTAAAAGTCCTTCCATTAACTCAGTAACAACTGTCTCTGAAACTGCTGTATTGTCCTGTTTCGCTTTGCCTGTATAGACTTTGAATGACCAGGTGTAACCTCCTGCTACACACAGTTTAAAAACTTTAATGCCGTATCTATTAGGTATGTATTGCCTGAAGTGTATCCTTCCACGGAATGGAACGTTCCTTTCGTCAATACACACGACATTTTCTGGAACATACGCTTCTTTGAACTTGGACTGGAGCATATCTAGAATGTGAGATATTTTGCGAAGACGATCATCTAGATTTGCTTGGCTTTCGTTATCAGAAGTATGAAACATGCTCAATAAATTTTCAAATCTGTTTCTGCTCATAAATTTAGGAATTTGATTTTTATACAGTATGTTCCTGAACCAATAATTCCTTTGTTGTGGTACTTGAAGTAGGCCCATCCAAATCATAATTCCAAGAAATTTACGCATTTCTGAAGGATCGGTATCAACCCATTTTGCTAGCCTTTTTGCCTGCGACGTATTGGAGGAGTTTTCGGCTGCAATAATATGTTGCGCAGCAAACCTGTTAGTTTCTGCAACAAACAGATTTATTATGTCTTCGGATATAAAATAGTTAAAAAAATCTGCAGGAGTTTTTCCAGTTAAAGTAACAGCAACATCAGAAGTCACGCCTGTATACATCGGAGACTCAACAAATGTCAGTCGATCTCCACCAACAGGCCCCCATGTTCGGCTATTTATCAAGTTTGCAAGAGGAACTTCTTCGTCAGGATCTTTATCCAAGTCCATTGCTATGTCACTATCGTCTAAATCCCCGTCATCAAATTCTGAACAAGAACTTTCAGAATCTGGCTCAAAGTCATTATCAACAAATGAGTCATCTGAAAAGCCTGTAACTTCGTCTGCACTTTTACATTCTGGGACAACGTGACCACCGGTGGTAACAAAAAAAAAAGGACAAAAAACAACAAAAAAACATTTGGTTTATCAAAAATAAATATCACAAAGTCACACCAATTGCAAAAAATCAATAAAACTAAGTTAAAAAATATTGGTCTCGGCTTGTCAACTAATGAATAACCACTAGTCAGCACGCGGTCCACCGGTGCAGAAAAAAAATGACCACCGGTGGACACGTGGGGCTCTAAGTGTTAAATATTATTCTCGACCTACTATTTAATGTTTTAACGTGGTAATATTATTTTTTAAGGTCCTTTCTACTTTCCATTCGAGGAGTTTTCTTAGGGTTGGGTATAAAATTCTGTTCGACGAAAATTCTGGTTTACAAAATTCTGTTTTTCAAAATTCTGTTTCACAAAATTCTGGTTCACAAAATTCTTTTTGTAATTGCATTTTCAGTTAAATAAAAAATTAAAATGCAATTACAAACACATACATAAAAATAAAACAATTAAGAAATCACTTTGCCCTAACTTTCCCTTACATTTTAAAAAAATACTGTTTAAAAAACCACTGCAAATTTAAATAAAATGCATCACATACACTGTGTGTGTTTGGTCAAAAATTATGTTCCAGAATTTTATTTAAATAATAAACTGGCTTTAATTCTTAATAAATAATTTAACGGCATTTTTTTTTTTTCTCATAATGAAAGAGAAATAACAAATTTCAAAAACCAGAATTTTAATAGATAGAATTTTATTAAAAACAGAATTTTAGTCAGACAGAATTTTTTTTTTGGAAAAAAAAACAGAATTTTTGTAAGACAGAATTTTGGAAAACAGAATTTTGTGGTTATCCCTATAATGACCTCGTCTCATTTGAACAATTGCTTCTGAAACTTCTGTTGTTGCTTCATTTTCATCTTCATCTATGTGTAATTCAGGTGGTTCGTAACTTGGATCATCGGTACCAGTTGTAAGTGTTGGTATTGTTGTAGCTACTTCTTCAACGTCGTTTGTATATTCAGGTATTGTGAATTTTCTATCATTATGCTGGTCCATCATAAATTCTTTTAGATGTTCTTAATTTGCAATTACATTTGTCAATATAAAATAATTCGTTTATTGAATCAACAAATGCTTTAAATTCATCTCTTTTGTTTCTATGTTGTACATGTTTCTGGTATTTATCAAGCAAACCAGTTAATTTTTTTAAAACACTCTTTCTATTAATGATTTCAATATTTAATTTACACCAAGTTTGGATCAATTTATCTATTACGTAAGGAGTAAAAGTTTTATACGAGAAAAAATAATATTTTAAAATGTCACATTTAGTAGGCAAACTAAGATCATTTAAATCACTTGATAAACCAAAAACAACAATATCTTGATGAGGCATGTTAGTCAATCTAGAGCAGTGCTGTTCATTACATGGGACAATTGTCCCCTGCTCAAATCACATGTATTCTTACGCTCTTGCTTTTAGTCGTCACTGAAACAGCGACGAGTGAACATGTGTAGCGGATGTATGCTAATTTTTTTCCAATGCACTGAAAAAAAATTAATAGCAATGTACGAAAAATATTTTGTGATACTACAAGATCTATAAAAATCTTTAATAGACTTAATAAAAAAACCCTTTTTTTAAATAAAAGTTGAAATGTTTTGAAAAATTCGAGTCCGATCGTTCATTCATTTATTCCGAACAAATGTATTTGTTTTTCCTTCCGAAAATTGCATGTTTTTAACAGAATAACATAAGAAATCCAACATATTAAAGATATTTTATTAACATATTACAGATATTTTATAATCCAACATATTAAAGATATTTTATTAACATATTAATAAAATATCTTCAACTTTTTGTTTTTATACAATAAAAAAGACACCCTAATTTATAAATGTATTTCTTTTTTTCCTTTCAAAAATATAATTTTTGTTTAATTTTTATTTCTTTAAAACAGTTTTAGACAAAACATTAACAGTTTCATATTTTCAATAAAAAAATAAATTCATTCAGGTATTTTTTTTCCTTACAAAAATAGCATTTTTTAATAGAATATCATAATAAATCCATACATATTACAGATATTTTATTAATATGTAAATATAATGAAATCATTAATATTAATGGAAAAAATTTACAACTTTTTGTTTTTTATAAAATGAAAAAAAGGCACGCTAAAGTATTTATTATTTTCCTTTCAAAAATCTACTTTTTGTTTAATTCATATTTCTTTAAAACTGTTTTACACAAAACATAACAGTTTTATATTTTCAATAAAAATAAATTCATACAGATACTAACACTGCTATTCACCCATTGAACATTTCTTGCCGTGCAATTCTCATTTTCTCACTAACACAACAACATATTTATTTTTGAACAGCACTGATCTAGAGTCAAAACTTGTTGATGTTGTTGCTTCCATTTGCGAGAACACCGCAGACGATGTTGATGGTTCTTGATTATCCATAATAACTTTGATATTATCACTGCACTCTTTGATTGTGTCACACTAAATTTAAAAATAAAAAAAAAATATTGGTATTAAGATAACCGAGTTTTTACTTAAGTATTTTGGCAAACTGCGTGCTCATTGCACGATGAACGATTAAGGAAGAAGGAAAAGCGAGTTTAGCAACGTTTAGTGTTGGTAAACGTCATTATTTTGTAACGTTATTATTCAGTGTAACAAAGTTGTTTAATTGAACAATGCTGCCAGGTATTAATACAGATTCTGAAAGGTGATAAAAATACCTTTCAAACAAGCCCAGATTGAGAAATATTCTATAATTCTATCCGCTTTAATGACGAATTTAATTAAATTGTTCTATGTATATATGGAAAAATTTCTATTTTGAAATTTCGGGGGCTCCAAATCCGACTTAGAGCTATGGTCTCTTGAGCAAAATTTCTCAGAATCACCTATAGATTACGTTTTTGCTATACGCTTCATCAAAAAAAAATCGTTCCGTACAATTTTACCCGCCCTAATATATATATATATATATATATATATATATATATATATATATATATTCATTTCGCATACTTTGAAGACATCTGTATATACAGCCAAAAAAGTCCCTATAATATGCGCCGTATCCAGTAAAATGTCTTCAGTGTAAACACTAGAATAATGAAAAGTTTAAGGACAGTCCCCAAAGTAACAAAATGTCTTCATAGTAACTTGTGGAACGCAAACCCGTCCCCGCAACATGCGCTGTGCACATATATATATATATATATATATATATATATATATATATATATATATATATGTGCACAGCGCATGTTGCGGGGACGGGTTTTCGTTCCACAAGTTACTATGAAGACATTTTGGTACTTTGGGGACCGTCCTCAAACTTTTAATTATTCTACTGTTTACACTGAAGACATTTTACTGGATACGGCGCATATTATAGGGACTTTTTTGGCTGTATATACAGATGTCTTCAAAGTATGCGAAATGAATATATATATATATATATATATATATATATACATATATATATCGGCAAACTCATTAACTTTAAAATAAGTAGTGATACATCACAATAATTGTAATGTATTAATTTAGGTTTCCAAGTAAAGCAAAGGGTATAGGATACCCTTTACCGGATAATACCTGAAAGAGGGTCACCAACAATTTACCAAGATTTTGCTGGGTTGCTTTGAGATAAGTTATCCGACCTAAATATATATTATTTTTTTTATTGTACAATCTTCATATTACTTTTAACCATATGGGAAAGTTAAACTAATTTTGTTTTCTTTTTTCTTGCTTTTGTATTGTTTTACATCTTTAAATTCAAAGATAATGGGTATACTTACAACAAGTTAACAAATTTAAATATTGTTTAAAAAAAAAGTAAAAATTAATGTACGAATATGAATCAAAATAAATAAAATTATTAATCAATAAAGGACAGAGGTTAGAATTCTGCATAATGTTTAACAAACATTTTGAATTAATTCACAATACACCAATTCCTCGTTCAACGCTCTCGTTAAATTATAGGCCACAAAAAGCTTAATTATTTATTATGGCTTTTTAAAATTATTTATAATATTCTTTTTACTTTTGACCCAAAAGACCGTTTGATTGCTTTTAAATTACCATTTAATATTTGCAAACAAAAAAACATTCACCCTTATTCTAGTTGTCGTCATCGACACAAGGCAATGTCGTCTTGGGATTTTTTTTTTGAAATAGGTATTCCCGTTGTCGTTATCGAAAATAATTGATAACTGTCGACAAGTATTTGGTATTCTGTAAGAAAATGTGACGACGATATTGTCTTGAAACGACTCTGATTTTATCGACACAATTTTTAGTAACGACTTGAGGAAAAGTAATGACTGAAAGAAAAAAAACGGAAAAAATGGGAAGAAATATCAAATTTATTAAATGCACTTGGCCCACAGAGAATAATGAGAGATGGATGGCAGAAGGTAAAGAAAGCATGATCATATAAAGTGCATTATAAAAATATAACAAAATTTATTTATAGGTTTGGCGAGACTTAAAATTTAAAGTTAAAAAGAAAATGGTAGCCAACAAAGCCGAGTATAATGCTACAGGTGGCGGAAGATTCAAGCAATTTATATTGAGCCCGCTGGAGGAAGCTGTGGCAAATCTTCTACAGTTTCAGAAACAGCTGAACCCTAAGTCATTTCTAACACTGAGCTGGTACGACCCCTGGGCTAAAAATCTTAATGTAGCTGTCAACTTTATTGTTTTGAAAATAAATGTGGACTTGATCCCGGTTTTCAAATTAGTTGCTATTGTTTCCAGTACACCTTTGAAGGCTGTTTTATTCAGCCGAAAGTAACTTTCAAACCTTTTAAAAAAATTGGAAGATTAACATTCTTTAAAGTAAAAGACTTTGATTTTGCTACTCACTTGTTATCCGGCAGATTAAAGATATTGGATTTCTGTATGAGAAGTCTTCTTTCCAATACTAGATTTTCTTTATTTTCTTCATCACTGGTATCAGAATTAAAATTACATATAAAAAACATTTTTTCGCAAAAATAATAAACAAAATAAATCTGCCGACTCAATTTTTAGAGATGTGTTTTTGTTTAAATCGATAAACTGTCAACGTCGTTACAACACTGTTTTAGAATACCAATTTGGTGTCGAAGTGATGTCGACGTCGAAGCAAAGTGATGTTGACTCAAAAACGACGACGATATTGACAACGACAACTAGAATAAGGGTGATTGTTAACAGGAAATACATTTTTAATTATTTGTGATATTGATGCACCCAGAGGAATAAAATACGAGTACTAAACGAATCAAATTAGTTTATTTTGTTTCCTATAACGCATAAATTCAGTTGTTGTAAGCGAATTTTAGTTGAAATCTAAAAAAAAAATTTACTTTGTGTATGCCATATGACTTTTTCACGAAGGAGAAATCATTTGGAATGTTTAATTAAAGTTGTAAACATTTGTGAGTCAACTTATGACCCTCGGTATGTATATTACGATATCAACAGTTCTGTTTGAGTGATTTTCCTTTTGCGAATTTGTGATTTATAATTATAGCGAAAATTTACAATTAAAAGTTTTAAGCTCATAGATCTCTCTTTAGATAGTTGTCTGCGAGCGACAATGATTCATTATCATCAATGAAAGTGAGATTAAATGTGTCATAAATGCTTATAATAAATTGTTTTAATTACAGGATATTAAAACCTATTTGTTTAAGGCGAAAAAAGAAATTATAAAAACGACATCTATTGACTGCAGTACTTTCACATTTTATATTTTTCTAATTATTTTATACATTATAACAAATATAAGTAATATTTTAAATGCTTTTTTATTTTCTAAAACATTTTTCGCACCTTCCTTTTCTTTATGGCCACAATTTTTCTTCAAGCTTATGAGAGTTTTGTTTAAATTATTTTCATGCCCCTTTTTATAAAGATCATAATTCAACTGCGGGAAAAAAAGGAGACAGTTGGGTATCGGGACCTGTCGTGTGATAGGTGAAAACTGGATCAGTTCCGAAACTACATATCTCGAGATAGGTGAAAAGAGAGCCGGTTCCTAAATTACCTACCACGTGACCGGTTAAAAGTCACGACTTGTCCTTTTAACCCAGTCCTGTGACATGTCACAGAGGGCAATTGACCCCCTCCTAAGACACGCCCCTGTTAAAAAGATCGGTCCCGTGACCGGTCCCTATCACAATGAACCGGTCATGTGACGTGTCCTGGGACGCCATTTTAAAGGTAACGTTTTCACCTTTAAAATGCTACCAACAGAAAAATTTTAGATTGTATAGTTTATAAGTTATGGGCGACTTTGTATGAACACTTTTTCGATTTTTCGACGTTTTAGCCAATTTTCACAACGTCATATTTCGAAAACCGAAAGGGTTTGGGGTCGAAAGGTTAATGATTTGGTAAACACTACCCATTTACAATATTTGTGGCGAATTTCATTAAAATCGGAGATGACAAATCTGAAAATGACTGTTTTCTGTGCAGTTTGACATGAAATGGTTCCATAGTCAGTATTCAAAGCTAAATACAAAGTATAAATATTATCGATATCAAAAGAAATAGCATTAGAAGGTTAAATGTTGTCAAAATTGTTTGATGGCGCACACAGGGACGTTTTCAGGGATGCTCGTTTAAAAAAAAAGAGTAGTAAAAATTTAAACATTGTTTTAGTTTGGCTTACGGTCTCTGACTCCAATGCTACAATTGAGGCTTTAAAATTCAAAATGGCGGACAAAATAAAGCTATCAAAGTTAGTCGAAATAATTTAAAAATTGACAGTTGCGTTTTCAGGATCGATCATTACAAAAATGTTAATAAGAATTGCAAAATATAAATTGATTATTTTTTCAATTGCAGTTGTTTTGAAAAGATCTAAAACAGCAATTCATATTAAAAAAAAAAATGTCAGCAAATTGATAAAAAAAATGCTTTTACAAATTAAAGGCATTAAAACTTTAGCTAGAAAAATTTGTGGTCAAAGGCCTAAACAGTCGCTTTTGCAAACTATGCAAAAGTATGCTGTAGAGTCAAGTGTTCCAAAACTAATCTAAACAATTGCAAAATCCGAAACTGATGGATCCATTATGACGTAGAAGAATTTTAAACGTTAACTATTATATAATATTTCAAACAAAAATTTTGCCAAATTGGTCAAAACCTAAATTTATTTATTAAGTTTTAAATTCAATGGTGCTAGCCACTTTAAACTTTATCCAAATATTTATTTGTGTACAAATATTGGCAGTAGTTCAGTTTATATCGATTGTTTGCAAAAAAAAATTATTTCTTAAACATTCTTTTAAAGGCCGCTCCCCCATAAGTGGCAAAAGGAGTGGGATTTCACATAATTATAATTAAAAAAAAAAAAAAAAAAACCTTACAAAACTATGAAATCAATACAATTGTGTCTCCGTTTCTAAATATAGAATTACTCAGCAACAGGTTTATTCAAATATCAAACATAATAATAAAACGAAATATTAACTACAATCTACTAAAGTAGAGATACAATTACAATCAAATTGCAAAATAATTTACTATTTCTGCAAAATGCTAAAATTGTATGACTCAGATTTTTATATGAGAAAATTTTCCCAGAAAAATCATAAATATTAATATTGGTTACTCACAGTATAAAATTAGGGATACAATCAATAATAGGAGATACAATATCTAAAAGCTTTCTTAAAGATATGTATTATGAACAATTTCGATTCGAAACATAATTGATCATATAATGAGTAGACTTAACTAACCACTTCAAGCTAAACACTTTAATTTTAATGACAGAAAACAGATTCATTGTGACAACCAAATATTTTCTATCAATCAAATATTTTGGTTAGATCCACCGATTTATTGTATATTGTACATATTTCAATTATATCTGGATTGATTTTCAGTTCTGATTGACTGTGGAATGATTGAATTCTCAAACTAAAGTTTTATAAATGGGTATGAATTCTTCATTCGTTTTTCATTAATTGATTTGTGCAATCATTGAATTCAATCATGGGGAATTAAAGCGATTTCAAAAATACAATCGATTTATTTTTCATTCGATATTGTTTCATTCGACTGAGTAATTTGTGAATGGCATTCGACTTTCTTCATTCGATTTTAAAATTTATAACTGCAAAATAAATAACTGCATTATTAGTTTTTATTAAAGGTAATAGAAGAATTTTTTTACAAATAAAAGAAAACCAAAATTAATAACAAAATCTCTATATACAAAAAAATTGCTTAATTTAAAAAAATCACCAAAATTGTAAAAATTACAACTATTTAAGATCTAGTAAAATAAAAAAAAATACTAAAATTCAAAAAAATTAAAAATCGTTAAATTTTAAAAAATCGCTAAAGTTGTAAAACAAAAAAGTTATAAAAACTAGTTATAATTCGAAAAAATACTCAAATTGAAAAAAAATATCCAACATTTATAACAAATTAAAAAAACACTAAAACTAAAAATTTCCTAAAATTAAAAAAAAATCGCCTAAATTGAATAAAATCTACAAAATTTAAAAGTCACCAAATTAAAAAAAAATCGCCAAAACACAAAACAAATTATTCAAATAAAATCGTTTAGATACAATTTTAATTCTCCATGTCTCGAAAACTAAAAACACCAGCGGTCTCAAGTTTTCAATTCCTTGAGTAGATTTTTAGATCGCGTTCATCTCGACAACCATTCATTGCAAAGAGAGAACGAGAGTGCTAATTCAAATGCTAATTGTTTTTTTAATTTTTAAACATTTTTTTAAATGGCGTTTTTGTAATTTGTGCGATCTTATTTTCTAAACTGTAAATTGTGTCAATTTTGCTATTTTTAATTTCTGCGATTTTTTTAATTATGACGATTTTTAGATTTTAGCGTTTTTTTCAGATTGAAAGATTTTCCAATTTCTTTTTTAATGTAAAAATTTTTTAAACTGTGCGATTGAATTCCCAAATTGTAAATCGAATGAGTAAGAAATAGAATGAATTTTTAATTGATAAAATCGAATGAGATAAATTGATTGAATTCCTTCAAAGTGAATGCCTTCGAAGTGAATTCGATCGAAAGAATTCTATGCGAATGTTTAAAATGGAATTTATTTGATTAAAATATAAATCGAATTCGATTTTTAGAGAATTCATTCAAAAAGAATTCAATCTTCGAAGGTCTGTATCAGGAATATATTTTATAACGACAACTAAATAATTCAATTGCTGCAACCAAATTATTAAGTTGGTAAGAAATTCGGTTGCAACAATGAATACGTGGATAGCGTAAGAAAGTTGGTTTTAAATGTTAGACTGTGGTACCATTTAGGAGTTGATGCAAATTTGGGAATTACTATGCGTCTCGAATGTTATTCTTTAACTCCTCCAAGATGCGGGGCTTGTTCGAGTGTACCAACGATTTCAAATATCCCCATAGCTTGAAGTCCAGTACAGTCAAATCGTGAGATATGGGAAGCTTAGAAATATAAAATACGCATTGGGTCGCATGCAGGAACTACATGTCCTCCAAATCCAGATCGTCAACTTCCGGTAAGAAAAATTCAGTCAGCATGTCTCTATAACGGTCGCCGGTCACCGTAATAGCGTTACCGTTGGTTAATTTCAAAAAGAAAGTTCCAGTCATATTTTCTGTCGTACAAGGGCGGATCAATATGTCCATAACTTTTCGAACTTCGCTCGTAGTTATATGAAATTCAATACCGCTCCCATCAAGTACCAACTGTTAATAGACTACTGTCAAATTTTGAGCACGTTCCGTCATTTACTTTGCGTTTAGCAGCTGTTCAAAACATACAACCTCGTGGATTTTTTTAAAAATGGAAGAAAGTAAATTTCGAGGGTTCATTAAACATTATTTTTTGTGAAAAAAAAAACCGCCAATCAAACCAAGGAAAAGCTTGATAAATACTATGGGGACTCTGCACCATCGATTTCAATGGTAAAAAAGTGGTTTATTGACTTTCGTTGTGGTCGCACAAGTACAATTGACGCTGAACGTTCTCCAATTGAGGTAAATACACCCGAAAATTTCGAAAAGATATGGTGTTGGCCGATCGAAGAGTAAAAGTGTGTGAGATTGTTGATGCTATAGACATTTCATATGGCATTGTGGTTTCGATCAGTTGGATTTAAGAAAGCTATCTGCAAGATGGGTGCCACGTGTGCTCTCAATCGACCATAAACGTAATCGTGTAACAACTTCAAAGGATTGTTTGGAGTTGTTTAACCGCAATTCGAAAGAGTTTTGACGGCGTTTTGTAACTGTGGACGAAACATGGACCCATTACAATACTCCGGAGATCAAGCAGCAGTCTAAACAATGGGTTTTTCCGGGTGAACCGGCTCCGAAATTAAGTTTGTCGGCCAATAGATGATGGCAACAGTTTTTTGGGATGCACACGGGATAATCCACATCGATTACCTTCAAAAGGGAACAACAATAAACGGCGAATATTATGCCAACTTATTGGACCGAGTTAACGTGGACCATATGGCCCCATATGGCCAAGATAATGCACGGGTGCACACGTGTGTAGTCTCAATGGCAAAATTCCATGAATTGGGTTAAGAATTGGTACCCCATTCGCCTTAGTCTCCGTATTTAGCCCCCAGTGATTATTTCCTATTTCCAAACCTAAAGAAATGGCTTGGTGGAAAGAGATTAAGCTCCAACGATGAAATTATTTAAATTATGGACCTCGAAAAATCCTTTTTTTTTTGAAGGGGATACAAAAATTGGAGAAACGTTGGACTAAGTATATTGAGCTAAAAGGAGATTACATATGTAGGAAAATAAATTTTTTTTTTGGCATACAAAAACTGTGTTTCATTTAAAAAGTCACGGACTTATTGATCCGCCCTCGTAACTGCACACCACACGATGACTTTGAGAGGGTGTATTGCTATTCATAAAATGAAATATAACTGTAAAAATACTCTGATTGAGAGACATTTACAGTTGGGAAAAGAAGTAGAAGTACAAAAATGCTAATGGAATCTTAATTCCGGGAAACACTGGGTGCAAGTGCAGTGATGTTAAATTTTTTAAAACAAAAGGCAACTCATATTAAAAATCCCTTAATAAATGATGGGGTGGTAAACGTTTTATCACGCAGTTAGAATTCCTATAAATAGATTTGGGTCGGAATATGGATTGACATTTTTAAGATCATTAGAGCCATGCTCATTGCATCATCGCCTGATACAAAATATAACTTCACATTATATTCGCCAACTGCTATTATTACGCCCACAACTATTTTTAGTCTACAAGTATTTGTATGAATATTTATGTTATAAATTTTCGAGTACAGACAAATGATTTTTACCCATGTCTATGGAAGTTTAGCTGTTTTTCTTTTCAATTTACAACTGTGCCACATTCTCAGGCTGTATGACGTACAAAAAAAAAAAACATGATCGATTATGGCGAAAGAAAACTGGACATACTACCACTCCGTATTCATGAATACAACTAAACAATAGAGTTTTTTTTATGAATAGAGTAAATAAAAAATAAAAACTTGTGTATCTTCTTACAAAATTTACTTTAACGTAAAGTTGGTAATTGCCAACATTTAGGCCCTGGAAGGTGTAAGCCGTAAACGGGGTAACTTAATGACATGTGCTGTCTGTTAGAGAAAAATAAGCCGGCAATAAAGTGATTGCATGTTAACAAAATTAATTTCACTATATTTTTTATCATGTTTATCTTCAACTGAGTTGGACGTACATAGAGATTCGGTCGGTAGACGAATTTATGCATCATCTTCTTTTAACAAAACTTTATCATCAACATGTATGAGAAATAGTGAAAAATTTAAATTGCTATTATATTTTAATGTTAAAGGCCAGTTTACACTATAACATTCTCCATATGATTTTGTTTTAGGGCATATCCCAGCAAAAAAAAATGGTAGTCATTCTGTGACTATAACTTCTTTCATTGCTTCGTTAACTTCAGTTGACATTCTTTTATAACTTTTTGGTGTTATTCTAAGGCACTTCCAAAAGAATTAATGTGTTCATATTTCGAATGCAGTGATCTGGATATAAACCCGATGCATATCTTAAAATATCACTCTTCATTAATTTTAAAGCATAAGTTATAGTATATCGTATATTTTTTGAATCTTAAACATTTATTCAAATTGAAAAAATAGTTCTGATGAAATTGTTTTAAGTTTTTTATAAAATCATTTTTTATATTTTAGTTTAAAATTTTATGAGGGTTAGAATTTATGCAGTTTTGCAATTTTTAATAAAAGTTTTGAAAAATCAAGTAAAACAGATTTTTTAAACCTTTAATTGAAACTAGCTGGCCTGTCATTTGCATTTTTTCAGCCTTAAATATTTATGACGATGCAATCTGTGCATTTTTGCATTATGTTTATTATTTAACACTACACCATTTCCAGTTTTAATGCAGAATTTATCAAAATAATTTTAAAATTGTGTAAAAATTATTTCAAATTGCCCAAAAATATTTTAAAATTGTGCAAAAATTATTTAAAATTGTTCAAAAATATTTAAAAATTGTCTAAAAATGTTTCCAAATTGTACAACCAGTTTATAAATTATCCAAAAATATTTTAAAATTTGTCTTAAAATTCATTAAAATTTTTGAAAAATATTTCAAAAATGCTTTTTCACTAATGTAAAATTATTTATTTGTTTTAATAAAAAGAAGTTGTACATCAATGCACAAAGTTCGCTTCTTTAAACTTATTTTTCTGCATTCTTATGAATTAAATTTCATCAAAGCTTAAATGCAACACTCATGCATGAGAATACCAAATCATTGTATTATCATTGCTTCCTTAGAGTAAAGTATGAGTAATGCTAGTAGCTTCATTTGAATACTTCCATCCTATGACACGCTAATGTTAAATTCATCGATGAAACCATCAGAAAAAAAGTGATGCCTTTGTCATAGCAGTGATGCTTTTATTGCTTCTTTGGCAGCTTCATTTTTGCTGGGATCGTATGCGTTTGTATTACGCTTAAAATCTAGTTTACGGTTTCATATGATTGAAATCCAGTTAAAACCATATTTAAAGCGCAATGTAGTAGATTTTGAGGGAAATGTTTAATGTAAATTATCTTTAATTGATATTACCAGCTGGAATTCATTTGGGAGTCAGTAAGCAATCTAGAAAGAATTTATAGTTTTAAGTGAATGGATTTCCATGTTGTGGGTTCGATTTTCAGCAGTGGTTTCGAGGTTTCACGCAGAGAAAAAACATGGTTGCAACATGATCACTGCTACTATTTTATACTTGCTCTCTTACCATTCCCAGCAAAAAAAAAATGGTAGTAATTTATAATTTTTTGGGTGGTATTCTAAGGAAGTTTCAAAAGACCCAATAACCCAATAAACCCAATGCATATCTTAAAAAAAATCACTCTTTTCATTGCTTCTAAAGTATAAGTTATTGAATATCGTATATATAAAAAATGATTTGATTAAAAAATGATAAAAAATCATCAGAACTGTTTTCTCATTGAAATTTTACATTTTGAATGATCAGAAAACAATATTTTGAATAAATGCTTTAAGTTCAGCATTTATTCAAAATATTGTTTTCTGATCATTCAAAATCAAAAATTTCAATGAGAAAATAGTTCTAATGATTTTTTATAATTTTTTTATTTAATTCATTTTTTATATTTTTGTTTTAAATTTTATGCATGTTAAAATTTATGCAGTTTTAAAATTTTTGATAAAAGTTTTGAAAAATCAAGTAAAACAGATTTCTTTAACCTTTAACTGAAACTAGCTTAGCCTGTTATTTGCATTTTTTTTCAGCCTTAAGTAGTTATGACGACGCAATCTGTGTATTTTATTGAACTCTAAACCATTTCCAGTTTTAATTCAGAATTTTCCAAAATAGTTTTAAAATTGTTTAAAAATTATTTCGAATTATACAAAAAGGTTTTAAAATTGTCCAAAATTTTTTTAAAATTGTTCAAAAATATTTAAAATTGTTCAAAAATATTTTAAAATTGTCCAACTAGTTTTTAAATTATCCAAAAATATTTTAAATTTGCCCTAAAAAAAATGAAAAATGTTTCAGTTGCCCAAAAATGCTTTTTCACTAATGCATAACTATTTATTTGTTCTAATAAAGAGCATTTCTATGTATATCAGTGCATAAAGTTCGCTTCTTTTAAACTTGTTTTTATGCATTCTTATGAATTAAATTTTCATCATATTTTGAATTCTACAAAATATATGTACATTTTCAGAATATCTAATCATTGCATTGTCATAGCTTTCTTAGAGTAAAGTATGAGCTTTATTTAAATACTTCTATCCCATGACACGTCAATGTTAAATTCATCGATGAAACTATCAGAAAAGAAGTGATACCTTTGCCATAGTAGTTATGATTTTATTGCTTCTTTGGCAGCTTCATTTTTGTCAATACGGTCGCCACCATCATTATTATAGTAAATATTTTATTATTTCATGATTGGCACTTTCTATTTTATAATATGTAACCAAAATGTGGCTGTAACCATAATTTTCTAACAAAAATTCTGACTATGAAAAAAATATGATAATATTATTAGTTCCATATAAAATGCTGCCAACAATCAATCAATAAAATAAAATAAAATAAAACATAACTTTGAGATTTAAAGTCATAATACTGTCTTGCTTTCATAAAAAAATTTATTTCAGTTCTGTCACCAATGTAATATATGATCATTTTTACCTGGGGAGTTTTATTTTTAAAAATATATAAAATATTAGGTGGGTTTGTGTACTTATCCATTAAAGTTTAGTAAAGATTACTCAGTAAAAAAATACAGAGAATAAGACAAAATTTACTCCCAAAATCAAAAATATCCAAAAAAAAGTTCGCAGTCCCATTTCAGAGCAACTTTTGTTGCGCAACTCTTGAGTTTGTTTGAGAGAGGTTAAAGAAAAGCGCAATTGCTTGTTCTCGGCAATTTGTTTTTTTTTTTTATTTTATTTTGTAATTCCTGAAAAAAAATTTCTCTGTGTAAACATAAAGGCAACTTTAAAAGAGAATTGACAAGAGTTGCTGCGGCAAAAGCTTTTCTGTGTGAAATGGGACAAACGGAAAATTTGTAAGTATTTGTATGATAGTTAAAACAACCAAAAAAAAAAAAATTTCAACCAAAGAAAAAAAATTCAGTCGACCAATATGGAATAAAAAACGGAAATTAGATGTGAAGTGTTCTACAAGAACATTCCGGACTTCCATCATACTTCTTCCATCGTAAATAAGCTGATATTTATGTACATATTTTTTTTTTTTTTTAAAAACATTTCTTAGAGAAACATTTTTAAATTTAAGCAACTTTTTTCATAGTTTCGCATCATAATAATACTATAGTAACCATATTATAGTAAAATTGTGGTTATTTTATTATCATAATATGATAACTATATTATAGTATGACTACGGTTGGCACAATCATAATCCCAAAAATATATGATACTCTTCGAATATGATTGTCTAAACATATTTCTTTCTCTGCGTCTTTATGCTACAAACTGGATTTCGATCATATAGAATGTATACTATTTTATACGATCTATATTTCGAAATATAGTTTAAACTAGATTTCTAGCGTAGAGGTTAACGCAATCTTACCAGTTAGTTGACTATATCTTATAGTTAGTAATTATATGTTCATTATATGTTTTAGTGCACACATGGTTTTAATAACACTGTAAAACAATTTAAAACTTTTTCCAAAATTACGAGGTTCCGACGATTGATTCTTGTTAAGGAGACCAAAAAAAAAAAATATACGTGTATCGGCGTTTTGATAGTTTACATCGGAATTTCATTTTAGAGACGGTTTAAATTTCCCAGCTCTGGGCTGTTCTTGCAGCATATCGGTTTATAAAACTATGCTCAGCAACTTTGTAGATAATGGTATGGCAAATATTTTTGTAGAACATATTAACCCTCTAACTCCCTCCCTCTAACTCTAATAAATTGCAAAAAACGCCCCGAAAAAGAGGAAGGACGGAGATAAAATGTTCTACAAAAATGTTGGCTATTAAATTCTACTATATATGTCTGAACATACTAAAGCCCAAAATTTAACACAAATACCAAACACCAGACAAATTCAAGATTGCCCATCAAATTTCTAGTCAGATTTTGGGATGACCTAAATATTATGTAGTTGATCCCAAAACCTGACTTATAATATGTTGGTCATCTCAAAATTTGACTACAAATTTGATGAGCAATCTTAAATTTTATTGGGTTTTGGTGTTTGTGTTAAGTTTTGGGGTTTGGTGTGTTCTGACATATACAATAGTAGAATTTAATACCCAACATTTTGGTAGAACATTTCGTCCCCGCCCCTCCCTTTTTTCGGGGTGTTTTTTACAATTTGTTAGAATAAAGCCAAAAAATGCCGTTATGAGGAGGAGTTAGAGGGTTAACATGTTCTACAAAAATATTTGTCATACCATTATCTACAAAGTTTCTGAACATATACTACACCTCAGATGCAAAGAAAACATAGTTTTATATACCGATATGCTGCAAGAACAGGCCAGAGCTGGGAAACTTTATCCAACCGCCTTTAAAATGAAATGCCGATGTAAACTATATTTTTTTTTTTTTTTTTGGTCTCCTTAACAAGAATCAATTGTCGGAATTCCGAATTTTTTTTTTTTTGTGTTGAACTGTGTAATTGGTCTACATATTCCACTTTAAATACGATTTTCGCTCGTCTTATACACCTAACAGGTTAAATTAAAAATCTTGTTTAATAATTTTAACATATTGAAACCCCTAAACAGCATCCAAAACCACAAAACAAATGAAATTGTTTTTTAGTACCTATCGTAAGTACTTTATAAATAGTAGAAAGTAAAATAAACCACCAGACAGACAAACAGCCAGCCAGCCAGCCATCCAGTCAGTTCAGATGTTTACATTCATATCGTAGACAAATAAACCCAAAGAATAATTGTTGTTTGTATGACTCTACAGAAAAAATGTGTTAAATACCAAAGAAAAAGTAAAAAGAAAATCAATTGATGTACAAAAAATAACACAAAATGGTATCAGGCATCCGTCTCTATGTTGACTGACCATTTATTGGTTTTAATTTCTCCTAAAGCAGCCAGACAAACAAAACGAAAAGATCATGTTGGAGTTTCAACTTTCCGTATTCATACACAAACTACATTTATACTCGTTTAAGACATTCCATCAATTTACACTTAAATTGCAATATTTTACACAACAACATCCAATTGTAAAATATGATTTTTTGTTTGTTACATTGTACTATTGTTTTTATTCAAACATGGGACTGACTAATTGAGTAGACTATTAGCATTACACTGATAGTAACTGTATAGACATTATTTCCATTAAGATTTCTTAAATACATGATAATGATGTTGAGGGCCTCATTATACCCTCCACCATATATGGTGAGGGTATATATCAGTTTGTCATTCCGTTTGTAACATGTCGAAATATAGGTTTAAGACCCCATAACGTATATATATTCGTGATCCTTATGCAATTTTAAGTCGATTTAGCGATGTCCGTCTGTCTGTCTGTCTGTTGAAATGGCGATCACGACGCGAAGACGCAAGCGGGGGTGCCTATTTTTACCGAGATTATTAAATATCCTCCCGAGCAGTTTGGTATTTAAAATGAGCAAAATCGGTTGAGCGGTTCAAAAGTTATGAGTGAAAATGTGAAGGTACCTCTAAATTTTCCATACAAATTTGTACAATTTTTCTGTATCTATTTTTTTTTCTGTTAAGTAAGTAAAAATGTTATTAAGTCTTCTTATTGTTTGATTACATTTATTGTCTTACATAATATGAGAATAATAACATTATTATAGCTATATGTATGTTACTCTGATAACTAAGTTAACGTACAAATCAACAATGTTAAAGTCGCTAACAGAGCAGACCTCTGTAAATAACATTGCTAAAACTAAATAAATAACATTACTAAAACTAAATAACAAAAGTTCGTTACATAAATTGACAAAACATATTCATATTACAGTTTATACAAAATTTAGTATATACGTATATCATCTTCAGCCCCTATGGTGGAGGGTATTCAAAGATTCGGCACAGCCGAATTTGGCCCTTTTTTACTTGTTTTCATTTACTATTGACGGTAAAACTCGAATCATATGTTAACTGTCCACTAAAGTGAACCGAAGTTAAAAACTTTTTCGCGAAAAGTTGGGTGCGATATTCAAATTTAAGTTTATTTTATTTTAATTTTGTCAGGGTCAAAGAAAAAATTTAAGGATATTTTTTATAAAAATTTCTAAAGTAACGTTCAAAACCACCACTTTCACAAAAATTGCCATATTTTGAAAACTTTTCCAAAAATGTTGGCATATTTGTGTTCAGCGTTCTAAAATAAACTAAGTATCACACGATATAAGCTCTCTTCGAGTACTTTTTTTAGTCAAGTCTAGTAGAAATTGCTTAGTAAGAAAAATTTGCTCTCAATAATATAACATGCAAATATTTCTCCAGTAAAAATTTGCAAACTCTCAATATCGGACTGTCAACTTATTCTCTCTTTGTGTAAACCAGTAAAGAGCATTTTTTCAAATCCTATACACCGGTGTAAAGTCTACAAAATATTGCTTGCAAATATTGTACACTATAAGTTAGCCAGCAAAAACTTTGGTAATAAGTGCGATATTCTCATGCATTACCTTGTATAGATAGCTCATTACCTCTTTCATTATTTGCAAGCATAAAGTAATAAGTTACTGATTATTGATTACGTAATATATGATTTATAAATGTAAAGTAATAATTGAAATATTTTTGAAAATCTATTTTTAAGATACATTACTTTGTGTTTTTCTGTAAGCAAAGGGGTAATATATGTTTGTTTTGACAACACTAGCGAAATAACGAAGCGCAACAATTTATTTAAGTTTAAAGCAATCAAATACTATATGCGTCGAGAGCTCAGTGGGTAGAGTTCTTGGCTGGCAACCAGACCCAGCAAAAAAAATGGTAGTCATTCTGTGACTATAACTTCTTTCATTGCTTCCTAAACTTCAGTTGACATTCTTTTATGATTTTTTGGTGTTATTCTAACGCACTTCCAAAAGCATTCATGTGTTCATATTTCAAATGCAGTGATCTGGATATAAACCCGATGCATATCTTTAAATATCACTCTTCATTACTTCTAAAGCATAAGTTATAGTATATCGTATATCTTTTTGAATCTTAAGCATTTATTAAAATTGAGAAAATAGTTCTGATGAAATTTTTTTATTTTTTTATTAAATCATTTCATGAGGGTTAGAATTTATGCAGTTTTGCAATTTTTATAAAAGTTTTGAAAAATCAAGAAAAATATATTTTTTTACCTTTAATTGAAACTAGCTGGCCTGTCATTTTCAGCCTCAAATATTTATGACGACGCAATCTCTGCATTTTTGCATTATGTATTTTATTTAACACTACATCATTTCCAGTTTTAATTCAGAATTTACCAAAATAATTTTAAAATTGTGTAAAAATTAGTTCAAATTGCCCAAAGATGTTTTAAAATTGTGCAAAAATTATTTACAATTGTTCAAAAATATTTTAAAATTATCTAAAAATATTTCCAAATTATACAACCAGTTTTTAAATTATCCAAAAATATTTTAAAATTTGTCTAAAAATTCATTAAAATTTTTGAAAAATGTTTCAAAAATGCTGTTTCACTAATGCAGAATTATTTATTTGTTTTAATAAAGAGTATTTGTATATCAATGCATAAATTTCGCTTCTTTAAACTTATTTTTCTGAATTCTTATGAATTAAATTTTCATCAAAGCTTAAATATTACAAAGTATATGAACATTTTCCACTCATGCATCAGAATATCTAATCATTGTATTATCATTGTTTCCTCAGAGTAAAGTATGAGTAATGCTTGTAGTTACATTTGAATACTTCCATCCTATGACACGCTAATGTTAAATTCATCGATGAAACCATCATAAAAGAAGTGATGCCTTTGCCATAGCAGTGATGCTTTTATTGCTTCTTTGGCAGCTTCATTTTTGCTGGGGAGTTCTCTGGTTCGATTCCCATCATGACCACATTATTTTTAATAACGTTCAAAATATTTGTAACAATATATTTTTTTATAAAAATTCCTCTTTTTTAAAAATCTATTTTTAGACACATTACTTTTTTCATTCTCGTAACCATATAAGTAACCCCTTACATTATTACCTCTAAAGTAATGGGTATATACATTAGTTTGAGGCTCATCACCTGTAAAATTAATCAGTGAAGTAAGGTGTAAAGTAATCCATGAGCCACTATGGCTACACATTACTTTACACATTATTTGGTAATGTGTGGTTTTGTTGAGTACTTTGTGGGTGACGATAATTGACGTTCGGCTGTTACTTTGTTGTCATTTCGTCAAAGTAAAGCAAGATCACGCTGCGCAAATTTTTAAAATACACTGAACAAAATGTTTATTTATAAATAGGAAAATGATTTTATATACTAATGATTTTTTTTTTATTTTCTTTTTTACTATCAACAAACTAACTACAAAATCCGTAAAACTAAATGATATTTCGTTTTAATTTTAAGTCTCATAAAAATTAACTACAAAGTCAGTAAAAATAAACAAATTTTCATATGTTTTTTTTATTTTAGCAAATTATTTTAAATGAAAAAATTAACTGTAACGAAAAATCCTTATTTATATGTAATTCCTTCTTTAATTAAATGTGACAAAGTGTTGAAAAACTATTTAATCATTTAAAAACATATGTACGAATAACTTTTTAAATAAACTACAGTCAGTTACTGTAAAATTTTTTATTGTATATTAAAAAGTTCAAATAAAAAACTGATCCAAAAAAATTAATTAATAACTGGTGTAAATGAACGCCGTCTAGTAAAAATTTGTACAATTAAATATAGTAAACGAATGGATCTATAAATAAAGTGTTAGAAATTTAAGAGATTTTTCGAATCTTGGAAACTTTGATCGCTTGTTGCAGATGGAAGACATTAACCGATTTTCAAAATTTTTTTTTACTCGATTTGGAATATTTTTCTACCTGGACTTACTCTACTGTTCATCTATTTCCTTGTATTTTAAATATGAAATATTATTATCAAAAAATTTTACAAACAGTATCACAAATACTGTATATTAGTAGTCACCGTGTGAATTGACCTTAACGGTTATTAATTCCATTAAATAAGCTTTTCAGAAAATATAAAAAAATTATTGAAATGGAAAACAACCCTGCAAACATTTAGAAGATATCTACCAAGGGCGATAAAAAAGCAAAATATTCCTTATATTATTTGGAAGAAAAACATCAAAGCAATATTTTGTTTAGATTTTCTTTTTATCAGATTGAAGAAAAATTTGGCATGATAAAGAACTTAAATTTTAGTTTAATTTTTTGTCATTTGTAAAGTATTTTTTATTGCAGAAGTATCGATTTTTTATCACCAGGTAATTTTTAATATATTTTTAATATCAGTTAGAGGATATTTTAGCAATATTGAGATATATATGCCAATAATAAAAAATACCTCAAAAATTGTTTATTATTAAATATCTGGATATTTGAACAACCATATTTACTTGAACAGGTACAACAAATAAACCAAAAATTACAAACAATAATTTTATTTGTGTGTTTAAAGCATAGCTTGGGAATTTCGATTAGAATTAGAAATCATTACGATTAGAGAAATAAAATAATCTAATCATTAGAATTGAATTTTGATAAAAATTTCAGATTACTAATTGATTTGATTAGAAATAATCAAAAATCTAACCACAATTAGTGACGATTAGCATTTCTAATCAAATCTAATCAAAACTAATCTAAAAAAATAATTGATTAGATTTCTTGATTATTTTTGATTAGATTTGAGTAGATCAACTATTTTTAACTATTTTTGTGAAAAAAAATATTTATTTATCACATTTGTTGCTATATTTACATAATGTAACAGTTTGTGAATATTGCATAAAATTGCATACGGTGCACCCCGTTCTTTAAATAAACACTAGACACAGCTGGTTCACTTTGTTGTTGTGTTATTATTAATGTTAATTTTCAACGTGTTTTGTGGAAGTACAAGTATAATTTTTTTGTTTACTTAATATTGAAAGTAAAATCTCCGTCGTAATGGATCCAATTGTTTTCGAAGACCAAGACTTCTCCGCAGACGATGATGTATGTGATCCAAATTATGTACCGACGAAGGTGATCCGGAACATAGTTTCGGAGAGCGAGCCGGCAGTGAGTGCTAAAAGAATGCGTAGCACCGGAAGTTCGCCCAAATTAATTTTCAACCCTTAGTTTTATGTGGCAATGGTTATGTATGTAAGTTTTACCCATTATGTTCCATTAGGTTTGCTGTATATGGTGATGTATACTTGTGATAAATAAAATTTTTATTGATATTCATTTTAAATCAATATATTAATTGTTTCTTCTTGTTGTGACAGACAAATGGGAGTACAACCGCTAAATGTGTGGCCTGTCACAAATTAATAAAAGGCACAGGTGAAGTTACCTCCAACTTCATCTCTCATTTAAAAGTTCGGCACAGCGAGTTGCACAAAAAGTATATGAGGATGAAAGCAGGTCCTTCCGATGAAAGCACGTCGCAGGAAGCTTTCGAAAAAAAAAATTATTCGCTTTCTGGTAGACTGCGCGTTACCGGTTTCTGTTGTAGAAAAGGAGTCATTTCGAGACCTATTTAGTGGCACTAGATTAAAAGTTATGTGTCAGAAAACAGCCATGAAAAGACTCGATGAAACATACAACAGCATGGTGACTACGGTACAGACAGCCATGTCGTCATCGAAATACTTCTGCACCACAGCGGACATTTGGTCGGGTAATCGCAGGAGTTTCTTGGTTACACCTGTCATTGGATTGATCAAAATTTCCAAAGGAAGTCAGCTGCGTTGGCGTGTAAGCGAATACTTGGTGTCCACTCGGCGGAGAAAATCGCGCAAATCATCGGGGATATGAACACCATCACGGACAACGGGTCGAACTTTGTCAAGGCATTTCGTGACCATGGCTTGAGGCAAAGTGATTATGATGGCGAAGAGACAGAGGAAGACAGCGAAGACGAAATGCGGATTTTCGAAAATGACAAATATTTACCGAAGCACGAAAGGTGTGCCAGTCACACACTGAATTTACTGGCCACCACTGATTTCCAGAGGAGCAGCCAGCACTGTATATTCAACACACAATGGTAAAATATATACATAAATTATTTGAAATGCAACTTACATTTCACTTACTTACATTGATTTCTTACAGACGATCAAAAAGTGCCATCAGTTATGGAAAAAGTGCAAATGGCCGAAATTCTCCGAAGTCATCCAGAGCATTTTAGGTTCAGCTCTTCTTGTACCAGTAGTAACTAGGTGGAACTCACTATATGATGCAATCGTGAAGTTACTACAGTTCAAGGAGAAATTTAATGAGCTTGCCGATGAACTGACTCTGCCTCCTTTTTCAGGTGGTGATTTTCAATATTTGTAGTCGTACAAGCTGCTAATGGAGCCAATTGCCCAAACTTTGGACTTTCTCCAAGGTGAAGCCAATGTGAATTATTGTTGTATTATTCCTACGTTACTTTCTTTGAGCAACAAGCTGCTGAAATTATACAGAAACCCCGAGGTTTTGGGAAAAATTAGCTCAATAGCAGTGCAATTAGAACAGCAATTGAGAGTAAGGTTTAAATTGTATTTCACATTGGCTCCAGAGGTAAACATGGCAATAGCGGCAGCTGTATTGACTCCAAATGTGAAATTGAATTGGTTGCGGGTTATCCAAATAACATCGCCTGACTGTACTGAGGAGCAGATCAGCAAAAGGGTGATTGAAGTCATATGCACTTTGTTCAAAAATGGTTTTTCATATAATTCAACGGACGTGCCGAATTCGAATAATGACAACTCATTTTATCATTTCGATGATGACGGTAACTTTATCAGTATTTCATGATTTTTCAAACTTTATATTATTTTCCTTACAGAAGATGACGTTCCCAAAACCCCGGTAACACCAACCGAGTCCAACGGTTTCAAAAATGCCATAAGCAATCAGTTTTACGCTTACTTAAATGACCCGGATCCCGGCCCTGAAATTTGGAGCAAATATAATGTTTTGAAGGAATCATTCTTATTGTGTAACATCCCACTGACGTCGTCGGCACCCGTTGAACGACTATTCTCATTTGCATCAATACTCCAAGACGAAATTCATTGTCAGACTTTTCTTTTGAAAAGTTGGTATTAATGAAGTCTAATGTCAATTTTTTGTGAATTATATATAAGCAGAATCAGCACACATTTAAAACGTCGTAATTGTAATTTATATACCTATTTCCTTTTTTTACAGAACTTACTGAATATGCATTTTTGTTTTTTTTTTTTGTTTGACATTCTGTAAAATTCGTGTATAGTATGTATAAATGTAAATAGTATGTAAATATATATGTATGTGGCAATATATAATGCAATTTTATGCAATATTCAAAAACTGTTACATTATGTAAATATAGCAACAAATGTGATAAGTAAATATTTTCTTTTCACAAAAATAGTTAAAAATAGTTGATCTACTCAAATCTAATCAAAAATAATCAAGAAATCTTATCAATAATTTTTTGGATTAGTTTTGATTAGATTTGATTAGAAATGCTAATCGTCACTAATTGTGATTAGATTTTTGATTATTTCTAATCTAATCAATTAGTAATCGTCTAAAATGGCTAACTAATCATAATTAATCAATTTTTCAGCACAATTAAAATTTCTAATCCAATTGCTAATCATTAGGATTTCTAATCATTATTCCCAAGCTATGGTTTAAAGGTAAATATTAACGAATAACTAATCATAAGGAATGTTGGTAACAAAACCGGAAAAATCTCGATCCTTCCCGGGATCTCGTTTTTTTCAAATCCCAAATAATTTGTATTTAAAAAGACATCACGATTTTATTTATAACTGCCCAACCAAAATTAAACTATAAGTTTTTCCTTCAACTTCAGGTGCTATACTATTTATCCAAATACAACAGAACATATCATTGGTGTTTTTATGTAAAAGTATTTCCTAAGTGCAAAGGATCGCATGGAAAAAACACTCCAGTTGCTGAATAAATTTCGATATTTCGATATCCTCTGAGTCCATTTTTTTAACGTAATTTTTTACTGTTTTTTGTTATTCTTTTTTGTAAATATCTTTTTTACTGTTTCTTTTTATTTTCTGAGATTGATTCTGTTATTATAACAATTGTATTAATATGTTGTTGTTTTATTTATTCTCTCAATTAATTAAAATAAAATAAAAAAAAAAGTTTTTTATCTTCAGGGTGATAAAATAGCGATATCTTATTTTTGTCTTCCAAATGATTTATCTTCCTGAAGTATTGCTTTCGTATTATTTGGAAGTATAGCTTCGGATGGGACATTTATTGCCGAAGGGGGGCATCTTCCGCAATAAGAAAATTATTGTTGCCGCAATAAGTTTTTCCTTTCAGGCGATACGATTTCAAAACAATTTTGTATCCCAATGTTTGCAGGGAAATAGATAGAGTTTGTAAAAATATGGTTGAACCAATAAATATTACTAAAAGCCAGAACCCAGATTCTATAAGACAAGCGACGATTATCGTCCACTTTCGAAGTTAAAACTCTATCGTTTTAAAAATGGTAATTACCAAACTGTTGAACAATATGATTGAAAATGTCTGTCTTTTACCATATTTGGAACCACAGTTTAAATTTTTTTTTTAAAATGGTAGATATGTAACTTCAAATGTGAACGATAAACGATAATTGTCTTATAGAATTTGGGCACAGGTTCGCTCTATTCCATTTCGTTTCCAATGCTAATTACACTCCTTCTCCATTCCATTCCATTTCGAAACCCTTGTTTAGTGATTCGTTTCCTTATATTTCGTTCCCCATGTAGAGTGATCCAATTCTATTAATTCCCAATTCCGTTTTGTTACCCTTGTTTAGTATTTCAAATCCCCTAATTTTCCATTTTATTACATTTCGTTTCCTGTGTTTAGTGTTCCAATTCCACTCGTTCCCTGTTCTTTCCCATATCGTTCCAATTTGGAACAATATTACATATTCTCCATTTCATTCATTACCATTATGATCAAATGGCAATATATTTTTTTACAACTTGCTTTAGTTTTATATAAGGGTAGTAAAATTTCAATGGTTGTACAGGTTAGTTGAAAAGTTCCTGCGCTCACCAAGAGATGGCACTGCTAGCTCCAAACTTTTTTTTTTCTCAAGTTGTTATAACTGTCCTGAGAACACATGCAAAGTTGCAAGTCATTCTGTCAATTCTTTCTTTGTTTACAAGCCATTTGAAGTTGACGTGTCATTGATTTTTTTTAATATGGAAAAAATTGAATATCGTGCAGTCATTAGATTCTTTGTTTTGAAGGGTTTAAAAGCAAAGGAAATTTATGAACAATTGTTAGAAGTGTATAAGAAGTCCTCATCTTCAAAACGCACCGTTGAATTTTGGGCTGGTGAATTTAAAAGTGGTCGTACCAGCCTTAAAGACGATCCACGCGAAGGACAACCAAAAACTGCAACCACAGCAGAAATCATTGAGCAGGTACATAATATGGTTAGTGAAGATCCAAGTTTGACTAAGCGTGAAATTGCTAATGCCATAGGCATCTCAGACGAACGAGTACTAGATATTTTACATGAAGAATTACGTATGAAAAAATTGTTTGGAATGTTAGTGCCGCACACATTAACAATTCAACAAAAACTGGATCGAAAACAAATTTCTCAGCGTAATTTGAAGCGTTTTAAGCCGAATAAAACCGACTTCTTGCGTCGTTTTATAACTATGGATGAGACTTGGATCTACCACCATGATCCTAAATTGAAACAAGAACGTTTACAGTGGACTGAAGCTGGTTGTTCAGCTCCAAAGCAGGTAAAGTCACAACGATCAGCAATCAAGGTTATGGCATCAGTTTTTTGGAATCAAAAGGAATTTTGTTGATTGATTATCTTCAGAAAGGTAAAACAATCAACTCTGAATATTATTGCAGCCTTTTGGATCAGCTGGATGAAAAAATTCGTGAGAAAAGATCTGGTTTAAAGAAGAAAAAAATCATTTTTCATCAAGACAATGCATCTGCTCACAAAAGTGTTTTGACGATGGCTAAATTCAAAGAATTAAAGTACGAATTGCTTGAACATCCACCGTATTCACCAGATTTGGCTACCAGTGACTACTATCTCTTCAGAAATCTCAAACAATTCCTTCGTGGAAAGCATTTTTCGTTGAATGAAGAGGCCATAGCAGCTGTATGCGGTTATTTTGCAGAGCTTCCGGAAAACCATTATAAGGATGGGATAAAATTATTGAAAGATCATTGGAACAAGTGTATTGAGCTTCTAGGAGATTATATTGAATAAAAAAATATATTTCGTAACAAAAACAGTATTCTTTCATTTCGAGCGCAGGAACTTTTCAACCAACCTGTACAGTTGTGTATGGCTAAAATTAATGTAAGTATGATGCGTTGAATTATTAAAGTTGGATTTGATGAATTGGGTCATTACGTGAACTTTTTTTAAAAATCTAGCGTTTTTCGGTCTCAGAATCCAAAATAGTTAATGTTTTAGATCTTAGAAAAAAATCTGAAAATCTGAATCTGAAAAATCCAAAGTGGATTTAATTAGAAAAAAAGTTTATCTATACAAAAAAGTTTTCAGAATCTGAAAGTTTTTCTATGGTACGCAATCTTCAAAATCTGAGAAAAAGATCTTAGAGTATAAGGGGTTAGAACCTGAGCAATTTTTTAAAGCATAAGTTTTTAAAATCTGACATCTTTTTCCATAGAAAAAGTTCATTAAATCTCAAGTCTTTTCTTTTTTCTGTAGAAATCTATTTCCTGAATCCAGAAGAAATTCTCAAAATCAATAAGTTTTTCTACAGATTTTTAATAATAAAAAAAAACCTAAAATTAATACAATATCGGTGAGCAAATCTGACTCTTAAGAATTTCTATTTTTACAAAACTCCTTCCAAATATTTCTACTAAAATTTTTAGATTAAAAGCTGAAAGTTAGAATAAAAAGTTTTTAATTTTTTTTTTTAATTTTTCAAAGATGTTCTCTAAAGTATATTTGTATTCGAAGTGAACAAAAAAACCCAAGCCGTAGTCGCTGTCATGTGTCATCGGTGGACGCGCCTGTATGTTTCACAGTTATTTTTCACTTCATGTTTTCATTTTGAGCAATTCCTATTCTGGTTACGAAAAAAATGTTATGATGACTAGAAAAATTATATTAAAAGACTTCAATTAATTCTTTTTTTTCATTAAAAAATAAACATTTAATATAAGGAAATGTCTTTATAAGCCTTAATGCTTCTGAAAGATAGGCAGGTTTTTTTTATTTTAGTTTTTATGTTGTATTTTTTTTTAGTGTTGCCAAAATAGATTTTTCGAATGCGATTTGAGCGTTTTTTTTTTTTTTTTTGTTTTTACAATAAAAATTTAATTATTGTTTTAATAAATTCTCCTACTCTTTTGAAAATTAAAAATTTCGTAATTAAATTAAAAAAAAAATATGTATATTAGAAAATATATAAAATGTTAAAAAATAATCAACTTAAATAAAAAATCGCTAACAATGTTACTAAAATAGTGCATCACTCACATTTTTGCATGAACTTTTATTTGGTAAAGAAAAACAACTCATATGATACAAATTTGACAGATATTTTTTGCAAAAGTTAAATCATGAATCGGATCCTTTGCGAAGTAGTGAAAATTTGTATCACTTTACAGCTTCACACATTCAGAATGGTTACCCAGGTCTTCTTTTTACTGGTCGAAGGATAGGTCACAGAATAGGCACTGAAATAGTCATGGGTCCTTTTAGACCGGTCCTGTAAGCAACTCCTTTTTCCCCACAGGGTAGATCTAACGAGTAAATCGCCAATTTGGCAACAGCCTTGGGACCACTCACCTGTACTACAGGTATGATTTTGAGATGTGGGTATAAAAAAAACAGGAAATATTAAGTTTTTTTACAGAAAAATTACCATAAACCATGTCTATGTGAAATTTCGTCAAAACCGTCAAAGGAATTGATACAATTTTAGTTTTATTTATTGATGCGCAAACTAAAATTGTTTATTAATAATTTGCGAATTAATGCTTTATTTTTATATAATTGTAATAAATAAACTTTTATGGATATTAGTGATTTAAAAAAAAAATTTACTCTTAATGAACAAAATTATTAGCTAAAATCAATTATTTAAATTGAAATCAAGATCTTTCAGCGAATTAAAAATATTTTCAATTGTTCACGAATCAAAACAAATAAAATTTGATTTACGAATCAAGAAATATAAAAATAACCCGCCAGAATTAATTTTTGGTTTACGGATTTAAAAATCATGTTTTTTTTAATGAATACATTTTTTTAAGGTCTGATTACTTTGAGTGTAGTTTTGTTAATTCCAAAAATTTCTCATATAGGTCAACAAACTTATATCAGAAATTTAAAATTTTCTTTTTCTTTTTTATTAAGTACAATATTTAAATTCGTGTTAGTGTATTTGTTAATTTCTTATTAATTTAAAAATCCCATAGAAAATAAAATTATCTTTAAAACAATGAAAATATTTTGTTTTATCAAGACAAATCAAATGTTTGTTTTAATTTTTCTTAATTACATAAACTTTACAGTTCGTTGAATTTTATAAAGTGGTTAGTTTTATCGTAGTTTAAAAATATAC
Organism: Eustalomyia histrio; assembly: GCA_949748255.1. Taxonomy (NCBI): domain Eukaryota; kingdom Metazoa; phylum Arthropoda; class Insecta; order Diptera; family Anthomyiidae; genus Eustalomyia; species Eustalomyia histrio. The sequence continues at coordinate 59,021,354 of OX456524.1, forward strand.
AAAAACAATTTTAAATGTTTTGTTGGTAAGACACCATTTAACTTCTTTGTATAAAACGTGTGAATTAAACTGTTTTGAAAAACATCAAACTTCCGTTAAACTTCAACATTATAAAAAGATATTTTGTAAAAAGATGGAACATTAAAATTAGTTTAAAAACAAGTAAGAGCGGCTAAATTCGGCTATGCCGAATCTTATATACCCTTCACCATGGTTGGAAAAAAACTGAAGTTTATATATGGACATATATGGAATGGACAGATTTATATACGGACGCCTTTAAGAGGAAATTAACCATTTAGTTTGGTGATAAAACTTGGACTCGGGAAGATTTATGGTTCCAGAAAATAGGTATTTAAAAAAAATTATGTTTTGGGCATCACTTTTTTGTATCTGAACCGATATTTCAGAGTTTTTCAGCAAATATGTTATACTAAAGATTTTCGATCTTTTGCTATATAAGACGTATCCATAGGTCATATTACAGCTCTAGAATAGTGTTTGTTGTTTGTGTATAAAAGGTGAAGAGGTGAAAGAAAAGAATTTCAACAAATCGTTAAAAGAAATCACTGGAACTGCATGTGTTTTATTTCTACAAAAACGTTTGATTTAGCTGGCAAATTTGCATTTGGGATTTTATTTCGCTTTTTTATTAAAAATATTTTTAATTTCTTTAGCTTAATTTTAAAAATTTGAAGGAAAATAGTTTATACATTTTTATATAAATTATTATAAGTTATGACCTAAAATAGTTGCACTCAAAGGGGAATTATGTATAAAATTTTCTTAATATATGGATAAGAAATAAAATGGTTTAAAAATCTTTTTATAAATTCTTTTAAATCGGAGCAAAAAATAGAAATTTTGTTTGTATCAGAGGGTTTTTATAAAAATTTTGATGTTTTTAGCCTATTTATGGATAATTTAAATATTAAGATAAAATTTTATTTAAATTAATTATTAAATGTTAAAAAAAAAACAAAAAAAAAAAATCTTAAGAAAATAAAAAAAAATGTACAAAAAAAAGTGAATTGACCGGGATTCGAACCCGCGACCCTTCCACCTGTAGTGAAGGGTATAAAAACGTTTGTATTTTGTTTGTATCAGAGGGTTTTTATAAAAATTTTGATGTTTTTAACCTATTTATGGATTATTTAATTATTAATATAAAATTTTATAAAAATTAATTATTAAATGTTAAAAAAAAAAAAACAAAAATAAACAACAAAAAAAGTCTTAAGAAAATAATAAAAAAAATGTACAAAAAAAAAGTGAATTGACCGGGATTCGAACCCGCGGCCTTAGAGAAGAGAAGTATTTGTGACATAGCGTCTAGACAACTGAGCTATTGAAGCTCACACAAAATCATCGTTAATATGTAGAGGTACATATATAAAAAGTCTTCGTTCCTTAGAGATTTGTTTGGTTTTTATTTAAATGGCAAATCTTTGTATGTGTTTGGTGTTTGTGTATAAAAGGTGGAGATGAAAGAAAAGAATTTCAACAAATGGATGTGTTTGTTAAGCGTAAAATTCTACATACATATTGAACAAAGGGATTTTACGGAAAAAATTAGAGGTAGTCCTGGTTTTTTGGTAATATCTCAGCCATTTATTAACCGATCTGTCTGATTAATAGCAAACAGAAATGGATCACATGTAACAGAAATAAAAAACAATCAAATCCTCATCATGTCTGGGTTCTTCGGAAAACCCATTCCAACACACAGACGGACAGACGGACCGACGGACGGACGGACAGACGGACATCGTTAAATAAACTTCGCTCTTCATAAGGACCCAGAATTTATATACTTTATAGGGTCTAAGATCAATATTGTAGAAATTACAAACGGAATGACAAACTTATATATACTCTTCCACCTGTAGTGAAGGGTATAATAAAACAACAAAAAAACGTACAACATAAAAAACAAGCAACATCATTAACAATAACAAATGAATTAAAAGCACAAATCATTTAATGACCAAAAGAAAATTATAATAAAAAGTTTAAATGGATTTAAAAACCCCAAGAAAATAATGTTAATAACAATTTATAAAAAAAAATTTATAAGATATAATAAATTGTATTTTAAAGAGCTTTCACCCTCTAATTACAAAATTACTTTATTGATACTCGTAATTTCAATCAATAGATCAATAGACGAACAAAAATCAATAGATATCTAAGCACTGGCAGGTATGGATCGATTGCTTTAAATTACGGCCCTTTGTATAACGGTCATATTTGATTATAAGGTAATTTAAGAAAATCTTATAACAATATTGTAAATGGAATTTTTATAACAAATATCGTGTGATTCTAAATGTCAACATTACACAGAAAAAAACTAAAATCGAGTTTCAATTAAAATATTTGTAAATACAATTAAACATTTAATTAAATCAGCAAAAGAATTTGTTATAACAAATAATTATTTTTTGTTAAAATTAGTTGAAACTTTTAATTATTTTTTTTAATCATATCTACTAAATTTTTAATAAAAAATCTTTAACATTTTCAATGAAAGATTTAATTATATCAATTATAACTTTAATTAAAGTTCTAACCTGAAATCAATTAAAATTTTAATAAAATTTTTATTTGAAATTCCAGCATCAAATAAATTAAAATTTGAATAAAATTTTTCATTAAAATTCCAGATTTAAATCAATTAAAATTTTAATTTTTAAAAATTTCTAAATACTTTGTACCAAATAGTTCATAGGAGTACCATAGCACTATTGAGGTTCCAATGGCACCACAAAAAGTACTACGGTACCAACTTAATCATAACTGGTATATGCGTATCCGCAGTGTTGCCAAAAAAGTTTGTTCTCACGGTACCATTTCCAAAGTTGAAATATCAAAAATCCTTAACATACGAGAGCGGATCAATAAGTCAATAAGTTATATGGAATGCAACACTGCTCCCATCAAGCACCACCTGTTAATAGACTACTGTCAAATTTTAGTTCTACCACCAACATAGAACAATTATTAAAAAAGATTTTAAACGGAAGTCAAATATTCTTACGTTTACGGCAACGTTTTAAGTTTGTATTAGGGGTAACCTTGAAAATTTTATTTGAATTGACAAAAATTTGAAAACAAATTTTTTTTTATATATTTTAAACTGCAAATTTTAAAAGGATTTAGTTTTGTAACGCTCTATTTTGTTTTACAAGGAATTTTTAATAAAAACCTTAAGCTTCTGAAGAAGTCGTTAAATTGTGTGTTTACAAATAAATTCGGAATTAAATTATGGTTTTCATTTGGGATACAGTTTGTGAAATATTCAGCAATTTAGTAAAACCTAGCAGACTTAAAACACGTGTCACCTTCAGCCCAAGTACACTGCAACGAGAAATTTTACGCCATGCTAAATTAACGGCATCGTCTAATCCGTTTTTTAATTTTTTGGCCGAATTACGACTTAAAGCTCAAATTAATGATGTTGCCAGTCAAAACATAACAGCTAGACAATGTAAACTATTAAGTCAAACTGCTGGTCGTCTATGGAATTCAATGAGTGAAGAAGAAAAATTACCATATCGTAGAATTGCCATGGAGCAGAAGAAGCTAAAACGTTTAAATCGTCGTGGTAGACGTAGAAAACGTAGCAAAAGAAATACTAGATAGTGTAACAATTGCTGCTTAACTTCCCTAATTATTTTAAATACCTCTCAAGATGTGATTGTTGCTAATAATAAATTGTGAATGCGGTGTTTACAGAAATTTATTTCTCAAATGTTTCTTAAATAAAAAATTATTAAAACTTATAAAAACAATAATGTATGTTATTATTTAAATCTAAAAAAGAGTTCTAAAACATAATTGCTTTATGAAATCAAAATGCATATTTTCTACAGGGTAAAAATTTTATCACTTAAAAATTAACTCATTTAAAATGCAACAATAGTTTAAACTAGTTTTTTAAATCTAATTCATGTATAAAAGTATTTTGTTAAGCTTTGACTATTCTGGAGGATTTTGGCTTCTTTAAAACTTCTGCTTCTGATGAGATATGTTAATTAAAAAGAAACAATTTGCTGCAATAAGAGTTTCTAGTTGAAGATTTCAACGTGAACTATAAACTCTATGTATTTTCAAAAATTTTGAGCACATTCCGTCATTTACTTTGCGTTTAACAACTGTTCAAAACATACAACCTCGTGCATCTTTTTTAAAATGGAAAAAAGTGAATTTCGAGTGCTCATTAAATTTTTTTTGCGAAAAAAAAATCGTCAATCAAACAAAGGAAAAGCTTTATAAATACTATGGGGACTCTGCACCATCGATTCCAATGGTAAAAAATTGGTTTATTGACTTTCGTTGTGTTCGCACAAGCACGGAAGATTCCGAACGTTTTGAACGCCCAGTTGAGGTCTCTAAACCCAAAACAATTGAAAAAATTCACGAGATTGTGGAAGAAATAGGCAGTGGTTTCAATTTTTAACGATCACTTCGGTATGAGAAAGCTTTCCGCAAGATGACTGCCGCGTTTGCTCACAATCGACCACCAAGGAAATCTTGTGATAGCTTACGTTTTCATGGAAAAAATCCATGAAGTCGACTACGAATTGCCCCCTCATTCGCCTTATTCTCCGGATTTAGCCCCTAGTGACTATTTCCTATTTCCAAATCTAAAGAAATTGCTCGGTGGAAAGAGATGTAGCTCCAACGATGAAAGTATTGATCAAACAAATGCCTATTTTATGGACCTCGAAAAATCCTACTGTTAAACGCAAAGTAAATGATGAAAAGTCACGGACTTCTTGATCCACCCTCGTATTGTTGAATGATCAAATTTTCCTTTTTCCTAAAATGATTTTTTGAAGATTTTGTTTGATAAAAATTAAAAATAAATATTTCAGAAAAAAGAAGGGTGGCATCATAAAAGAATTCAAATTTTAACAATTGTTTTAAATTTTAAAATAGACCTTTAAAAACATGATTCCTTGATTTTAATCTGAATCAATTTTTACTGAATCGATTTGTAAAATTCTGTTCATTGTTTGAATAATTTTCTTCTTTATGATTTTTGTTGATTCTTTTCATAGAATCAATCAAATGAATTAAATTTTAACAAATCAAATAACCAAAAATCGTTCCCGAACAGAATCACAACACGAATTTTTTAATCGAGTCAAAATTGAATCATTGATATGAAGTGATTATAATTTATTCATAGATTCATAAAATTAATAATATAAAATAAATCATCAAGTTCTGCATTAAAGCCAATACGTCATTAATTTAGCAGAAATAGCTTTCGATTATCGATCTGAAAAATCTATCAAAATTTAATTTTTTTTATCAATAAATTTTTAAATCTGAAGCCAAATCCCCTTACCTGGCAACATTGAGACTATGTTATTCTTGTAAATTTAAACAATGAGTGCGGATCTCTTTCTAAAAAATTTAAGTTAAGACGCTTTTATAAATATTTTAAATAAATTTTTTTTTGTTTAGGGATTTGAAATGCAATTTTGCAATTTAAATAACTGTAATATATGTTAAGATAATACATCAAAATAGTATGACTTTTATATGTTGACAATAGTGTTAATTGTAAGCTAGACAATTTTTTACACCAAGTTCATTATCAATTAAAAATTTCATTGATATGATTAAACTTTTAATTGAAAATGAACAAAAAATAAAAAAAAAAAATTTAAATGAATTTTTTTTGATTATAATTTTTTTCTGTGTAAAGTTTAACTAACTAAATCCTTTTAAAATTCATATAAACTTTTCATTTGGCATATGTTCCCGCCAAAAGAGACTTGTACAATCGTTTAAGGGTTAAATCATGTAACCATTTGGTTTACTTACCTTATTGTATTTGTATATTGAAGAAGATAAACAGAGAAGGCAAAAACAGAGAAGCGGAAAAAGAATGAATATTCAAAATTTGTTTTTTTTTTTTGTGTGTTAAAACATAAACAAGTCTTGCAATTTTTTATTTAACTTCTGGTTTTTTCACTTCAATATGTTGTTTTTTTTTATAAATATGTTTTTATAAGATGATTTAACTTTTTTGAAAATATAAATTTTAAATATAACTTTCTTTTTTTTTGGTATTTTTTTATAACTTCCTTTAGTTGCGAATTCTTTTAATTTTTGGTAAAGATTTTCTCTTTTTTTATATGGTTTTAGTTGAAAGAGTTAAACAAATTTTTAATTTTTGTTTTATTGTTGTTAAAACTTGATTACTTTACATAGACGTTTGTTATAATTTAATATATTGATATTTATAGAAATATATTCAGATTCAAAAAATGTTTTAAATTCATGTTTATTAGATCACGATTCTCATGTTTGCAAACATTTAAGTTAAAAAAAAAAATACTTGCAGACACAGATACTGAATGCACACATACATGCGCATACTATAATCATATTAATAGTAATACAGACTAGTTTACAGAGCCTTTAAAGAAATCATTCGTAAATTCCTTTTCATTCCATATTCATTCACACAGAACTAAAAATATCTAATTTTTAGCTTTTGCTGATTACACAGTTCAACGTGTTATGAGAAATTATTGCATCGGTGTTGCGACTATAGAACGAAATTGTCCTTTCATTCGATATATTACACTTCGGCAGGTTCGATAATATTACATATAACACATCGGCTAACAAAATCCATATGTTAGTTGGCTCCACTAATGAAAAATCCACATGATTTTTTGGAACTAACAACCTTTAGATGAAACATATCAAAATTTAATGACAATTCGTTCAAAAGTGAACAAGTTATATTTAGTGACGCTATTTTTGCGATTTTGAAAGTGTTATTCGGACACTGCTCCATTGAAATAAGTCGCATAAACACCGATGACGCCGAACACTCTGGTCAACCAAAAGAGGTGGTGATACCGGAAAACATCAAAAAAGTTCACAAAATCATTTTGGCAGACCGTAAAGTGAAGTTGCAGAAGATAGCTGATACCTTAAAGATATCGAAGTAATTTGCCGGCTTTATTCTGCATGAACATTTGTCCAGAAGAAAGCTGTTTTCGAAATAGGAGCCGCGTTTGATCAAAGTACACCAAAACTAGCGACGGGTCAATGTTTCTAAATAATGGCCAAATTGCACGAATTACACTTTGAATTGCTTCTGCACCCACCGTATTCGACATATTTGGATCCCAGCGATTTTTACCTGATTTCAGACCTCAAAAAAATGTTCGCTGGAAAGAGATTTGGTTCGAATAAAAAGGAGATTGCCTGTTTTGAGGCTAAAGATAAATCATTTTATAAAGAAGGTATCGAAATGTTAGAAAGACATTGAAGGAAGCTATGTTGATGAATAAAGTTGAATTTTACCAACAAAAAAAATGTTTGTTTTATTGATTTATCTTACGGACTTTTTAGACGAGGTGTTACATTAAGGTGTCCTGGCAAATAAAAATAAATAAGTAATACCACCCAAAATATGCGTATTAAGTACATAAATATAAGAAAAATAATTAAGAAATGTGATGAATCTTTAATTCCCTACCAGCGTTTAAAGTAAACGACATTGTAAAAAAACATATAAAATGAAATTTGTTCTTAATAGTAAAGAATAAATATTTTTGCAATCCGCGATATAAGCCGCTATATTGTTTCAAGACCTCGATTTTTTGATCAGGTTTTTGAGAATTTAAAAATTATCGCTTATCTTAAATATTTATTTATTTGGAGAGGGCAAAGTTGATAATAATATATATATTTTTTGAATAATACAACAGCGAAATCTAGAATCGGTGGAAGGGAACAAAAGATCCCCTCCACATTTTTTTGCTTATTTTTCCCATATTCAGCTCAGTAATATGCATCGTTTGAGTGGTATTACTTCAATTAATACACAAGAATGTCATTTATGGGACACCCTTATAGATTGCGGATAACATAAAATATTCACTAATTTCGGAAAAACAATACTCGGCTTGTCGAAAATTTTAACACGCTGGGCACCCTACTGGTAAAGCTAATTCGAGTACGCACAATTTAATGGTGCTAGCCATTTTTCAAAAATAGCTCTGGTATTCGCAAATAAAAATTTTGACGCTTAGGTACAAAAAAAATTATATTTTTATACTTTTGAGAACATTTTTATTAATTATAAATTGATTAAATTTGATTAAATAAATATGTAATAAGCTATAATTTTTTTTGTGAAATTTTGTTTGCTTAGACAATAAATTCAATTAATTAATTAATCGAGCTGAAGTTTGGCATATTTATATAGAATAAATGATTTCCGCCTTTTTTGTAATTCGCGAATTAAGGCGATTTTTTTTATTCTCATTTAAATTATTGATTTATTTGCAGTAAATTAAATTTTATATGAATATGGAATTTTTATTAAAGCTGCATTTTCGCCTTAACGCAAAGTATACAAACATCTGTTTTATAGTACATTCATACTGAACCCCAAAATACGTATCTTCGTTTTTTCAAGTTTTTTATTTAAATTTGGTATAGAACTTGAAAGTTAAAAACTTCAAAAACAAAAATATTTGTTTTGGGGTTCAGTATTACTTTTTGTATACACGTTAACATTCAACGTGAATAATTATCAACTTTGAAAACTTATACATTTTACTCATATACGTTCACTTATACTGCTAATTTTATGAGCATTAACTGCAATTTTTTTTTTACTTTCATCAGTTTAACATAGATTTAGTACTTAACGTTAATAGTTAAGAGCGAAAGTACAGTTTATATAAATCACGCTGTCCTCAATTTTTTTTTTTTTTAATTTAGTCATAGCTGTTATTAAGTTCGTAATATTTTTTTTAATACAATGCTTCTGTTCTAACTCAGGGTTATTTTACAAAACAAACTAAGTATATTAAATGAAATATTTTATATCCTAAATTTTATTTCTATTTATTTATTTATTTATTTATTTATTTATCACATATCGGCAATTCTACTATATTTATGTTTACTTTAAATCTTGATTCGTTAATGAATAAATTCCTTTAAAGTGTTTGTAGACTATGTAGCAGTAGTTTTACTACTAAACCGTACGAATCATAAAATAGACATCTCGCAAAAAAAAACCAGCAACACTAACTAAAAAAAAACAACAGAAAAGAAGTGGTTTGAGATGAGAGATTCTGCGAAGGTTGATGGGTTTGTTTTGGAATCGTCGTTTTTGTGTTGTTGTGATGTTACACAGGGCCTCTTCTTATACTATTAGGTTTACTTCAATTTTTCAAGATACAAGACAGGTTTTCTTTTTTAGTACTGAATTTTTTTTTATAGATTTCTTATTTTTCAGCACACATACAAAATAAGATAGATTTTTGTTCAATAATTTTTTTTTTTTTTACATTATTATTCAATATAAATATGTTTTTGAACTTATTTTCGTTAAACTGTTAGAAACAAGTGACCTTTAATGACAATAATACAGGTTTCAAATTTTAATTGTTAAAAAAAATATTTAAAATTCAATTTTAATACACTTTAATTTCAAACTTGTTTCATGTTTATTTAATTATCACTTTTTAATTTTAAAAAATTAAGATTTATTAACAATTTACTTTTTTTTTTTTGTTAACCATAGGTTACTTTCAGCCACGATTTATGTTTCTACCAAACACGTCTTTTTCTCAGGTAGTCTTTATTTAAACTGAACTCACTCATAATAAACACATTGTGAGTTTATCTTATGGTAAGTCGTGTTATACTTAAATAGGTACACAGATATTAAGCCACCGGCGATGGCGACAGAATAGCTTTATGATTTAAAAACAAAAGCAGGGATGTGAGCACAAATTTGTTATAGAATCTAATAACCTTTTTAAGAAAGAAATTTTATTTTTTCCTATAGAAAGAACTTTAGAAAATATGTGCTAAATAGTAGAATTGTAAAAATTTAGAATGCCACCACCCAATATAATAGAACAGCTGATTGAAAAAAGATATGCTTATGGAAAAATATGGTACACCGCGGGTGAGTAGGTGAGACCAATATTTTACTATGGGGGAAGGGAGGCCGGATAGGAGGAATACTAAGGGACTTTTGAAACTCAGTAAAAGGGAACTTCGCTAATTAGTGAGTATTCTTACCGGGCCTTTACATGGACACGGTCACTGTCCGGCGTTTGCAAACATTAGGGTTCAACACTTCTCTGTAGACGAGCTAGAGGTGACCGAAGAATTTTTTCAACAGGACGGAGTTCCTGAAATATATATATATATGTACGGCAACCAACGCAAAATGAGAACGCGCAACAAACCATTTCGAAATTAGGTGTATGTTCTATTATTGTGGACATAAGTCACTTCTGATTCTTCTTATTTAACCTTAAATAATTGAAAAAAAAAATCACAATCATAGAAAGAGATTCTCCTGAGGCGGCTCCAGATATTAATAAAAATTGTATATGCCATAGAGGAACATATTGGCCAATTTTAATTCTTAGGGCTGTTAAACTGGTGTTTCAAAATTTTTCAATAGATTTGATTGTGAGAATATTTTTTTGTAAGCTTCATAAGATAGATCTTAAAAATGCCTTTCTTTTGTCAACCCAATATGAAAATCCCCAGTCAGAAATATGCTAATGCTACAAAAATTCAAGAACTGGCAAACCAGAGAGTATCCGTAAAATTTAAAAATAATTACTGGAACAACACTTATTGGGGATGCTTTAACAGAATTTTTTAAAAATGTTTTGGCAGTATTAGTTTTAAAAGAATTTTAGTATTTTATAATTTCAGTAGTTTATAGAAGATTTGGAGTCCAGTTACTGGCATAATTTTTTTTTTAATTTTTTTATTAATTTTAAATATTTCTTTATATAAAAATCATATTTTGTATTGTGAAAATGCTTTTTTAAGAAAAAATAAATTCCCTTCCCTTATAGCTCTTTTTGAGCCATTTGTTAGTTTTGTCCTTTTTTTTTTTTTTTGGTACTTTACATTTTTTTTATAAATTTCTAGTGTAAATAATACATTTTTTTCACAGCAACTTGTTGAAAAGTTTTTTTTACAGAAATACCCTTTTATTATTACAACCAAAAATATATAAAAGCTTGGGGAATTATCAAGCGAGTTGTACCAATAGTTGTAACGTGTATGGCTTGCATAGGCTTAAAAAGAAGCAATACCCGTTGCTCAAATTACAAAATACAGTTAAGTATTTCTGCAAAATGAAATTCAAACCAAACTAACGAAAAGTGCAAGTTTATATAAAGACAATTTAATGTCCCGAAGATGAAGAAGAAAATTCGATTTTGTTGGCAAACGAATATTTTAACGATTTTTTTTAAATGCTACATTTTTAATAATATTTTTTTTAATATGTATTTTATATATTAAAACGTAAGATCGATCTCTTAAAAGTACAAATTTTTAAATAAAATAAAATAAAATAAACTGAAAACACATAAAAGCTGGAAAATTTTTTAATTAAGCCCTTTTTATCTGCTCGGCCGACGCTTTTTGCTTTTAAAAAGTTGGCATGGCTGTTAAAATGAATTATAGCCTATCGCCTTAATAGTGTTTAAGTGCGCTCCCGTTTCCTATTTCAGTGAGTATTTACTCTCTGTTTTACTAATATTTCTCTATCTCTTTGTTATATTTTTTAGACAGATTTTTTTTGGGGGGTTTTAAATAACGTTCTTTTCTTGATTTTTTTTAATGATCGTTACAATATTCGTTTAGCACCTGTCTTAATGAATTCTATGATTTTTTACTGTTTTGGTTTAATCTCAATATCTAACTATGAGATTTTGTTTCACCTTAAGTTTCGTTTGATCATTATGAATTGACTTTTAAACATAATTTAATTTGTTTATAACAAAAAAAAAACAGCTATATAAGTTTCAATGTAACCTTAAAATATTAAATGATTTTGATATTTAAACTGCAGATTGAAAACGTTGTTTTAACATTAAAATAAAATTATTTGTTAAATTATGAGAACTTTTACTATATTTGTGTAATAATAACTTGAATTGCATTTATTTCTTAAACTAAAGGCAAAATTTAGAATTACTTATAAATTTTATAAAATTGTATGATTTAAAGAAAATTACTCTAAAAACTAAATAAAAAAACACTTAAAAAGCATTTATCTTGATAACCTAAGGATTTAGAACAAAAATGTTTAATATTTGAAATCACCAATTAATTAAAATAGAAATCTTTTATAAATTTTCCAATATAAACCAACACTCAATTACTGTATTATTAGTTTTTGGATATTATTTATTAAATATTTATCAAAGACTAGTTTTAAAGCAAAGTAGTAAATCAATGTACCAGAATAATTTATTTAGTGTATTTAGCAGTACCTTTCCGTCCGTCTGTCCATGTCCTTATTACAGTTCACTAATAATATTAATAAAACAAAGTACACTGACTAATATTTTTTTCCGAAAAAGAGAAATCGGAAAAGAAGATACTCTTCACAAACGACTCATTTCGAAAAATAAGACATACACTTAAGCCAAAAAGTCTGTTTGTTGTGCGTTCTTATTAATGTCAAGACAAAACTTTTTTAAGAAAATTGTTGGTTTAAATTTGACATTTATAATTATGGTTTAAGTTGAAGTGATTTGTTCCAATTTACCAGATTTTAAATTCTGAATATCGTAGTTATTATTGATACAAAAAGTAAAAAAAAATTATTGTAGCAAAAATTGCAAGAATTTGGAATAAAGTAATTTAATAAATAAGGCCTGATTACTGAATGTCTCTTTATAATTTAACTAACAGTTAAAGTCAAACTTTATATGGGAAACACCAACAAATGTGTCAGTTGAATTCCCAGGTAGAAGTTTCACCCAAAAAAAAAAACATGAACTAAAATGTAATCAAAAATTTCCTTCCAAATAGTTTATAAATTGTCCTCAATTTAAGTAAAATTTTATTAATACTTAGAAAAATTTTCTTAAAAAGAATAAAAATTCCTTAGTTTGATGAAAAAAGAAGTAGTTTATATACTCAGAAATAGTTTATATTTTTCCTAAGAAATATTTCTTGATTTTAGGAAAAAAACAAGCCAATTAAATAAAAATTTATTAATTTTAAGAAAATACATTTTAGTTTTAAGAAAATTGCATACTTAAATGTAATAAAATTAAGTTTATTTCATTTATTTATTAATCATATACATAATTACAAATTATATGTTAATACCCTAACCGAGCACTAGCAACAAAGGCCTTCGGCTCGTTGTAGCGAAAACAGACTAGAGCCTCTGGTGGGAATTGAACCCACGACCCCCGCACTGATAAGCTAGCACGCCACCAACTAGCCTACCGGAGCGCTCAATTTTACTCCCATTTAGTTCAAAAAATGTGTCTAACTTAAATCGAGAAAGTACTTGACCTTAATGTGTGTTAATTTTTTTCTCGCGAGTAGTAAAATTAACTAAATTTTAGAAAGCCATTTCCAAAATCAGCTTTTAAGTATACCACTTTCTAATATTGAAGAATTTTTTCTAAAAATTAGTTCAGACAATTAAAAATGTAATAAATATTTTCCTATGTAATAATAAAAATTTACTTGATTTTAGAAACTGATGATCTATTTCTAAGGAAAATTTTAATGCAACTTAGTTCAGATAAATTTTAAAAATTTTAATAAAATATTATTTTTTTTGTGTCCTCACAAAGCGGAAGTCCTTCGAAAGTGGAAAAATACTTACTTAATGAGTGTAAAGTACTTTAAAATATATGGTAAAATATATTACCTTTACCATAGAGGCAGCATAAGGATAATTTTCACTTAAAAGAAGTGCTATTTAACTTGATGATAGATAATATTTTCTTATTTTTAGGGAGCTACGACCTAGTTTTCAGTCAAAAAAATTATCTAATGAACTTAAATAAAATAAAATTTTTCTTAAAACCAAGGAAACATTTCCTAACTAACAGTACAATTTTATATGAGGTATTAACTAATTAGGAGGAAATTTTTTACTGTCTTCTAATAAAAATTTACTTCTCAGTAGTAAAATTTTTCTATAATTTAGAAATTTTAACCAAGTTTTAAGTAAAATTTGTTTCTTAATTTCAAGGAAAATTTTATTAAATATAGGTTAAAAGTATCTTTGGCACAGTTTTCATTTCAATTTTTCCTCTAAATAAGTTAATTTTTCTAAATTCTAGTTAATTTTTTTTAGTGTAACGGGAGATTGTGAAAATGAGGGTAAGGCCCGATTACTGATGTCCTCTTAAAATTTTAAATTACAATATTCAAAATTTATTTGGAAACATCAAAAGATCTCATTTTTCACTAAACCATAAGAAGGACTTTAGATCATTGGTTCCGATCCAAATTTTCACAACACCTGAATCAAAATCACTGCTTCTTTTTCTCCTCTTCTTTTGCCACTTTTTTTTTTTTGCTGGATTTCTTATGGTATGGACTTAGTTTTAATGAAAAGTAATATTATTTTAGTACATAGTTTCTTTCAGCATTACTTTCTAAATTAATTTTCATCTTTTCCGTTCAGGGTTAACAATAATCATGATATCAAATTCTAAGTTATAATGGATGAAAAATAAGGGTTAACACAAAAAACTTATGAATAAATGTATCTTTGAGAATCAAATAAAATATTTATCTATACCAAAAAAGCTTTAACTAAGAGCTTTTTACTATACAAGCTAAAAGCATTAAAACAGATGTGTTTTTAGTGATACAGTAAAGTATAAACAGCTGTTTTTAAAATGTCAAATTGTTCCGCTATATTGACATCAGTAGAAACACATGAACATATTTACAGCATATGTATCAGGGATGGAAAATATGGTACAATTGTACTTTTTTGGTACATTTTTACCTTGGTTGGTACCGTGGTACTACCGCGGCTCGTTTAGTACAATTTGAATTTTTTTTTAAATTTTCAATTTATAACTTGATAAAACAACATAGCATATAGTCGACTTTTTTTAAATGCAACTTTAAATTAAAAACCTGTATCTATTTATTCAGCTACTATAGTGAAAAATAAAGTCAGTTTAAAGTTGAACCGGCTCGAAATTGGTGCCACATCAAATGTACCAAATGTTTCCATATACATTGTACTAAAATACTCGGAAGTGGCAACATTTAACAGGTGATTTTAAATTACCTCTCAAAACAAAAAAAAATAAGAAAAAAGTGTATTTTTGTTAAAAAGCTCCAAGGGAGGCGGACAACCAGAAAGTTGCGACATAAAAATTACAGTAAATTTTTACAAAGTTTTGTGGAAATTATACGACTACATAAAATTAACAATTTAATTTTTTTTTAAGTCTTTTTAGTGTCTAAGCAAATCTGACTGAATACGATAAAATTGTTGAAAAAACAAGTAATAAAGGGCTAAATTCGGCTGTGCCGAATCTTTGAATACCCTCCACCAAAGGGGATGAAGATGATATACGTATATACTAAATTTTGCATGAACTGTAATATGAATATGTTTTGTCAATTTATGTAACGAACTTTTGTTATTTAGTTTTAGCAATGTTATTTACAGAGGTCTGCTCTGTTAGCGACTTTAACATTGTTCATTTTTATGTTAACTTAGTTATCATAGTATGTAAGACAATAAATGTAATCGAACAATAAGAAGACTTAATAACATTTTTACTTACTTAACAGAAAAAAAAATAGATACAGAAAAATTGTACAAATTTGTATGGAAAATTTAGAGGTACCTTCACATTTTCACTCATAACTTTTGAACCGCTTGACCGATTTTGCTCATTTTAAATACCAAACTGCTCGGGAGGATGTTCAATAATGTAGATAAAAATAGGCACCCCCGCTTGCGTCTTCGCATCGTGATCGTGATTTCAACAGACAGACAGACAGACGGACAGACAGACGGACATCGCTAAATCGACTTAAAATTGCATAAGGATCACGACTTAAAATTGCATAAGGATCATATTGTGGTGCTAAGGAGCAACGGTATTTATTGAAATTAGTTTTAATTTACAGATAAACATTTGAAAAATAATGTTCGGTGTTCTCCTTTTGCATTTGCAAAGTTTGGCAATAATTAGCAACCTAAAAACAATAATATGGCAACTTTTCACGTATGCAAAAGTCTGCGTACACAAAAGTAATCGGTACTTCGTAACGGTATTTTGTCTTTGAATTATATCATAGCACTGCAGTTTTAGCTTCAAGGTTATAATAAGCATCAATATAGTGGTTTTTGGAAATTTTTTGTTTCAAATTGCAATAGTATTGAAGAAATGGCGAACAGAAAAGAAATTAATATTGCTGAACGCAAAATTATAGTACATTTATGGAAACAAAAAAAAACTTTGCGCGAAATCGTTCAAATAGTCCAACGGACACACTCCTCTATTCAGAGAGTGATAAACAATTTTAAAAACACAGGAGTTTTTAACTCAAAGCCTCGTTCTGGTCGCCCTCCGAAACTAACTGAACGCGAACAAAGAGTTATAGTACAATCAGTGAAAGAAAACCCCAGATTAACAGCGTCAAAAATTGCTGAAAACATCAATACACAATTTAGTAAACAAGTGTCCAAAGATACTGTGCGCAGAATTTTGAAAAAGGCCAATTACAGAAGCCATGTAGCACGGAAGAAGCCGCTAGTGTCGCTAGTCAATAGACAAAAACGAATTGCTTTCGCCAAAGAACATATAAATAAGCCTGCAGAGTTCTGGAACAAAGTTCTATTTACGGATGAAAACAAGTACTGTATTTTTGGCATAAAAGGACGTCAGCTTGTGTGGAGAAAGCCTTGTACAGCGCTGAGCCCAAAAAACTTAAAACCAACAGTTAAACATGGTGGTGGTGGAGTGATGGTATGGGGCTGCATGTCAAGCAATGGTGTTGGTAATTTAAAGTTTATTCCATCGACAATGGACCATAGGGTATATTTAGACATTCTTAAAACTAATCTTACCGAAAGCGTTAGAAAATTGGGCATTGAAGATGATTACATATTCCAACAAGATAACGACCCAAAACATACCGCACACAATACAAGGCTTTGGTTGATGTACAATGTAAAAAAACAATTGAAAACTCCACCGCAGTCACCGGACTTAAATCCCATAGAACATTTATGGGATTTACTTGAAAGGAGAATACGAACCCACGTAATAACATCAAAAGATATGCTTCAAACGGTACTAACTGAGGAATGGGGAAAGATTAGTTCCGAATACACAGAAAAATTGGTTTCATCAATGCCAAAACGGCTTAATGAAGTTCTTGTCCGTCGGGGTTATCCGACTTCTTATTAGAACCCAGTTTTTTTATAAAAATTTTTTATTTATTATTATTTTATTTTTTTTACGCAGAATTTTGCCTAGTCATGAAGTTACGATTTTTGTTAATTTAATTCCTAAAAGTTTTTTTTAATTCTGAAATATGTTTTTTTCAATATATTTAAATTCTGAAATATATAATAGTTTTATTTAAAAAAATTTCAAAAAAATACCGTTTATTTTTATATCTAATATTAGTGTATACTTTTAATTTTCATTCTTGTACGCAGACTTATGCAGCCTAGTGTATACACTTTATGGGGTCTTAAACCTATATTTCGACATATTACAAACGGAATGACAAACTGATATATACCCTCACCATATATGGTGGAGGGTATAAAAAACGGAAAAAATTTTGGTACCGTGAGGATTGAAAAGGTACAATTTGTTTGTCTGGTTGGTACAATAACAGAAAACATATTTTCCATCCCTGATATGTATATAGATGTAGACTATAGATAATAGGAAAATAAAAATTTATATTTTTATAACTAAAAAATATATATATTTTATTATCTCATAAGCACTTACTTATATACTTACTAAAATACCAAAAAGGAAAAACCATAATTTAAAACACAACCAAACTAATCATTATCACTAAAGTATCAGCAAGAAGACAACGAAGATTTAGACAACTAAATAATATAAAAAAAAATCATAAAATGAATAATGAACAAAAACTTGAATATATCAGTAAACATATTGGAGTTTATCCCGACTTTCCCAAAAAAGATATATTATTTCGGTAAGTTTTATTACGTTTTAAGATTTATGATGTAAAATATAAAATTTGTTTAATTTTTAGAGATATTTTTGGAGCGTTAGCAGATGGTAAATCATGTAAATATCTCAAAGAAATTTTATTGGATCATATTCGAACAACACATACGGATATTGATGTTATTGTTGGTTTGGAGTCTCGTGGTTTTCTTTTTAATCTTATGTTGGCATCAGAGTTGGAAATTGGTTGTGCACCCATACGTAAAAAGGGCAAATTACCCGGAAATTGTGTTTCCGTTGAATATAATTTAGAATATGGTTCGGTAAGTGTTACTAAAAAAATATTTTTAACACTTTGTGTTTGCTTATACATGAAAAAACATGTATTTTATTTATTTTTATTTAACAGAAAATTAAATGTCTCAATCCTTTAGTACACGAATTTTTGTTCGGCATTAAAAATAAACAGAAAAGTCAGTCCTAAATCTTAGTTTTATAGCTTAATTAAAGCGATAAGGGCCGAAATAATAGCAAAATTAGAAAAATTGGCATTCTTACTAAGTTATAACAATTTTCGAAAATTGGGAAATTTTAACTAAAATATTCACTGTGAGCGTCAAAAGAAACTTTTAAACTTGTGCATCAATTATAATAAAAAAATTTAACGGTAAAAAAAATATCGTTATTTTCAATGATTTGTTTTATTATCACATTCTAGATAATATTTACAAATTATAGTATTTATTAATTGACTTGATTTTGTCATGATCAATTCAAATTGGAAAATTTCGGCTTCATGGTTGCATCATCGTGCACCAAAAAACTAACAAGTACAGTTTATTTTAACGTCTTAACTTCAACAATATCAGGGGCTTACATTCAATAAGGGCCAAATACAGCCCAGCAAAACCACACATTACAAAATAATGGGTAAAGTAATGTATAGCCATAGGGACCGACGGATTACTTTACACCTTACTTCATTGATGAATTTTATATGCGATGAGCCTCAAAGTAATGTATATAGCCATTACTTTAAAGGTGATAATGTAAGGGGTTTCTTATATGGTTACGAGAATGGAAAAAGTAATGTATCTAAAAATAGATTTTTAAAAAAGAGGAATTTTTATTAAACAAAATTATTACAAATATTTTATTTAAAATATTTCTAATTAAAAATAATGTGGTCAAGATGGGAATCGAACCAGGGAACTCTGGTTGCCAGCCAAGAACTCTACCCACTGAGCTATCGACGCATATAGTATTTGATTGCTTTAAACTTAAATGAATTGTTGCGCTTCGTTTTTTCGCTAGTGTTATCAAAACAAACATACATTACCCTTTTGCTTACAAAAAACACAATGTAATGTATCTTTTCAAAAATATTTTAATTATTACTTTACATTTATAAATCATTTATTACGTTATCAATAATCAGTAACTTATTACTTTATGCTTGCAAATAATGAAAAAGGTAACGAGCTATCATTACAAGGTAACGTATGAGAATATCGCACCCATTACCAAAGTTTTGTTGGGAGTTTTTAAGATTTTCACTTTTTGACAGCAGAGGCTTCAGTTGTACAGCTGTAATCTATAATAGTAACTTTAGACTGAACAAATAATTTTAAAACCACTTTTTCCTTTGGTAACGCTATTTTATATTATTTCGGTATTAAGGAATACAGGTATTAAGGTTAATGGATTTTTCTTAATTTTCGTAAGGGTAACGGTTATCAGTTATTTTGGTGCATATCGCCAATTTTTTTTTTAACAACCAAAAATTAAATATAATAGTTATCAACTGTGCAATTGACAAAATTAGAAAATTCAAAATAGTGGTAACGGTAATTGAAGGATAGCTATATTTTTTTTATTTTGCTAACATTATTTTAAGGTTATTTTTTAATTATTTCGCTATTGATTTTTTAAGGGTAACAGTATTTCAATAATAACGGTAGTTGACAAAAGCAGAAATTTCAAAATAGTGATAACGGTAATTTAAGAATAGCTATATTTCATTTATTTCGTTAACAGTATTTTAAAGGTATCGATTTTTCATTTATTTCGCTATTGGTGTTTTAAGGGTAACGGTATTTTAGAGACAACGGTATTTAGAGATAACGGTATTTCGTTTATTTTGAAAGGGGTTTGAATCGATAACGGTATTTAAGCGGTATTGCCTGCTAACTCTGGTTGAAACTTGCTTTAAAATGTACTCATCAAAACAAAATATTTTGGTTTATTTTATTAATTTTATTTTTCATTTTACAAAGTTCTGATTTTGTTTGTTTAATGGCAAAATATTAAAACAAATCTTATATTCTTTTTTGCAAATTTTACATTTAAATTCAAAAAAAAATTTAGGAGAGTTATACTAACTTGCATAATATTTTGAGTGTAGTCACGTTAAAGGTTTACAGCCTTTTTCCATTAAGCTACATCTTACATCTTTCATCAATTTGCATATATGTTACCATCTTCCCATAAGAATTATACAGTCCAAAAATTTTACATCTATCTACATTTACAAAAGATGATCCTTTCTCATTTTATTAAATTTTACATCTTTCGTTATTTTAAGTGTCATCACTAAAAAATGAGAAAAAAAAATCGATTTCCTAGCAAACTGAAATTGCAGAAAATAAACAAAAAAAATGTATTTAACAAAGGAAAATGAGCGGCACATGTAAGAATTTCATTCTTATGTCTACCAAAAATTCTTCTTTATCATCATCTTCTTCCAGAATGACCTTTAATATTTAAAGGTACTGCATTAAAATTCGGGTTTGTTCTTGCAAAGCAACAACTACTCCAATGATTAATGCTTTAACAAAAATTATGCGCCTTTTTCTTTTATTTTTTGACAGCTGAATAAATAACAGATGAAAGATGTTGCCAATGTAAATACATGTTTCACATTTTCATCATCTTCCATGCGTTTCACAAAGATGTTGTTCAGTGTAAAAAGCCTATTAACACTAAATTTCCAAATTAACTATTAGTCGAATTGTCATGAAGATAACCCTCTCTGAAGGAATTTATCTTAAACTAAAAAACACTGAATTATCTGTTAAATTAATTGATTTTTTAGTTATTTCTACTGATATATTATTTTGTGATTTTAAGTTACTGTATAATTTGATTGTTTTCCTCTTCATTTTAGGACATTTTCGAAATGCAAACATCTGCCGTAAAGCCCGGACAAAAGGTTTTAATCATTGATGATTTATTGGCAACAGGTGGTTCCTTGGAAGCTGCTATAAAATTGATACGCAAAGCCGGTGGTGAAGTTGTTGAGTGTTTGGTAATTATGGAGTTGGAATTTTTACAAGGTCGTAAAAAATTAGACACCAAAGTACATTCCCTATTCAAATACTAAAGCACAAAAAAAAACAATTGAACACAATTTTACCTGATATAAAATGCATTTAGTATAACAAATTATTTTTAATATACTTTTTTTATTAAATAAATAAATAGGATTTTAAAAAAAGGTTGTTGATAATGTATAAAAACCTACAATTAATTTGAAAATAATTAAATAATAAAAAAAAACAAGACAATATTTAATTGTATTGAAAGCAATGGTGTTTGTTTTTTAATGTAATGTATATCAATAAATTTTTACCGACTAATTTGAATGTATTTTAGTATCAACATTACTTTTTACGTTTAAATACATAAAAATAAATATTTTACACATAATTAGTTTAAGTTCGTCGGCTAACATCTGGTCTGGCCATATAAACACAATAGTTTTTGTTGATGGCACTTTTTCCAAAGACAAACAAATTTTAATCGAATTTTCCCATAATCGAATTGGGGCTAAATACGAAACAAAATTTTAAAGTCAGCCCTATAAAAATTATTATTTTTTACAGTTTAGATTGGCTGATAAGAAATCAACCAATCAAATTTTAAACAAATGTATATTTTAAATTTTTGTGTAGTACGGATGATTAAATTTTTTTATAGTAGAGGTATGTGCTGTAGAAAAATAATATGTACCCTATAGGAAGCCTGGGGTCAAGTGTCTACAAGTCACCACTTTTGTCGACTATTTTGGGTGACTTTTTGGTGACATGTCCACAAAGCGTCTATACTTTTTAAATTCCTTTTTTGCAGCTGCAAAGCTGTGCTTGTTCTTGATTTTGTATTGTTTTATTTTGTTGAAAATACATGTGCATAGCTGCATGCAAAATTAAAGTTTTTAATATGAATATAAAGAAAAATTAATTAAAAAGTTAAATATATAAATTTGAAGAAAACAATTAATTTTGTATAAAAATAAAAATAACAAGAAATAGGCATCAATTTTTAGTGAAAATTGCAACTCTAGAGATTTTGTGGAGCCTGATGAAGATTTTACGGAGGCTGTGGATGATTTTGTGCAGTCTTTTGAAGATTTGTCTACTCCAAAATTTAATTTGCACGAAATTTTTTTTCTTAATGAAATTTAAAAAAAAAAAATTATTATTAAAATATCTAATTTAACAAAATAAATGCACCTGTATAATCTTATTTCCTTCCTAGTGTGGAAATCAAGTAAAAAGTTCCAAAAGTGTAGACTAGAATTACCAAAATGTACTAGTGAATCTCTGGTTCCAATGCCAACACCTAGTCAATAGTTCTGTAGATTCGCAATGACACGCGCATGTTAAATGTCTACAGCAGAACGCGTTGGTTGGGGCATAATTAGTCAGTAGTACTGGTGACAAAGTCAGTAGTGAATCAGTACAGTTTCACTATCGACATTTCCTACAGGGTATTTTTGTGAAACTCTTTGCCCTGATAATCAACCAAAGAATTTTTAGTTCGCTATAGAAATCCTGAATTTTTAGCAATCCTATCTTTAAATGTATTTATTGTTACAAAACTATTTGCTATTTTTGCATTGCAAGTAGGTACAACAATAAAAACAAAACATAATGTTCTTGTATTGGAAAACTATGCAGAGAAATGCCAAAAAAAAATATAAGAGAACATTGGAGATATGGAGCAAAGAACATTTACAAGGGTGGATAAAAGTCAACATAAGGATTGCCAGATAAAGGAATTTTACTCTTAAATTGGGAATTTTAACTTTGATGTGCAGATAGGTTTTTGATGGAAATATCCTTAAAAAATATAACAGCAGGGAATATTTAAACAGTGATGTTAAATATTAAAGGTTAACACAAATGTCAAATTATTTAAGTATTTGACAAGAACTGTCAAAAAAGTAGATACCCAAGTAAAAATAAAAATATACATCATACATGGTCACACATGGGCTTGTATATGATCTTACATGGGCACACATGATCATATACGTTCGATATGGTCATATACATTCAAAGTATGGTTCAATATATGACCATACATAATCTCATATATGACTATATATCTTCGGATCCGAAATTTGAGGTTTTATGGCCGTATATGGTCATAAATGCTCATACGTGCTCATATATTATTCATGTATGCTCATATATGATAATATATACTCTCAAATTTCGGATCCGTGTTTTAAATCAATTTAACAAATTTATAACCCATTTTTTCTTAAAGTACTGTTTAAATATGGATTTGTAATTATACCGGTTTTTTAAAATAACACATATCTGGAAAGCTAAGAGAACTAGAGCAAAAGCTAAGACAACAAAAATTGCATCATGCGCGTTACAACTAAATAAATCAAAAAATTTTATTTTAACCGGATTTAGATTTGGCAACTCCCATCAATATCTTCCACCAAAATTCAGCATTAAATACGAAAAAAATTCCTAGACGGCATTGGGTTGAAATTGTTCCACATACTGAAAAATAAATTTTAAATTAAGCAGAAACAACATTAAAATAAATAGAATCCGATGTGTAACGAAACTAACAGGAAGCACAGTTGATAGGTTGCCTCCGATTGAAATTCAGTTTTGTGATAGAGGAAAATCCCGGAATTTGATCCAACGGATGACAGCGATTTGTATGAACATATTATCGTACAATGCAGTGGAGTGCCTGGTAGAATTTGGTCACTTGGTAATAAATATGTATGCTTAAAACTTTAGTTTATAGAATTAACAGAAATATCCTCTGAAAAGCTTGAATTATACTTATTGTAGCGTATCATATATTGTTTATCAACTGCACTTTAAAATAATTATTTCTCTCTATACATATAAAAGAATAAAGTGACTGACTGACTGACTAAATGAAAGACTCACTCAACATCGCCCAGCTGGAGCTAAGAAGTTCAACTTTGCTACATAGATTTCTTCCCTGGCTTAAAAAACCGCTACGAAGGGATTTTTAGAAATTCTAACGGAAATGGACAAAAATCTCAAAAGTCTCCCCCTTGACGGCCCCGTCTTCAGACTTTCGGTTAGAAGCTCGAAATTTGAAACATGATTTCCCTGATGTATGGGCTAATTCACTGATATGTTTTTAAATTGTCATCAGAAATGTGTGTTTTCAAAACCCCTTTTGGCTAGAAGTCTTAAATTTATAATATATGTTCTCTGGAATTAACCCATATTCGTGATAAAGACGGGTGTTCAAAAGAAGGAAAAAATCCAGCTTAACGGTGTGCTTAAACCGCTTTCAAATATGTATTGCCTGGAGTATGGGCTAATTTACTAAGAATGTACTTTTCGGAATCTTCGTCAGGAACGTGGCTAGAAGCGTGTTGCAATATGTGATCCCTGGAGTCTAATTCACTTATAAGATATTTTTTTGAAATTTTCATTAGGAACATACGATAGTAAAAATGTGGGCTTAACAGCAGAAAACTTTTCTCCCTTTTTTTGGAAGTATTTAATTTTAAATATGTGCTGCACTGATTCACTTATAAAATACTTTTTTAATACGAGGGCGGATCAATAAGTCCGTGACTTTTCGAACTTTCCTCGTAGTTATATGAAATGCAACACTGCTCCCATCAAGTGCCACCTGTTAATAGACTACTGTCAATTTTAAGCAAGTTCCGTCATTTACTTTGTGTTTAACAACTGTTCAAAACATATCAACCTCGTGCATTTTTTTTAAATGAAAAAAAGTGAACTTCGAGGGCTCATTAAACATTATTTTTTGCGAAAAAAACGTCAGTTAAACCAAGGAAAAGCTTTATAATTACTATGGGGACTCTGCAACATGGATTCCAATGGTAAAAAAGTGGTTTACTGACATTCGTTGTGACCTTATAAGCACGGAAGATGCCGAACGTTCTAGACGCCCAGTTGTAGTCTCTACACTCAAAACAATTGAAAAAAATTCACGATATGCTGTTGGCCGATCGGAGATTGAATCTGCAGTAGATTGTGAAAGACACAGGTATCTCAGCGGTTTCATTTTTGAACGATCACTTGGGTATGAGAAAGCTTTCCGCAAGATGGCTGCCGCGTTTGCTCACAATCGACCACCAGCGGAATCGTGTGACAACTTAGTTTCCATGGCAAAAATTTATGAAGTAGACTACGAATTGCCCCCTCATTCGCCTTATTCTCCGGATTTAGCCCCCAGTGACTATTTCCAACATGAAAGACATTTAGCTCTAATGATGAAATTATTGATCAAACAAATGCCTATTTGACGGAAATTGCTCAAAATTTGACAGTTGTCTATTAACAGGTAGTCCTTGATGGGAGCAGTGTTGCATCTTATATAACTACGAGGAAAGTTCGAAAAGTCACGGACTTATTGATCCCCTATCGTATTTCGTCATAAATGTGGTACAGAATGGTTGTTGAAAAGAGGAAAGTGCCCCTCTTACGACTTGGGCTAGAATCATAAAATTTCGAATATGTGTTCACTAGAACTTTAGGCAATTCTTTTATAAAGCACTTTACAAAAGAGAAAATGTTCCCTGGCCTGTCCAAGCCACAAGCCTAAAGTTTTAAACATCCGATCATTTCCATCACAAACCGGCAACTAAAAATTGTGCTGTTATTACGGAAAAGGCTTAAAAATAGTAAAAACATAAACGAATTTATCATTTTGTTTTAATTTATTAATTTTTGTTTTGAAAAATATTTTTATTAAATTTTTTGGATTTTAAGGTCAAATTTTAATTGTTTTAAGGGCTGATTTTTAGAACTTTTTAGTGCTATTTTAAGTGGACGACCTATTTTTCGATATTAGTCAGTTGTAAAAAGTATCTTCACTTCCGAAACCTTTCTTCCAACCTATGTAAGATTTTAAGCCAATTTAAGTTTGTAAGTGTACACTTTTTTAATAATTTTTTTTTTTTGCTTATTTTAGCAAATCGGTTTTCAAAAATTTCTAAAATGATTTCTGAAATTAGCAACAAAAATTTGTAAATGTTCGGAAAAAATTCTGTAATTTGGTAAATGAAAATGATATTAATAGGATTTTTATAAATTGATTTTTTATTGCAAAGAACCATCAAAATTTTTATTAGTAAATTATAGAGAATAAAATTTGAAAAAATTCCACAGAATCAGCAGGATAGAATACTTAATACTTTGGGTTGCCGTAAGTTGTAAATATCAAGAAAATTTACTAAATAATATTTATTTTACTAAAAATCAGCACAAAATTAGTAAAGTGAGATTGAAAACTGTTTGCAAATTTTTCTAGTAACTTTATTTTCTGAGTGTAGGAAAGTGAAATTTAACAAATTTTTGGCGCAGAATCTTCATTAGAAAAGATTCTGAAAAAAATTTGTGTGAAAAGCAGCAATTCGAAGGAAATCTTCCGCAACTGCCTGCACAACAAATTTTGCCTAGAAATCTGACATCTGAAATATGTTTTCACTGGAAATAGGGCAATTTTGGAACCCTTTTTGGAATATCCAGTAAAAATAGGCTTAAAAAGAGGATAAGTGTGTCTTCTAATAACCTGCGTGAGCCCTTTAAGCTAAAAATTTTAAACTTAAAATGGAAACATTCAAGGGAACTTCCCAGATGAGAACACCGATTGCACTAAAATTGGGATATTTAATAGAGAAGATACAATCATTCTACTTATATTAATGTTCTCTTTTCGACCCAGTCTTATATCTAAGAGGTAAGGGAGAAGGCTAAAAAAAACATAAAATTTCTTGCATACAAATTTTTAAAAAATCTTAAGAAGTTTTTCTTTTACCTTGGAATGTACACTCAAAAAAAAAAACATCAACTAAAATGTAATATAATTTCCTTCAAAATAGTTTATAAATTGTCCTCAATTTAAGTAAAATTTTATTAAAACTTAGAAAAATTTTCTTAAAAAGAATACAAATTCCTAAGTTTGAGGAAACAACGAAATAGTTTATATACTCAGAAATAGTTCATATTTTTCCTAAGTAATATTTCTTGATTTTAGGAAAAAAACAAGTCAATTAAATAAAAATTTATTAATTAAAAAAAAAAAAATCTTAGCTTTAAGAAATTTACATACTTAAATGTAATAAAATTAAGTATAGTTCAAAAACAAAAAAAAATAAGACATAATTTACTTCCATTTAGTTCAAAAAATGTGTCTTATTTAAAATGAGAAAGTACTTGAACTTACTGTGTGTTCATTTTTTATTCGCGAGTAGTAAAATTAACTAAATTTTAGAAAGCCATTTCCAAGTTTCGCTTTTAAGTATAAAATTAGTTCAGACAATTAAAAACAAAAAGTAATAAATTTTTTCCTATGTAATAATAAAAATTTACTTGATTTTAGAAACTAATGAACTATTTCTAAGGAAAAATTTCATGCAACTTAGTTCAGATAAATTTTAAAAATTTAAATAAAATATTCTTTTTTTCAAGTAAAAATTTTCTAATTTTTAAAAAATAATAAAATTTGGTATAGGATTTTTTAGTTGGAAAACATTTAAAAATTATTTTTTCCAAAAATAAAACAATCAATTAAAAACAAACCAGTTAGTTTTCCTAATTTCCAATAAAAAATATTATTAAATGAAACAAATTAAAGTAACCATTTAAAAAGATTATCGTGCATGATTGTAATTTTTGGTGCGTGATTCAAAAATGGATCACATGCACATCTCTAATCATAACAGTCTCTAACATTGAACTTAAAGTAGTTTAAAATATATTTTAAAGTTTTGTTAGCAAAGGGTAAAAAATTTCGAATTTGTTTGCTGACTACAATACCGCAGGCACACTTAATACATTACGGCATAATGGCGCTTATTAAACTTTATATTTATCGAACTACTTTTTCACTAAATAGTAAAAGAGTTTAAATTT
This sequence comes from Eustalomyia histrio, assembly GCA_949748255.1. Lineage (NCBI taxonomy): Eukaryota > Metazoa > Arthropoda > Insecta > Diptera > Anthomyiidae > Eustalomyia > Eustalomyia histrio. The sequence continues at coordinate 59,049,528 of OX456524.1, forward strand.
GTATATATGTCCAATAAAGTTTAAGCTAAAAATCCCATAAAATAAACTTATGACATTTTTCCATTTTCCAATAATAACAAGAAATGTAACAGTGATATTTTGTATTTTTGCAACAATTTCTATAAATTAGTTAATTTAAGAAGACAAATGACCCCTAGTGTTCCTTAGCCGTAGATGCCGTGTGTCACTTAGGGTGTCCCTTTTTGTATTTCTCTCAAGCAGAACCGTTAATTAACTACACTCTAATTAATTTCTGTTGAAATTTACCCAACTTAAAGTAGGAAACTGTACTCCTACTATAAGTTGGGTAAATTTACTCTATGTGCGTTAATGAAAAAAAAAATTACACACGTAAGTTGGTGAACACAAAATGAGTAAAATTACATCGAAAGTGCGTAAAAGTTAAATAAAATTATTAAATTAAAAAGTAAGTTTACCAAATTTGTGAGTAAAGCACCTAAACAAAAGTAAAAACATGTTAAAAATGTGTAGAATTTTGCACATAACTAATTTTTTTTTCTAATTGTTCATTCGTGAGAAAGAAAACTTATAACTTCGTGCGAAACTTATAACTTTGAGTTAGTTTTGAGCAATTCTTTTTAAAACATGTGCAATTCTTTTTAAAACAGAGCAATTCTTTTTAAAACATGTGTTGTACAGCGTAAATATTTCATTAAACATTTTAAAGTTGGCTTATAGTAGTTGGGAAAAGATACTACAAACAGGGTAATCTGATGTGGTCACATCCGCATGTGTCATGTGCCAGTAGTCTAAGCATATTTCATATATAAATGTACCCGGAATATCACGTTTATGGCTTGTCACATGAGATGTGCCGATCATTTTTTTACATGGCAGACTTTAAATGTAGATGTACCCAACTATTGACACATGGCACATCATAACTTTTTTCACATATGGATGTGGCCACATGTGTATGCCAAAGCTCACCCTGCTTACGAATAAAATCAATGAGGTATTGGTATTAGTTGGAACTGCCTCCTTTATGTCGTCCAATGTTTTTCCAAACTATAAAAAGATACAAACAACATGTATAAAAAATAATAACTTCAACCCTTACCTCAAGATGTTTATATTAATCAGTTACAGTCCCCTCTTCAATAGCACTTTCTGTTACTGTTTGATTCCTGAGACTTAAGAAATTAGCAGTTCGCAAACGCATTCAATCGTTTGCATATTTTTTCATTTTTCTTCCAGCATTTTCATCATATCGCTAGGAATTGAAAATAATTTTAAAATGTTATAATTTAATTACCAATATAAGTTAGTATATTTACAAACTTTGTGCGTAAGATTTTTATTCAACAAAATAATACTAATTTCAGGCACAATGTGTCTAAAAATACTTCGTGTGTGTATAATTGTATATCATAGTGTGTGCAGAAAATTTTTACTTATTTGGTGTTTATATTTACCGAATTTTCGTAATATTACAAAAATGTTACCCATTTTATAGTAGTAAATTTACAAACATTTTTTAGAGTGTACGAAAAGTATCTGACTTTGTCACAATTTATTACGTTTTAGGATATCCTGCAGTACATTTTTTTAGTTTGTTTACCTTTTTGCTAATGAAATTTAATTTATATTTTAAATACATGAATTTAGTATAATTCCATTTAATTTTAAAATGTGATGTATGAACTAATTAGGAGGAAATTTTACTGTTTTCTAATTAAAATTTAGTTCTCAGTAGTAAAATTTTACTATAATTTAGATATTTTGACCAAATTTGAAGTAAAATTTGTTTCTTAATTTCAAGAAAAATTTTATTAAATAAAGGTAAAAGTTACTTTGGCGCCGCTTTCATTTCAATTTTTCCTCTAAATAAGTTAATTTTTCTAAATTCTAGTTAATTTTTTTTTTTAGTGTAGTTTTATAAATCTTGAAAACAAATCTCTTTTTGGTTCGGTAAATAAATATGATAACCCATTTTTTGCAGTAATTCACGCTGCAGAGTCTAGTACTTTAGTATTATGAATCTGGTTTTATATATAAATTTCATTAAAATCTAAAGTGAAGAAAAATTTGCAGATTTAATATTATTTTGGGAATTTCATCATGTTAAGGGGAAACATGAGCTTAAACTTTATCTGGCAACACTGCTATACACAAAAAACATTTTGGGGGGTAGCAAGAGAAAATATCGCAGCAAAGAAATGTGAACAAAAAAACTTGAAAAACTCATTGTACAAAAAAATACCTATTGATTAAAAAGTTCATTGTGAGTAAAAACGTGAACATAGTCAGACATAACATAGTATAAGGGTATGTTTTAGGAAAAATAAAAATAAATCAAAATATTCAAATAAAAAATAAAAATTTATGTGAAAATAAAAAGAAACAAAAAATAAGCATTATACAAAAATTAACAAAAAAAAAATATTAACTTTAATCAAGTGTTTTGAGCAAAAAAAAAAGAAAATTTTATAAAATGCAAAATTAAATCTTAAATAAAAAAAAGATTTGCTAAACCAGCTGTTTATATTTAAAATAATTTGCTAATGCAAAATAAATAGTAATCCAATTTCAAATAATGGATTCGGTTTAAAATTAAAAAAAAAACAATGAAATAGTTAAACAAAACTGCTTAAATAAACAAAATAGCGGCCTCAATTAAAATAATTAATACGTTTTTTTAAATAAACAAATATAAAATAAATAAATAACAAACAAATTAAAAAAACTACAGTGTTTCTTGATGAAATACTAAAAAGTTGTTAAATTTATTTGCCAAAATCAAGCTAAATTGATTTAAATATAAAATTTTCATTTGGATTAAAATAAAAATCAATAATAGAGCCTTACACAATTGTTTGCATTGTTCACATGTGGTCTGAAAACATAAATTTGCCAAACAAAAAATACACTATAAAATATAAAAGTGAAAATTTAGAGTTTTTTAATCCTTTTTTTTAATAATAAAATTATATAAAAAAATAACTTAAGGCATATGACTGTTAAGTTTCTTGCGTGTTTGATCAAAAATAAAGTTAAGGGGTTTAAAAGCACTTAATTAATAATCTTGAAAAATTTTAATACACCCCCAAAATTGGAGGTAATTGTTAAAAAAAGTATTTTTTTAACATTTCGCAAGATAAAAAATTGTTAACCTAATTACTTTTCGAGAGAATTTTATTTTTTGAAAGGGCTTAGAGAGATATAGTTTGGCTTTCCAAATATACCTGGCGGGAAAAAAGGGATCAGTCGGGAATCGGGACCTGTCCCGAAAATACATATCACGAGATAGGTGAAAATATGACCGGTTCCTAAAGTACCTTCCACATGACCGATTTAAAAGTAATGACATGTTGTTTAAGACCAGTCCTGTGACATGTCATCCTAGGACAAGCTCATGTTAAAGTGACCGGTCCCTATTACAATGTACAGGTCACGAGACGTCTCCTGGAATAGGTCCTTTTCCCACAGGGTATAAATATCATTATCAAGTTAGAAAAATGCAAACGGGAATGCGCTGGCAAAGCACTTAAACCGGTTTTGCAAGTGCTGACAAAAATTTCTTACCTCATTATGAAAAAGGCCGGCTGTTCAAAAAGCGTTAGAAAATCACTGGGGGAGGGAAATTTTTAGTGATGGCTAAACGATCTAAAAAAAAATTTTACAGAATAAAATTAAAAATGCTTATTTGCAAATTTTTAGTTTATGCCGGGATCCGATCACGTTAAAATCTGACGGCCTGATTTCCACGCACCCCTACTCACCAAGCTAACAGGACATATAATACTCAAAAGCTAAAATGACCCGATTTTTATGGATTTAATGGTACATTGATTCTGTACTGCTCAAACTTTTTTTTTTTATATTAATCATATAATTACAAATTATATCTTAATACTCTAACCGAGCACTAGCAACAAAGGCCATCGGCGCGTTGTAGCGAAAACAGGCCAGAGCCTCTGGTGGAAATCGAACCCACGACCCCCGCACTGATAAGCTAGCACGCTACCAACTAGCCTATCGGGGCGCTCACTACTGCTCAAAATTTCTAACTGGGTGGTACTGGAAAACCACTTTTTGCTGGCAATGCGGTCTAAGCCAATTCTTTGTGAGTTTTTTTATAAATCATTGAATGTTTTTAAAAACAAATACTGGAAAAACGCTTTTTGCAAACGCTAGTCAAGCGTTACAATAAGTGTTCTCTCAACAATAAATATTTAATTTCAAATGTGCTCAGTGGCTTGCCAGTACTTTTTGATCCCACTGGCAATTTATGCTTCAGAATATGTTTAAAGATATTTTCATCAAATCTGAATTTTGTAATTTGTTTCTAATTTAATTAACATTGGTGGGATTTCATTGCAGCAATTTTTTAAAAAGTCTATTTTTTAACTAACGTATTCCCAAAGTATGTTGAATTTAAAATAAAATGAGCGTTTGCTTCAAAACTGTAAAAGTTATAAAATTTTTTTATAATCCAGTTGGAAAAATCGTAAAGTTGTCTTTAGCGACATGCCACTGAACTGCTTCCATACAAAATACTTACAACATCTGCTGATATTTTAATACAAGTGTAAAAATTGTAACGACCAACGGTTCCCAAATGGGGGTAGCTGCATTTAAAGGGGTCCGCGAAGCGTTCGGAAAAAATTGTTAAAAAAATTTGAATATAATCATAAGCATAATTGTTGTTTTAAAAAAATTCGCAAAAATAATGACTATAGGGCGATTTTCAAATCTTTTGAATGAAATAAAAACTAAGTGTAGCTTAAAACGAAACCCTGATAAAGTCAGGTAAATGTATATGGAGTTTTTCAATTCTTAGTAATTTTCAGTCTCTGGAAATTTTTCGTTGAATTAAATATACATTATTTTTTCTAAAAATCAGCAGAGTATAAGTATGTTTAAGAATCAATTTTTCCTATTAAATAATCACAGATTTTTAGAAGCTTTTTAATAGAAAATCTTTTAAATTTATTGAAAGATTCTACCAAAAATTTGTATCTGGTAAATATCTTAAATTTGAATGAAAACGTTTTTCCATCTTTTTATGTATTCCATTTTTTTTTTTTTACTTTCGGATTAAAATGTTTTCATATGAATGTAGAAAAATTTACAAAAATGTGGGGGTCCGTCAACCAGAAGAAATTCATCAAAGGGTCCGTGAAGAAAAAGTTAGTGGAAGCCGCTGAACTAGACAAATCAGCAGGACCGACATACGTCGATGGTATAAATTAGGTAACATGAAGGACAAAACTGTACCCTGTATATAGTTCGCTAAAGGTATGAAGTAATTATTCCAAGTAGGAAGGACTGGGGTAACCCAGGATGCGGTCGGTATCTGGACGACGTGAACAAGTGCTCTAGTGCTATGGGCAGAATTGCAACAGTCTTTCAGACTGAGATTTTGACTATTCTGAATGTGGCAATTTGGATAATCAATAATGGATGGAAGAACAGGAGTATCAGTATTTGTAGTGACAGTCAGATTTCGCTTAAGGCACTTGAATCTTCGATCACTTCATCCAATATTATTAAGTAGTGCGGGCGCAGGCAGAATGAGGTTTCTATGGAAAATAGGAGCTGTTTTCTATGAGTACCGAGTCCTGTGGGTATTTCGGGCAATGAAATCGCCGACATCGTGACAAACATTAAATCCGTTTCCACTCCCATGAATCCGGAACCGCAGCAATTCATCAGCATGTCATGTTTAGAACGTTCACGAAAAGAAATAATATGGTTGGGTCAATCATATTCGAAGAGCATCATATATATTTGGGCTTATGGTTGACCAACCATAATCGTACTATATAATGGTTATCATATTATGATAATAAAATAACCATATTTTTACAATAATATGGTCCCTACAGTTATATTATCATTCAAAAATTACCATATAATGGTACTAAATAAACATGTTATATTGAATTTATCATAATATGATGGCACGTAATCATAGTATGCTCGAAATGTTATCATATTATAGCCCCTCATAACTATATTATGATTCCTGGATAACATTAAAGGAAAAATTCTTAGAAACTATGAAAAAGCTGTTTAAATTTAAGAATATTTCCTTTAAAAATGTTTTTTCTATAAAAAAAATAATATTAAGGACTTTTTGAAGAAAAATTGTTAGGGAAAAAATCACAGACTTTAAGAACTTTTTTCTTTGATTGCATAATTATTTATTGATTGTTACCAACATTTTATCGTTGCATAATTATCATATTTTTTTCATAGTCAGAATTTTTGTTACCACAGTATGGTTACAGGCAATCATGATATAAAATAGAAGGTGCCAATCAAAAAATAGTAAAATATTTACTAACTAATGATGTTAGCGACCATGTTGATGATTAGAAAACCAATAACTTGGTTGTGACAACCATACCTGATTGCAGCAAGCACAATATAGTAGCAGTGATCATATTACAACCATGTTTTTTCTCTGCGTGTTGAAATGATTTTTTGAATAAAATCAATTGATATCTGTTTTCATTGAAAGGTGGTCAGACGGAACTAACTGCGGTGCTACGAAGTGTTTTGTAGGCAAACCAAATAGGAATGTGACACGATAAGTACTCTACTAACTGCCGCAGTCTTACTGCCCTGTTGACAGAACTCACAGAATGAGCTCGTCATATGGCGACGATGGGCATTGTTAATGATCCATTGTGTGTCTGTCATGTCTGGATGAAGAGGATCCGATTTGTTGCTGTTCTGCTTTCTCCAGAATCACACGGAGCATCTTTCATCTTGTTTATGGTCTCTGTTCATAAACTACCCCTAACTGATTTTCTCAATAAATATAAAAGTTTTAAGAAAAGAAATCTGATATTTTTGTGTATATCTCTGTTTTTTGTGACCTAGAAACAGTTATGCAAAACCAACTTTTCCTCTTTTCAAAAAGAAGAAAATATACAAATGGAAAGTTACAATTTTTTTAGTCTGCGAAGTTTTAAATAACTTCAGATTTTGAGGTTGTCTTTTTTTACCACAACAGACCAGACCTACAATCTAAGCAAGGTCATTTGCTCATTTTTTGTAGCACCGCGTTATAGATAATTTAAGTGGATTTTGCACTATAAAAAATTATATTGTAATTGTCATATCTTCTGAATCCTGAACTCCGATTTTATTAAAATAAATTTTATTTTAACCCCTTAACTTAATTTTTGATCACACATTTCTAAAATTAATGTAACGGTTTTTTTTTTGTAAAACAGTTTTACTATTCGAAAGTAGGTTTAAGATACTTTCAAACTCTATGCATACTAACTTTTTGTGGTGCAATTCATGATTTCAGACCACATATTTGTTATGATACATAATTGTTATTCGTGTTTTGGATGGATAATATTTCGTTTTGACTTTAAGCTCAACCATCATTTTGACTTCTTTTTTGTCTAGTAAAATATAATACAGAAAAATATAACTTAAATTGAAACCACTACCTAAGAACTACCCCATCACTTCTTTCTTTTTCCTATTCACTCCGTTCAATTTAAGTTTTTTTTTTTGCAAAAAGAACAAAAATAATGTTTGTATGAATGTATGTGTACGAAACACACTTCCACTTCCGTTATCATTGTTATTTTATACAATACAAGACCGTGATTTAAAGAAGCAACCAACTAAAACATACAAGGAAAACATTCCAACAGACACATTTAAAATAATATATATTTGTTCCTTTAACTACTACAAGGGGCATAGGGCCACTTTTAACAATATTTCATTTGGTAAATCTTTGAACACCTTTTTAAAAACACATTTTTTTGTGTTTAAGCATAATTCGAAAATTGAATACCCAGCAGTATTTTCTCTTACAAGAAATCAGTCGTAGAATAAATTATTTTCATAGATAGAACCTACTATCGTTTCTACCACCGATGATTTTTATTTGAAATTGTTTTAAAGGCAACTGCTTCTACAGCAGAAAAGTACTAGCACCAGTTGTCCTTAAACTGTTTTGGAGCTAAAACTGTTTCTAAATCCGTGGAATCAGTTCTAATGGAACCTATTGTAGAACTGGTGTGAAACGATGCTGATATGAAAAAATTATCACGTAAATCGAGGGTGACCTGTATGTAGTATAACTATTGCATTCAACTAAAATTTAAACTTTATATTGTCTAAATTATGACGATACTTTTTTTATTCTTAAAAGTATAATTAGACACCACCGCACAGTGGGGCAAATTAAAATTACTTTTGGAAAAACTTTAGCCATTTTATACCCGCTGATCGGATTCCCATGACAGCCATATACAACGTAATTTTAACACATCGATTAGAAGCTGAGGCAGAAGCACCCAAAGTAGGACACCTCAGGCACCAGAACATTTTGGAAGCTGGCAAATTTGCTAGTAAAGACCCACAAGAAGCATATGAACTTATGTGGGTTATTTCTTAATATTCATACAAAATTATTTGTATTTGAAAATTAATATTTCCGATCAAATAAAATTTTTGATTGTATATATTTACAACTAAAAATTGTATAAGAAAAAGTCTGTAGAACCCAAAAGTTGTTTGTGCGAAAAGGTTTGTTACTCAAAATACCAGGATTTTTAAAAATAATTCTGATTTAAACATTTTTAGATTTTATGGACTTTTCCTTAAAGAAAAATACTCATATTCTGTAAACTGTATATATTCTTAAAAAACAACTTAGATTCTAAGGCCTTTCTATGAATAAAATATTCTTAGATTGTGAGGACTTTTCATTATGAAATATACTAAGATTCTAAGTAATTTGTCTAATAGAAATATTCTTAGATTCCAGGACTTTTTCTTAAAGAAAAATTCTTAGATTCTAAGGAATTTTTCTAAAAAAAAACATTTTACTATCTAAAAAAAACCTTAAAAATGTCCTTATAATCTAAGAATTTTTCTATTAGAAAAAATCCATAAAATCGATCTACATGTGTATGTTTTTTATACCCTTTAGCACAGGTGGAAGGGTATATATAAGTTTGTCATTCCGTTTGTAATTTCTACAATATTGATCTTAGACCCTATAAAGTATATATATATTCTGGGTCCTTATGAAGAGCGAAGTTGATTTAACGATGTCCGTCTGTCCGTGTGTGTTGAAATGGGTTTTCCGAAGACCCCAGACATGATGAGGACTTGATTGTTATATATTTCTGTTAAATGTGATCCATTTCTGCTTGCTATTAAAAATCAGCCAGTTTGGTTGATAAATTGCTGAGATATTAGCAAAAAACCAGGACTACCTCTATTTTTTTCCGTAAAATCCCTTTGTTTTTATATGTATGTTGAATATTACGCATAACAAACACATCAATTTCTTTTCTTTCACCTCTTCACATTTTATACACAAACAACAAACACATACAAAGATTTGTCATTTAAATAAAAACCAAACAAATCCCTATTGAACGAAAACTGTTCATTTAACTCTATAAACGATGATTCCATATGGCTGATTTGTCTAAGCGCTATGTCACAAATACTTTTTTTCTCTAAGAACGCGAGTTCAAATCCTACTCAAGACACAATTCAACTTTTTTGTTTGTACATTTTTTTTTATTTTCTTAAGACTTTTTTTATTTTTTGTTTTTTGAACATTAAATAATTAATTTAAATAAAATTTTATATATATAATTAAATAATCCATAAATAAGCTAAAAACATCAAATTTGTATAAAAACCCTCTGATACAAACACAATACAAACGGTTTTATTTCTATTTTTTGCTCCGATTTAAAAGAATTTATAAAAAGATTTTTAAACCATTTTATTTCTCATATATTAAGAAAATTTTATACATAATTCCCCTTTGAAAGCAACTTATAATAATTTATAAAAAAAAATTATAAACAATTTTCCTTCAAATTTTTAAAATTAAGCTAAAGAAATTAAAAATATTTTTTAATAAAAAAGCGAAATAAAATCTCAAATGTAAATTTGCCAGCTAAATCAAACATATTTGTAGAAATAAAACACATGCAGTTCTAGTGATTTCTTTTAACGATTTGTAAAAAAATATTTTTTTGGTCGAAAAAAGCTTTTTTTAGAACTAAAAAGATTTTTGAAAAGAAAATATGACAACACTGATTGGCATTATGATCGTGATTGTTGTTGTTTTTATTTTATTTGTTGAACTTTTTGTCTTTCACCTCCTCACCTTTTACCCACAAACAACAAATCCAAACAAATCTGTTTTAAACGAAAACTCTTTATTTACTTCTATTAACGACGTTTGCTTATGTCCTTCAATGGCTCAGTGGTCTAAGCGCTTTGTCACAAATACTTTTTTTCTTTTAGTCGCGCGATCGACCCCCTTCTATTCAACTTTTTTTATTTTTATATTTTTTCAACACTTTTTTTTATTTTTTTAACACTTTTTTTTTATTTTCTTAAGACTTTTTGTTATTTTTTTATTTTTTTTAACGAAACAAATGCGTCCAGCACAGTTGTCTTAACGATGTTGGTCAGCTTTTCTGTATAATTGGAGAACGGAAAGAGGAAAAGTTTCCAAATAAGGTGCAAGCATCTTGGTTATCAATACACAACATCTGACCAAATGTGGGCGGGATCCTTGAATTGGGCGTGGCACAAAATAGATTAATTCATATCTTAAGAATGGTAAGACCGTAATTAAATACTCCATAAATGGGCTAAAAACATCAAAATTTTTATAAAAACTAAAATTTTCGAGCTGTAATATGACCTATGGATACGTCTTATATATTCAAAGATCGAAAATCTTTAGTAGAACATATTTGCTGAAAGTAGTTATGACCAAAACATACATTTTTTTAAATACCTATTTTCGGGAACCATAAATCTTTCAGAGTCCAAGTTTTATCACTAAACTAAATGGTAAATTTCCACTTTAAGATGTCCGTATATAAATCTGTCCATTCCATATGTGTCCATATATAAACTTCACTATTTTCCCAACCATGGTGAAGGGTATATAAGATTCGGCATAGCTCTTACTTGTTTTTTATTAAAAAGTGCTTAGAATTTAACAGTTTTTTTTAAGTATTTTTCTTTATAAAAGGTCCATAGGATCAAACAAGTTTTGAAAAAGTGCTTGATATGAAATTTTTCTTTAGGAAAAATATTTTTTAATGAAATATTCTTAAATTTAAATAACTTTTCGAATCATAATATAACTGTAAATGATCCCTACAGTAAAATTATGGTTATTTTATTATCACAATATGATAAATATATTTAGTACGACTATTGTTGGCACAATCATAATACCAAAAATATATGATGCGCTGCGAATATCATTGCCCTAGCCATGTTTTTTCTTTGCGTGTACGAACTGCCCAAATTACTTTCAAAATATTTTAAATTTACCCCACTGTGCACTGTATGAAGTAGTTTGTGCATAAGGAATGGTCTCATTTAAAATGTGAAAAACATATTTTTACATATACATTTTTTGTTATTTGTTCTATTCTGAATCACATAAATACATTCATATGACATAAATATGACACAATTTTTTTCTCTTACTGTTGTTGTATTTGTGAACAAACTAATTTTGTATCTTTAACTAAATATTTAAATGTTTGTTTGATTTTAGTTTCTTTTTTTCAGCTAAACAAAAAAAAAATAAACAAATTGAAAAAAATCTTGGCGGTAATTATTATTATTTTTTTTTTTTTGCAACAATAAAACTTAAATATAAAAACACTCTTACAAAGCTCAAAACTAAAAATGTCTTTTGTATGAATAAATCAAAAAAAAAAAAAAAGCAAAACAAATTGTTTTCAATTCATATGTAAATGCGTCTAAATAAGACATATTGGCGCGCCATAAGGCGATATTTTTTAGTTTTTACTGCAATTGCATTTTTGCCACTGGCTCTTGTCTTTTTGGTGCGTAATGAGCAATTTTACAAACTCAAAGGTTATGAGGTAAGTTCAATTAAAAATGTGTTAAATATATAAAAAACAAGATCTAATGCTACTCGTCCATCTTTAGACAAAACATAGCTAGCTGCTTTTCTTTTTCAAAATATATTTTTTTTTATAAATAATATTATTTACGAAATACTTACATACATATATCATACATATTGTATTTACTGGTATATAACAAATGTTATTTTTTTAATAAATTAACACCTTAATAGATATTTTTTTATTTTTTTTAAATACTTAGTTTTGCTCTCTTTGTATAATTTGTAGTGCTAAATAAAAGTGATTAATCTTTAAAAAAAATCTATTCTATTCTAGCCAATAAATTTATATATTTTATTTATATTTTTAATATTTATAACCCTACACCATTTCAAGAAATATTTAATAATAGCAGCTCATTGATTTTTGCATTGCCTATGCCCACTGGAATTACTTCTAAAGGAAATATAATAACTTGCAAGAACTTGTGAAATGACCTAGTGTAGGTTGTAGGTCTATTATATAACCGGTTTTATAAGTTGCAATATACCCTCAAAATTTTGAGATATGGGGAAAAAGAGAATTTTTTGGACTGGCGCACTTACGCTTTTCTAACTCAGTAATTTTTTAACCGATTTCGAAACGGTAAACGGCATTAATTAGAAATGAAAGTGCTCTTTCCAAATATGTAGAGATTTTTTCATTAATTACTCTTATTCTAGTTGTCGTTATCAATGTCGTCGTCGTTTTTAAGTCAACATCACTTTGCTTCGACGTCGACATCACTTCGACACCAAATTGGTATTCTAAAACAGTGTTGTAACGACGTTGACAGTTTATCGATTTAAACAAAAACACATATCTAAAAATTGAGTCGGCAGATTTTTTTGCGAAAAAATGTTTTTTATGTGTATTTTTAATTCTGATACCAGTGATGAAGAAAATAAAGAAAATCTAGTATTGGAAAGAAGACTTCTCATACAGAAATCCAATATCTTTAATCTGCCGGATAACAAGTGAGTAGCAAAATCAAAGTCTGTTACTTTAAAGAATGTTAATCTTCTAATTTTTTTAAAAGGTTTGAAAGTTACTTTCGGCTGAATAAAACAGCCTTCAAAGATGTGCTGGAAACAATAGCACCTAATTTGAAAACCGGAATCAAGTCCACATTTATTTCCAAAACAATAAAGTTGGCAGCTACATTAAGATTTTTAGCCCAGGGGTCGTACCAGCTCAGTGTTAGAAATGACTTTAACTTAGGGTTCAGCTGTTTCTGAAACTGTAGAAGATTTGCCACAGCTTCCTCCAGCGGGCTCAATATAAATTGCTTGAATCTTCCGCCACCTGTAGCATTACACTCGGCTTTGTTGGCTACCATTTTCTTTTTAACTTTAAATTTTAAGTTTCGCCAAACCTATAAATAAATTTTGTTATATTTTTATAATGCACTTTATATGATCATGCTTTCTTTACCTTCTGCCATCCATCTCTCATTATTCTCTGTGGGCCAAGTGCATTTAATAAATTTGATATTTCTTCCCATTTTTTTTCAGTCATTAATTTTCCTTAAGTCGTTACTAAAAATTATGTCGACAAAATCAGAGTCGTTTCAAGACAATATCGTCGTCACATTTTCTTACAGAAAACCAAATACTTGTCGACAGTTATCAATTATTTTCGATAACGACAACGGGAATACCAATTTCAAAAAAAAAAATCCCAAGACGACATTGCCTTGTGTCAATGACGACAACTAGAATAAGGGTGAATATAAAAGTTTTTAATTTTTTTTAACTTTTTCATTTCCTACGAGGGTTTTTTTCGAATCTTCTGAGTAAAACAAGCTTTTATTCGTGGAAATCGGTTAAAAATTAACAAAGTCATTATACTTTTTCTAATCAAGAGATATTAGAATTCCTTAAAATACTCTTTCCTCCATATCTCGAAATTTTGAGGGTATATTGCAACTTATAAAACCGGTTATATAATACACTTAGCTAGACCTAAAATCTACACTAGGTCATTTCGCAAGTTCTTTTTCAGTGTAGCGCCGTGTAATGTGTTATACAGTTCCCTGCATACTGCATTACTTTCAAAGCGAAAATAATGAGTTACTAGTAATGTGTTTTAACTACTTATTTGGCAGTAATAATCGTTTTTTGTTTTTGACATTTTAATTATTTTTCAACCAGTTATTTTTTCTTACCTATAACTAGTTATTTTAACCTTACCATTAACTATTTTTTTTACTCCCTACTCATAAGCTTGGAGGCAACTAGCTACCTAAAATGACAGCCCTGCTTATCAGGCAAACTGCAACCAGTCACTGCTCGTTCTAAAACCCATTATTTGGTTACGTATTTTTTTTCCTGAGATATAACGGGTGATAAGGATTTTTAAATCGGTTTTAAAAATTCATAAATTAGTACTTTATTTAAATGAAGAAGTTTTTTTTTTTAAATCCTTAGATAATTGACAATAAAAACACGTCGAGAGTGACAGTTGTTGTATAGAATCTTTTTTTGTTATCACAAAGTATTTTCTTATTCTCTTATTTTTTTGGTTTTCATTCTCGCAAATGCGGCAAGCATTTTAACATTTTTTTGTAAACAAAAACAATATGTCGAGAAAAAAATACATAGACATTATGAAGCTCTCCGGGGCTCTTGTGTACCAACGAATTTACAACGTAATATGAACCAAATTATTATATGCGATTCCTTAATTTGCATTGAAACAATCAATTTTTTTGTTTTGTTTTATTTTTTATAACATTTAAATGTACACAACAAAAAATAGTATGTGGATAGTAAAAGAACGAGATACTAAGTAGGAAAGGCTCTCTAGTATACTCTTTACACTAAAATAAACATGACAGTTTTTGCAGTCAACGTCGTCGCCGTTATTTTGGCCCTATTTTCTCTCACAACGACAATCGTTATTCTGGGCCGACACTTAATCGTAAAACACGTCAAGTTTATTCTTCAAGCAAGTTATATAACAACAAATTATATAACAACTCCATAAAACAAATTTTTTCCCCTACGGTTTGAACAGTGTTACAAAATTTATGTAGATTTCATCAAGCCTGAATTATACACTCAGAATAATATGTGGTTTACTGTTTGTATTTTCATAAAAAACCTTTCAGTTCACTTAAAAATAAATGAACATACATTTATTTTTTTTTAACTTTTTTATACATTTGTTCAAAATGATTTAGTCATTTACCGATTTTTTTAATTTTCATTTATTTACTTTTTCAATTCTTTGAAATTTAATAAAAATTTCCCTACAGTTATTACAAATTTAAATTTTGTTTGCTGTCTGTTTCAAAAATTCAATTCAAATTACAAGAACTTCATAAACACATACATACACACATACACATACGGTCATTCACACAAAATGTGTATATAGACTGTGTGAGTATACATTTTGTAGACCAAAAAACAAAGCAAAATACAAAAAATGGAAACAATTTACAAGAATAAATGAATAGTCAATTATTTTTAACGGAATTGTTAGAAAAAATTTGATATACCTGAACAGTAGGCAAAAAAAAGTGCAACGTACACCTTCGAATATAAAGTATTGTTGCAAGGCCATTTTAAAAAAAATATATTTTTTTGCCGAACGTAGGGGTCGCCTTTTTAAGTTTTTCGTCATATCTTCAATTTTTACAGTCCGATCTTAAAGTTTGATATATCGATATTTTTGCTCTAAGTCCATTGACCTCAAGTGTCCAGTTCTGGTACTTACCCCCCAAATCACATTTCCTACCATCCTCACAA
The DNA here is from genome assembly GCA_949748255.1 of Eustalomyia histrio. Taxonomy (NCBI): domain Eukaryota; kingdom Metazoa; phylum Arthropoda; class Insecta; order Diptera; family Anthomyiidae; genus Eustalomyia; species Eustalomyia histrio. Next base: position 59,065,201 of record OX456524.1, read on the forward strand.
AAAATCATAAAACGTTTGCTAAAGAAAGTATTTCAATAATTCCAGCACAACTATTTAAAAAATGTTTTTTATAATTTTTATAGCGGAATGTAGGGGTCACATTTTTAAATGTTTCCTAATATCTTCAGTAGTTACAATTGGATATTAAAGTAATATATATTTGTTCTTGTGTCAAAGTACTTTAATTTTCTGATATTAGGGTGGCACATTAGGGTGGTAGGAACGAAACGGAACACTTGAAGGCAATGGACCTCAGAGTAATTATTGGTCTCCCCGAGACAAAAAAAAAATCGTATTATCACGCTTTAAGATCAGACTATAAATACGGAAGATATAACGAAAAATTTAAAAAGGCGTCTCCTACGTTCGCAAAAAAATATATATTTTTTTTAAATTGCCTATCAAAAACACTTTATATTCGCTGGTGTACGCGAACTTTTTTTTGTGGTACGGTCTAGTGGACAGACTGAGTCGCATCCGAGCTGAAGACAAAACTTAACTATTTTAAAAATTAGTTAAAGATATTGAGTAGTATCGAGTGCCCAATTGAAAAATATCGAGTATTGAAAAGTAACTGAATTTACCAGCATTTACAAATTTCCAAATGTTTTAGTAAAAAGTTTTCGGCATTTCAAGTTTGATTATCAAAGGATAAGAGTGAGAGCATTCCGACTTGTTTTGTATTCATATACTAGTTCGAAACTTATTCGATCTTAACCTAATTAATTTTTAAAATCGAATTAAATATCTTTTGGATTATTTCCCCTTTCAAAGTTGTATGTTGTTGTAGGGCATCATCTATATATCTACTATATTTTTCTAGTATTTTATAGTCTTTTAGAAATCAGCAATAATTTAAATCTCATAAATTATTAGTATATATTTTTTTTTAATAATAAATAAAAAACTCAACGGATAAAAATATTTAAAAATATTAACATTGCATACATATTTAGCACAATCGCCCACTTTCTAGCTATTGTTTACAGTGTGGAATTTTTTTTAGTTTAAGTTTATTTCTTAAAAGATTATAAAATTATTTTAAATTAATTAATTTATTTAACGCATGAGTGTTATAAACATTCTTTTTCCAATTTCATGAGACAAAAATTCGTCATCATATTTATAAAATAAATTCGAGTAATTTATAGTTTAGAATTAGAAACTTTAAAGACATTGACTTTTGCAAAAACTGGAGAAAAAACTTAATAAGAAAATATTTTATTTACTTAGTTTAAAGTTTCTACTATATTTAGATCTTGGAGATTTTCAATAATATAATTTGAATCTATCTGTTTTAATATATCTCTACTTACAAGTAAAGAACTCCAACGTAAACACTTTTGATAAAATTTGGACATATGATAGAAAAAATATCTAAGATCACATTGGGAAAGAAATTTGGTAATTTTCGGATACTTTTTTGCTCAACATCATATCAACCCGTGCTCTTTTTTACAACAGCGAAGAATAAATGTTGGTTTAACCAGACTTGCAGGAACGCAGCCAGATCCAGAGAGAAAGCGTTTAGAACTTGTCTTGATAGTAAGAAAACTGGTTCTGAACTGCTACGTAAACAGGCGAGAACCAAGTATTTCACAGTACCCTGCGGGAAAAGGACCTATCCCAGGACACGTGACATGACCGGTTGATTGTGATAGGGACCGGTCACGGGACCGATCACTTTAACATGGGCTTGTCCTAGGTGGGGGTCAATTGGCCTCTGTGACATGTCACAGGACTGGTCTAAGAGGACAAGTCGTGACTTTTAAACCGGTCACGTGATAGGTACTTTAGGAATCGGTGCTCTTTTTACCTATCTCGTGATATGTTTTTTCGGAACGGGTTCAGTTTTCACCTATCCCGGGACAGGTCCCAATTCCCAACTGACCCCTTTTTTCCCGCAGGGTACTTAGACGTGATAAGCTTCTGTACGAACAGGGTTTTCGTGCTAAAGTTCTTTCTGCAGAATTTGCTCGTTCGTTAAAAGAAGAAGGGACAATGATAGTTCAGCTATCCCAACTCTTTCATAGTATGACCAAATATTCATTGACCTGTTTAATAAGGCTTACTTTTTAGCTGAAATGTTTGCAAAAAATTCATTCAGAAAGCAATGGTTGATAATGGAGAACACGAAAAAGTATCGTGATATTCGAGCTCGCATAGTTAAAAGGCTTTTTGCGGATCTTAACGTGAATAAGTCACCGGGGCCAAATTGTATACCATCACAGATGTTAAAAGAGTGCTCTTCGACGCTAGATCGTTCATTGGCTAATTTCTGTAGCTCTTCGTACGGTGCAGGATTTTTCGCCTTGTGGTGGAAAGTTGCCAACGTTCTGCCAATCCCTAAAAAGGGAGGAGCCAATAACCACGAAAACTATCACCCAGTCGCAATATGATCTGCACTCTCGAAGGTGATGGAGACAATGGTTAATTACCATCTTGTTAATTATCTAAGTGATCGACAGTATGGCTTTTGTAGAGATCGTTCTACGGGAGACCTACATTCTTTTAGTAGCGCTGGAGTCGGTCTATTCAAAGCCGTTGCTCTGGATTTTTCCAAGGCGTTTTGCCGTGTGTGGTATAGCACACTGTTATCAAAGCTATAGTTTTTTTTGTCGGTAATTTCTTCTGTCGATTTATTTCGAGCTTTCTCAGAGATCGCACTATACGTGTTGTTTTATGTGGGATTTCTTTCTCTTTCTCCTTCTCTTTTTCTTATTTTTATTAATAAACTTCTTGAACAAACTTTCAAACTCTTTTAGTCTTTAGGAAGGAAAAACCTTCCTCTTGGAGGTTGGTGGCAAAATACATATAACGAATGGCACACTCAATCGTGATGTTTCGGCAATCTACAAGTGGTCGATTTTAATGCACGTAAGATCCAATGTTGTATGTTCACCCAAATTTGGATGGTGTAAGTTTCGAGGAATCGGAAACTCTTGATGTTTAGTGTGATGTCCGTTGAAAAAAGAACGTATTTAAAATATTTAAATAAACATTCAAGTGTCTTGATTTCACTCCATCCGAGCTGCTTATTATTTATACCATCTATATTCGACCGTAAATTGAATACAACTCCCATATCGTCGTGTTTCTTCTTAAAACACGTAAGCGCCATTTTTTCGATATTAACTTTTTTGGTTTTTATGGTAGAAAATAATACTTACCACGACGCTCTATCTTTGTTCTTTATAGTAGGTTCCATATTGGAAAAACATGAAATTTCTCGAATTTGTTAAAAAAAAAAAACAAAAATATCTTAAAAAATCTCAATGTTTTCTTCAATTATAGTGCATTTACAGTTACTTGCAAGTAACAAATTTTTTGAAAAAATGTTTCAACACCCTTTAGAAAATCGCAAAAACCATGTTTAAAACAAAAACATTTTTAAAAAGTTTTTTTCGCTTTCTGAAAAATTGGGTTTCTAGGTTATAGAAAAATTTTACTACTGTGAACTAAATTTTTGTACTGCAGGATATCGTAATTAATTGTAACAAAATCAGATCCTTTTCATAGTTAATTAACGGTTCTGCTTGAGAGAACTGCAAAAAGGGACGCTCTAAGTGACACACGGCATCTATGGCTAAGCAACACTGGGGGTCCTTTGTCTTCTCAATTGAGTACACCTTCATTTTTTTTCGATTTTCGCTGACCCTATTCGTCCTATAATTAAAGTAAAATAATTTTCTGAGAGCCAACTAAATTTATAAATTAAAAGCAAAATCTTTTTCTCATCTAATGCTGTTATAATTGTTTAAATCCATATCGTTTGATGGCAATTGAAAAATATTAAATTTTGGCAACATTTTTCTTAAAGGTAAAAATTTTATTATTGAAATTTGTAATAAAAATTTGAATATATGTTTAATTAGTGTTTATTATTTAATTAGGCACTAATTTAACCTGTTGAATCAAATTTTACAACAGCGAATTTCAAAACGGTGTATGTGGGAGAGTCGGTTTCCACTTTTTGCTCCTTGACAATTTACAAGGATATATTAATTTTTCTTTCAATTTCGATTTTACTTTATTCTATTTGATGCCTTTGCCTATAACATAAATATATTTTTTATTGAATTTTCTCCTCCAAATTTTATTTGGCCATTAATAGGTTAAATTATCCAATTTAAGAAAATTGTTGCAAAAAAAACAAAATATCTCAGTTACACTTCTTGTTATTATTGGAAAATAGAAAAAATGTCATAAGTTTATTTTATGGAATTTTTAGCTTAAACTTTAATTGACATATAGAAATTTTAACTGGTTTTATTATTAAGTGACAAAAACTATTTTTAGTGCCTATGATAAATATAAATTTTAATAGATGAAACGTCAATTATACGAAAGCCATTATGTCGTAATATATAAAATGTGCTTGCGATATTTTGTATTGTAGTCAGCAAACCAAATTATTACATAAAAGCGCAAATTTAAAATTTGTAACCCTTTGCTCACAAAATTCTAAAATATATTTTAAGCAATTTTAAGTTCAATATTTAAGACTGTTAAGATTAGATATGAGCAAGTGAGCCATTTTTGACTCTCGCTCATGCACGATCACGAACCAAAAATTACGATAATTTTTTTTTTTTTAAATGTTACCTTAATTTGTTTCCTTTAATAATGTTTTTTCTTTGAAATTAAGAAAACTAAATAGTTTGTTTTAAATTTATTGTGTTTTTTTTTGGGAAAGAATATTGAAAACAATTTAAAAATCCTATACCTAAATTTATTATTATTCAAAAATTAGACAACTTTTACTTGAAAAAAAAATAATATTTTATTAAAATTTTAAAAAATTATCTGAACTAAATTGCATGAAAATTTTCCTTAGAAATAGTTTATCAGTTTCTAAAACCAAATAAATTTTTATAATGGCATAGGAACATATTTATTACATTTTATTTTTAATTGTCTGAACTAATTTTTGGAAAATAATTTTTTAAAATTAGAAAGTGGTAGATTTAAAAACTGAATTTAGAAATAGCTTTCTAAAATTTAGTTAATTCGCGAAAAAAAAAATTAACACGCATTTATTTCAAGTACTTTCTTATTATTATTATTTTTTTTTTTTGAACTAAATGGGAGTAAATTATGCTCTAGATTTTTATTTTGAACTAAACTTAGTTTTATTTAATTTTAGTTTGCAAATTTCTTAAAACTAAAATGTTTTCCATAAAAATTGATAAATTTTTATTTAATATACTTGTTTTTTTTCCCCCAAAATCAAGAAATATTACTTATGAAAGGTATAAACTATTTCTGAGTACATAAACTATTTCGTTCTTACCCAAACATTGGAATTTTTTATTCATTTTATGAAAACTTTCCTAAGTTTTAATAAAATTTGACTTATATTGAGGAAAACTTTTAAACTATTTTTAAGGAAACTTTGGATTAATTTTTAGTTCATGTCTTTTTTTCCAGTACCCAGCATAGTCGGAATGTGGGTTGTGTTTCATAATAAATTATGACTAATAAACGACCGCAAATATGTTTGCGGTCGTTTATTAGTCGTACAAGTCGTATGTGGAAAAAAAACTCTCCACACAGAGGACTTTTCTGTTGCCCACAATAAGCAAAAAGTCAAGTCAAATGTCCTCCTTCCCATAACTTATTTTCCTAATTCCAACACAATGCACTGCATTAGCAGGTGCATCCCCTGAGTGTTGGTTCGTTTAGTTTAAATACCTCAAAAAGCAAAACAAAAACCTAAAAAATAAACATTTTTTAATCATTTTTTGGCCATAACCAAATTTTATGAAAATCTGAGGGTTGGGGTACTTTCCTTGTTTTTTATGAGTGTAATTTCATCAATCAATCATTTTACTTGATAAGTACACAATACGAACTTTAGAAAATCCGATTTTTCACTTAAACACTTAATAAATTATTCAGCAAATGTAATTGCAAATCGATAGATAATGATGTCAAAAGCAAACTGTGGATTTTTTTATGAATGTTTAATCCCAATAAACAATTTACAATTCAAAATTTCCATATAACATAAATTTCAAAATAAAATATATGACTTTCTTAAGATTTTTAAACAAAAAGAAAAACCTTTCTTTTTAACTACTATTTTTAATTTTACTTCTGATAGGGAAGAATTTACATATTAGTGCATATTACACTGTACAACAATTTCAAACTTTTTCCAAAATTACGGGGTTTCGACGATTGATACTTGTAAAGGAGACCAAAAAAAAAAAAATAAACGTGTGTCGGCGTTTTGAGGGTTTACTTTGGAATTTCATTTTAGAGGGGGTTAAAGTTTCCCAGCTCTGGCCTGTTCTTGCAGCGTATCGGTATGCATGTTTTCTTTGCATCTGAAGTGTAGGGTATGTTCAGCAATTTTGTAGATAATGGTATGGTAATTATTTTTGTAGAACATATTAACCCTCCAACTCCCCCTTATAATGGAATTTTTTGGCTTTATTTTAACAAATTGTAAAAAACACCAAGAAAAAGGGGAAGGGCGGGAATGAAATGTTGTGCAAAAATGTTGGCCATAAAATTCTACTTTATATGTCAGAACACACCCAAACCCAAAACTTAACACAAACATCAAAACCCAATCAAATTAAAGACTACTCATCAGATTTCTAGTAAGATTTTGGGATCACCTATATAATATTTAGGTCATCCCAAAAACTGAATAGAAATTTGATGAAAAATCTTGAATTTGTTTTATTTTTCGTATTTGTGTTAAGTTTTGGGCTTTAGTATGTTCTCACATATATAGTAGAATTTTATGGCCAACATTTTTGCAGAACATTTCATTTCTGCTCTTCCCCTTTTTCAGGGTGTTTTTTACAATTTGTTAGAATAAAGCCAAAAAATTCCGTTATGAGAGGGAGTTGGAGGGTTAATATGTTCTACAAAAATATTTATCATACCATTATTTACAAAGTTGTTGAACATACCCTACACTTCAGATGCAAAGAAAACATGCATACCGATATGCTGCAAGAACAGGCCAGAGCTGGGAAACTTTAACCGCCTCTAAAATGAAATTCCGATGTAAACTATCAAAACGCGGACACACGTAAATTTTTTTTTCTCCTTAACAAGAATCAATCGTCGGAACCCCGTAATTTTTTTTTTTGTGTTGAACTTTGTTATTTTTGATAAAAAATTTGAAATTTTTATTAATGAGTTTGTTATAATTAAAATATACATAACACACCTAGAAACTATACACTCGTTTGTGTTTTTTTTTTTTTACGTATTTTTGCAATTTGGGTAGCCAACACCAAGTTAATATTTAATACATACAGCAAATATGAATGCAAATAATTCCATATATGTATGTATGGATGTATGTGTGTACTACATGGACACGTAGCGTATACATGATATTATTTCAATAGAAACAAACAATCACATTTATCATGTGTCCGTCAGGTTATACTAAGGCATTTAAAACAGAAAATTGTAAGTCATTTTAAAGAAAAATTTCATCATTTATATTTTAAAATTATAGATAATTAGTGTAATTATTTTAGTACCAGTATAAAGCACACAAGAACACATTTGTTAAAATAATCTAGAAATAAACTAATTTTTTACACTTGCATGCATGTATTACATAAATATGAATGAAAGTTTAATTATTATTAGGACGTGTCAAAATTATACAAACATTTCATCATGTCATTTACACTTGACCTCTGGAATTAATAAAAATTAAATTAAAACAATTTATTCGTTTTCTTTTTAGCAATATTTATTAAAAACCTACAAATTATATAACTAAACATGAATTTAATCATCACAAGCGTGTTTCAGTTATGTAATTGATTTTAATCACGCATTTAATTTAAACAAAAATATTATCTTCTATTTCCTTACCGTATGTATTTTATAAAATATACACTCAAAAAAAAAAAAAAAGACATGAACTAAAAATTAAGCAAAAATTTCCTTTTAAATAGTTTAAAAATTTTCCTCAATTTAAGTAAAATTTTATTAAAACTTCGAAAAAATTTCTTAGAATGAATAAAAATTCCTATATACTCAGATATAGTTCATTTCTTTCCTAAGTAATATTTCTGGGTTTAAGAAAAACATCTTAGCTTTAAGAAATTTGCATACTTAAATATGATAAAACTAAGTTTAGTTCAAAAAAAAAAATAAAATATTGAACATAATTTACTCCTGTTTGGTTTAAAAAAATGTGTCTAAATTAAAATGAGAAAGTTCTTAAACTTAATGTGTCTTCATTTTTTTCGCGAGTAGTAAAATTAACAAATTTTAGAAAGCCATTTCTAAGTTCAGTTTTTAAGTCTAACACTTTATGTTTTTTAAAAATTAGTTCAGCCGATTAAACAAGTAATAAATTTTTTCCTATGTAATAATAAAAATGTATTTGCTTTTAGAAACTGATGAACTATTTATAGGGAAAATGTTTATGCAACTTAGTTTAGATAATTTTTAAAAATTATAATAAAATATTATTTTTTTTCTTATTTCAAGTAACTTTTACTTTTCTAATTTTTGAGAATTTTTTTTTGTTGGTAAGCGTTTAACTAATTTTCAATAAATTAAAAACAAACTAGTTAGTTTTCTTAATCTTATTAAAGGAAACAAATTAAAGTTACCATTAAATAAAATGATCGTGCATGATAGAAATTTTGGTTCAAAAATTTGGATCGAAAATCACGTGCTTAAAATATATTTTTTTAAAATTTTTGTTAGCAAAAGATAAAAAATTTCGTATTTGCGCTTTTATGTAATAATATTGTTTGCTGACTACAATAAAAAATATCGCAAGCACATTTTAAACAAATTGAAGTTGTGCCTATTAAACTTTATATTTATCGTAAGCACTAAAACTATTTATTTTTCACTTTATAATAAAAAAGTTAAAATTTGTATATGTCCATAAGTTTAAGCTAAAAATGTCATAAAATAAACTTATGACATTTTTCCATTTTCCAATAATAACAAGAAATGTAACTGTGATATTTTGTATTTTTTGCAACAATTTCCTTAAATTATATAATTTAAGAAGACAAAGGACCCCCCGTGTTAGACATTGATGCCGTGGGTTACTTAGGGCGTCCCTTTTTTGTTGTTATCTCAAGGAGAACCATTAATTAACAACAAAAAAGTTTTAACTTTGTCACAATTTATTACTTTTCAGGATATCCTGCATTACTTTGTTTTAATTTAATTACCATTTTGCAAATTAAATTTAATTTATATTTTAAATACATGAGTTTAGTATAGATTAATTTAATTTAGATATAGCAAAAAGCTTGTTAAACGCAGCAGTGGTCTAAAAAAGCGGAAGTCCTCCGAAAGTGGAGAAATACTTACCTTTACCATAAAAACTGTTATATATTTATTAGAAAATTTTTATCAAATTTAAAGATAATTTTGACTAAAAGAAGTGCTATTTAATTTGATGTTAAAAAAATATTTTTTTTTTTTTTTAGGGAAGTAAGTCCTGATTTTATTAAATAGAATTGAATTATATCTAATAAACTTAAATAAAATATTTTTTTTTCTTAAAACCAAGGAGACATATCCTAACTAACAGTAAAATTTTAGATGATGTATGAACTAATAAAAAACTTAGTTCTCAATAGCAAATTTTTTTTATAATTAAGAAATTTTGACCAAATTTTAAGTAAAATTTGTTTCTTAATTTCAAGGAAAATTTTATTATATATTGGTAAAAAAAAGTGTATTTTCCATTTAAATTTTTCCTCCAAATAAATTGATTTTTCTTAATTATAGTTAACTTTTTTTTTGGTGTATGGAAAATATGTTTTTGTTTTTATATAAATTTATATTAGAAATTTATTGAGTTTAGCCAGGGTATTGCGGCAGGTGTCATATCTTTTTATACTTCAATATTGTTTGGGAAGCTCAGGACTGGCCAGTAGGGTAGTATTACATTGCATGGAAGTTTTTAGAAATTCTAACAAAGCCCAGACGGAATATTCAGGTACATGGCCTTAAAATAATATAGAGGAGAACTAAGCAAATTATAGTCAGTACTTACATAACACAGTGAGATATTCTTACACGCAGAGAAAAAACATGGTTGTGGCAATAATATTCGAAGAGCATCATATATATTTGGGTTTATGGTTGTGCCAAAAATAGTCGTACCATAATATGGTTATCATATTATGATAATAAAATAACCATATTTTTAACATGATATGGTCCCTACAGTTATATTATGATTCAAAAATTACCATATTATAATCCTAAAAAAAATTAAATATTGAATTTATCATTATATGATTGCACGTAATCATAATATGCTCAAAATATTATCATATTATGATCCCTCATATCATATCACTACATTATTCCCAATCTAAGAAAATTTCTTAAAGGAAAATAATTTTTAGAATATTTCTACTAGAAAAAGTCCTTAGAATCTAAGTATTTTTCATGATAAAAAGTCTTCAGAATCTATGAATTTTTCTTTCAAAGAAAGGCCTTAGAATCTAAGTTTTTTTGGGATATATGAACTTTTATCTAATAAACAGTTTGGAGAATCTGAGAATTTTAGTTTAAGGAAAACTCCATGGAATCAAAAAATCTTTTCATCAGACAAATTTATAAATATCTATTATTTTGTGTAAGAAACCTTTTCGTATAAAAAAATCATGGGCTCTACAGGCTTTTTCTTATAAAAAATATTTTATTAATATTTTTAATTTTATTAATTGTTTTTACTGAAAAGTATAAAAAAATATAAAATCTTTCAATAGAATCTTTTTGACAATGAATTGACTAGTGTAAATAATATTATATGTATAAGGAATTTTCGAAAAACCCCTTTAAAACAATCTTCTAAAGCTTAAAAAAAATAACTGGATCTTAATGGGTCAATTGATGAAATGTTTTAATGACATGTGAAAGGTATTTTCTACCCATCTGATATTTGTAAGTTTTAGTAAACAATATATGATTGTTTTTTTAAGACATTTTGTAATAAAGACAAACTGACTGAAAGTGATTAAATTTTGGTTTTTATGAAAACAAGACAATATTGTGACTGTAAATGTTTAAGACATTTATTTGATGTATAATTATTTATTTATTGTTGCCAGCATGATGATGGTTAGAAAACCAATAACTTGGTTGTGACAACCATACCCGATTGCAGCAAGCACAATATAGTAGCAGTGATCATATTGCAACCATGTTATTTTCTATGCGTGTAAAATATTAAAATATATGAATTAGCCATTTCTAATCAGAAAACGCAATCCCGATTTCAAGTTTTAACGAGAAACCCCACAGACATATCGGGAGCTGTGTAGTTAGGCCACATGCGAAAATTTTGGAAGCTTGCCAATTCTCTTTTTATAAACCGATTTTAAAAAACCATATTTTGATAAACTGTTAGTAAAGTCCTACAAGATGCACGTTTACTCATGAGAGTTATCTCGGTAAAGTTATTAAGTCATTCGCATTTGAAAATAAAAATTTTCTATTTTTTCCAACAGCAAATGATATTTTTTTTTTTCTTCAAATAAATACCAATACTTTGGCATTAGCATGCTTCCAAGTATGTCACATCTTTAACTACTTCAAAAAATTTATTTCTCGTCACTATCTTCTTTAACTGGAAAAATTCCGTTTTGTCTATTTGTATGTCTTATTATAATTTTAAGCTGTAACGTTTTTGTATTTAGGTTGCGATAAATAGTGTTTATATTCTTCTAAAAGTCTACTTCTCTCAAATGCTTCTAATGCATGAACAAATTCATTATTTGCTTATTGTTCTTCTCCCAGACGATTCCGAATTCAATAATTTTTATTTCACTTAAATTTTTCTAACTTTATCTCAGAGTGTACCACCGAAATATAAAAACAAAAAGCGGGTGCAGACGCTTCAATATATTCCTAATGTGACTCTGTATGCCAATTCTTAAAACCTTTTTATATGTGGACAGCTACAAATGTGTAAAATCCAAGTTTGGCTCCCAATTGATAAATTTAAAAAATATCATCAATGTAAAAAGTGTCTAATGCATGGTTTTCACTATGTCATTTTCAATGTCAATTCGTCCAAATTATTGGCAATTGTCATATGGTGTCATCTGAGTTTGCAGTCAGTTATGCACACGAACTGCCGTCTAAAATGACAGACAAGTGAAAACGTCAAATTTCAGTTTGTCAACAGATATGGCAGCATTTTTTATCTAAAATAAAATTGACAACAAGTTGTCAATTTTTTTTGTTTGACGATCGCAAAGCTGGTTTTTTTTCTTTGATGGCAAAATTAATTGCAATGGAATTTTTTTAAATAAAGAAATAAATGGTAATGTAATAACACAAAACGCCCCACTAGCTAGAGCCATTTGTTTCTTTTTCATCATTTTTAAATTTTTTCCACTTTTTATTGAACACAAATTAATATTTTCTAATCAGCTGTTCGCTAGCCTCATCATATTTGACCTTTGTAATGAAAACTGCGTGACACTAAAATTTGACATTAGTCTTTGACACGCTCTGCTTTATCGACTTATTGTCAGTTTTTAAGATGTATTGAAAACGCATATGACACAAAATGACGAGAATTCATTTGAGTCAGTTTTTGTTGTCAGTTCATTTGACATAATGAAAACCAGGCATAATAATATGGTTAAAGTCTGAAGTTAGTCTATGTATTGACTTAGTCGCTATAAGATGAGCCTATTTGATTTGATTAAACTCAAAAATGCATTGATATGTGATTGTTAACATATTTGCGCTGTGAATGTAATACACACTCATGCCTGCAAATTTAATGGTAATCGGACCACTTTTGGATCGAGTCGGCCATTTTATTCCGATTTTTCTCTATATATTATCTGCCACGTTAACTTTTTTGATCTTACTTTAAGGAACAGATGCTTTCACGGAATTAGATCCACAACGCGGCATGTGACATTAATTCAAATTTTTTATGGAAAACAACAACAACAATGTGCCAGTTAAAGTTGCAACTGATAGCTAACGGGACATTGTAAACATGAGAGGTTAAAAGGCAACAGTTTTGTAATTTTTCACCACAACTAGGGCCAGCACAAATAGCTAAGAATTCTTCTAAAATAATAGAAAATTGCACCGTAAAAGTTCATATAATTTTCAATTTTATTTTTTGTATTTAAATAAAATCTCTTTCCATTCCCAGCAAAAAAAAATAGTAGTCATTATGTGACTATAACTTCTTTCATTGCTTCCTAAACTTCAGTTGACATTCTTTTATGATTTTTTGGTGTTATTCTAAGGCACTTCCAAAAGCATTCATGTGTTCATATTTCAAATGCAGTGATCTGGATATTAGCCCGATGAATATCTTAAAATATCACTCTTCATTACTTTTAAAGCATAAGTTATAGTATATCGTATATTTTTGTTGAAATCTAAAGCATTTATACAAATTGAAAAAATAGTTCTGATGAATTTTTTAATCATTTTTTTTATTTTAGTTTAAAATTTCATGAGGGTTAGAATTTATGCAGTTTTGCAATTTTTATAAAAGTTTTAAAATATTAAGAAAAATAGATTTTTTTAAACTTTAATTGAAACTAGCTGGCCTGTCATTTGCATTTTTTCAGCCTTAAATATTTTTTTGACGACGCAATCTGTGCATTTTTGCATTATGTTTATTATTTAACAGTACACCATTTCCAGTTTTAATTCAGAATTTATCAAAATAATTTTAAAATTGTTTAAAAATTATTTCAAAAATTATTATCCAAAAATGTTTTAAAATTGTGCAAAAATTATTTAAAATTGTTCAAAAATATTTTCAAATTGTCTAAGAATGTTTCTAAACTGTACAACCAGTTTTTAAATTTTTCAAAAATATTTTAAAATTTGTCTAGAAATTCATTTAAATTTTTGAAAAATTATTCAAAAATGCTTTTTTACTAATTATTTATTTGTTTTAATAAAGAGTATTTGTATACCAATGCATAAATTTCGCTTCTTTAAACTTATTTTTCTGCATTCTTATGAATTTAATTTCCTCAAAGCTTAAATGCTACAAAGTATATGAACATTTTCCACTCATGCATCAGAATATTTAATCATTGTATCATTGCTTCCTTAGAGTAAAGTATGAGTAATGCTAGTAGCTACATTTGAATACTTTCATCCTATGACACGCTAATGTTAAATTCATCGATGAAACCATCAGAAAAGAAGTGATGCCTTTGCCATAGTAGTGATGCTTTTATTGCTTCTTTGGCAGTTTCATTTGTGCTGGGTTAATATCAAATTTGTAGAAATTTCCTTTCGAAGAAATATTAAAAAAAAAACCAAAAGTACCAATTTTTGCCATCAGAAATGACACATGCAAAAAAAAAGGGTATATGTATCTTCAATTTGTATGCTTTATCAGATATTCAAGTTTCATTCAAACGTAAGCGTATTCAGAATTCCCTTGTTATACCCTCCACCATATATGGTATCATTCCGTTTGTAACATCTCGAAATATAGGTCTACCCCATAAAGTATATATATTCGTGATCCTTATGCAATTTTACGTCGATTTAGCGATGTCCGTCTGTGAATACGCCTCTAAATTTTCCATACAAATTGGTGAATTTAAGTACAATTTCATAGAAGCAACAGGTCCAAAATATTTTTTCTCATATTTTTTCATCAGTCGTTTGGAAATTAATAATATTTTGTATTCACCTCAAATATTTTTCACCTCAAAAAATTTTTATCACCACTAAAATTTTTTTTCACTACAAAAATTTTTTTTCCTTTTAAAAAAATTTTTTTCACCTCCATAATTTTACTTCAAAATTTTTTTACATTATTTGTATCAAAAACAGTAGAGAAATTTTTTTTTTAGGGTATTGGTGGAGGGTATTCAAAGATTCGGCACAGCCGAAATTAAGCCTTTTTTTACTTGTCAGTTTATCATTTAAATTTATGTGCATGTAAATAGAAAACATCAAAACAATTTCACATATTAAAATAAATTTAAATCATTCCTTTCGACATACATGCATATGAGGCTTTTCATACCAACTATCCCGTTACAGGAAAGAGGTAGTTTTCACTTTAAACAAGAAGTATTTCTCTCACTTTTGCTAAAATAAATATCGAACTTCACAATATAACGTGAATAATCACGTGTTTATTTTTAAAAATATAAATAGACATATAAACGAAGCTCGTTTTGAAAATTTAAGTTTTTTTCTATAAAGTGAGCAAATTAGGATTTTTTTTTCATTTATTATAATTTAATGGAATTTGGGAAATGCTTGAAATTTTAAGTATATCAGTAGAGTTTTATATGAAAAATTTAAAAAAAAATTAAAAAATTGGGATCTATTTCAGAATTCTGAGTATAAAAGGCAATAGAATTTTTCATGAAATGGGTCAAAATATTTATTTGTTTTTTTTCTTAAAATTCAGATGGTTTTCTAACGATTCAAAAAGTTTTAGAGTAAGTGAACAGGAAATTGCTTACAATTTAGTCCAGAGTAGTTTCGAATTTATTTATTTTAACTTGTTTGTGTTATGACACATCTTATATAATTAATTTTGGTATTCAGATCACGAACATTACAAAAAAAAATTAAAATAAATTGGGGCAAAAATAGAGTCTTAACTGTAGTTCCAAAATATCTTTTATATACAATTTTTCAAAATTGTAAAGAGAAAAACAAGTTTGGAGACCAAATTTGGAATCAAGAAAAAAATCTATAAAAAAATTACTTGAATTTCAATGCGAACAAAAAAATGTATAAAACTGCGCAAAAATTCCTCTTTTTGACCTTGGACGACCCATGGGATACATATGTCCCAAATTGTACCAGTATCCTGTAAGAAATATAGTAAACGAACTGCAAATATCTCGTTGTTTCTAAAAATTAAAGGAATAGACTATGACCTACCAAAATTTTGATCCTTTGTGTTAAATAATGTGATACAAGAAAATTTGTTCCAAAAATTATGCAAAAATATATATTTATCTATGAATTTGTGTTCATCCTATTGGCTCTGAGACCATATTGATCTAAATGGTTAGTATTGTGAGAAAGCAACAACTATTCTCTGTCGATACAAGCCACATATAAGAAAATTGGCCAAATACACGCAAAGAAAAAACATAGTTGGGGAAATCATATTCGAAGAGCATCAAATATTTTTGGGTTTGTGATTGTGCCAACCATAGTCGTACTGTATTATGGTTATCATATAATGATAATAAAATATCCATAATTTTACCATAATTTTGACCCTACAGTTATATTATGATCCAAAAATTACCATATTATGATTCTAAATAAACATATTATGATGTTGAATTTATCATAATATGATAAATCATAGTATGATCAAAATGTTATTACATTATGGTCCCCACAAATATATTATGATTTCTGGATTATCATAATATGATCCATATAAAATCTTTATATAGAATCTTTTTGATAATGAATTGATTATTGTAAATAATATTACATGTATAAGGAATTTTCGAAAAAACCCTCAAAAAAATCTTTTAAAGTTTAGAAAAAAAAATAAACTGGATCTTAATAGGTCAATTGATGAAATGTTTTAATGCCACATAAAAGGTATTTGTCCAATTTTAGTAAACAATATATCATTGTTTTTATACCCTTCACCACAGGTGGAAGGGTATATATAAGTTTGTCATTCCGTTTGTAATTTCTACAATATTGATCTTAGACCCTATAAAGTATATATATTCTGGGTCCTTATGAAGAGCGAAGTTGATTTAACGATGTCCGTCTGTCCGTCTGTGTGTTGAAATGGGTTTTCCGAAGACCCCAGACATGATGAGTACTTGATTGTTATATATTTCTGTTAAATGTGATTTATTTCTGCTTGCTATTAAAAATCAGCCAGATCGGTTGATAAATGGCTGACATATTAGCAAAAAACCAGGACTACCTCTAATTTTTTTCGTAAAATTCCTTTCTTTTTATATGTATGTTGAATATTACGCATAACAAACACATCAATTTCTTTTCTTTCACCTCTTCACCTTTTATACACAAACAACAAACGCATACAAAGATTTCTCATTTAAATAAAAACCAAACAAATCCCTATTGAACGAAAACTGTTCATTTAACTCTATAAACGATGATTCCATATAGCCTTCATAGCTGAGTTGTCTAAACGCTATGTCACAAATACTTTTTTCTCTAAGAACGTGAGTTCGAATCCTACTCAAGAAACAATTCAACTTTTTTTTGTACATTTTTTTTTATTTTCTTAAGACTTTTTTTAACATTAAATAATTAATTTGAATAAAATTTTATATTAATAATTAAATAATCCATAGATAGGCTAAAAACATCAAAATTTGTATAAAAACCCTCTGATACAAACAAAATACAAACGGTTTTATTTCTATTTTTTTCTCCGATTTAAAAGAATTTATAAACAGATTTTTAAACCATTTTCTCATATATTAAGAAAATTTTATACACAATTTTCCTTTGAGTGCAACTATTTTAGGTCATAACTTATAATAATTTATAAAAAAAAAAATATAAACTATTTTCCTTCAAATTTTTAAAACTAAGCTAAATAAATTAAAAATATTTTGTAATAAAAAAGCGAAATAAAATCCCAAATGCAAGTTTGCTAGCTAAATCAAACATATTTGTAGAAATAAAACACATGCAGTTCTAGTGATTTCTTAAAACGATTTGTAAAAAAATATTTTTTTGGTCTAAAAAATATTTTTGAAAAAGATTTTTGAAAAAAAAATATGACAACACTGATTGGCATTATGATCGTGATTGTTGTTGTTTTTATTTTATTTGTTGAACTTTTTGTCTTTCACCTCCTCACCTTTTACACACAAACAACAAATCCAAACAAATCTGTTTTAAACGAAAACTCTTTATTTACTTCTATTAACGACGTTTGCTTATGTCCTTCAATGGCTCAGTGGTCTAAGCGCTTTGTCACAAATACTTTTTTTCTTTTAGTCGCGCGATCGAGCCCCGTCTATTCAACTTTTTTTATTTTTATATTTTTTAACACTTGTTTTTATTTTCTTAAGACTTTTTGTTATTTTTTTATTTTTTTTTAACAAAACAAATGCGTCCAGCACAGTTGTCTTAACGATGTTGGTCAGCTTTTCTGTATAATTAGAGAACGGAAAGAGGAAAAGTTTCCAAATAAGGTGCAAGCATCTTGGTTATCAATACACAACATCTGACCAAATGTGGGCGGGATCCTTGAATTGGGCGTGGCACAAAATAGATTAATTTATATCTTAAGAACGGTAAGACCGTAATTAAGTACTCCACAAATGGGCTAAAAACATCAAAATTTGTATAAAAACTAAAATGTAATATGACCTATGGATACGTCTTATATATCCAGAGACCGAAAATCTTTAGTAGAACATATTTGCTGAAAGTAGTTATGACCAAAACATAAATTTTTTTAAATACCTATTTTCGGGAACCATAAATCTTTCAGAGACCAAGTTTTATCACTAAACTAAATGGTAAATTTCCACTTAAAGATGTCCGTATATAAATCTGTCCATTCCATATATGTCCATATATAAACTTCACTATTTTCTCAACCATGGGGAAGGGTATATAAGATTCGGCATAGCCGAATTTAGCCGCTCTTACTTGTTTTTTTGACTCCATTGTCAGAACCTTGTAGTTTTTTTTCGTGTTATAAATTAAATTTTTGTTAAATACTTCACAACGAAATATGCAACTCTACCATATTTAGGATAGGGAGACTCACATAATGTTAAATTTTTCTAAATTTACCTAAATATAGTTTTAATATAATTTGATATTAAGTTAAGACCTGTGCTAAATATTTAAAAGTTTCATATTCGAACGTGATAAATTTTTAGGTAGTTACAGAATAACCCCATTACACAATACTCAACGAAAGCGAGCATGTTACTTCCTGATTTAATAGAAAAACATATATCTGCACTTTTTTAGTAATAAAAAAAAACTAGAAGAAATTTACTTACTTTTCATATTATATTTTTTCTTTTTAATTTTTCCACACAAAACTCTGTTGACATTCATAAGATATACGTTTTCTTTTAGCTTGGTATGGAAAGCCTCATATGTTAGGAAAATAGAATATAATTTAAATTATTACCGCATAGTTTTTTAAACACAAACTAAATCCTAGCATTAAAAAATCCCCTTTTATTAAAAATTTTAATGCTTAGCTTAGTAAAAAAAATCACAAACATCAAAAGATTATAATCTTTAAAAAATCCCACTTAAAGGAATATACATAAATCCAATATTTATTAAAAATAACTCATAAATCCTTTTGTAGATTACCCCACATAGTTTTGTAATTTTATTATTTTATTTCCCCCCCCCCCCCCCCTCCACCCCTCCCACAAAAAAAATGCGCTTATATAAATATTTAGAAATTTGTGCTGCAATATTTAACTGTTAAGTGCTTCTCACGCAAACAATATTATTGACAATAAGTTTTTCGAAAGTATTGTCAATAGCATTGAAGGCCAGAGGCTGCCTTTACAACAAATAAAAAACTTTAATTTGAAAATTTAATCAAAAAAAGCCTTTTTGAAATTTTTAGGCTTCAAAAGTCAAGGATACTTTTGCCGAACAAACTTTTCGTTATCCTGTCATGTTGCTCGGCAAAAATAAGGATCTAACCATAGCGGCAACAGGAAATTCTAGAAAAAGATTTTCCAAATATGATAAAGTAAATACTCTAAATAAAACAATAAAATACCTTTTAAGTTTTCTTTATTATTTTTTTTTTTTCGTTTTATTTGTATACAACCCCAACACTATTGAATTTAAACAAATTTTTATGTAAAAGCACCTAATGTATAATTTTAAATATATATTTATTTTTTTTTTTTATTTCATAACATTGAATGTTGTTAATATATAAATGTTGTATTCAATTAATTGTAATTATTGCATATTATTTTTATTATATTGTAACTAAAAAGGATACATTTGCAGCAAGTCTTATCAGTGTCATATTTTAGGACATAAATAATAATGATTTTAGAAAAGTTTTGTCATTATTATCAACAGATTGGTAATCAAAGTTAGCTAAATTGGCGCAGTTAAAAATAATAATGTGATGAGATCTTTTGGTGAAAATCTATGATGTCATATTATTTTCACTAGAATCCAAAGAGAGGAGTTAGATGGATAATTATTTTATCCAAAAATATACTTTATTATTCGTATAATCCTTATTAAAACTATATTAATTTTCCTATTGTTCCATTTATTTGAAATTTTTAAATTAAAACCCTTGAAAGAGGTTTTAAAAAGGCAACATCATAATAGACTTACTAAAACTTTGTTCTGTTCCACGCAGAAATCTAATTTTACCAGAAAGCATTTTTATTGTAAAAATTATGTAAATTGTTGCTGTTTCGGGTAACTTCCCACGGGTACCCTCGATATCGACGTGAAACATACCTATTAGCTGTGTTTACATGACAAGGTCCCCATAAACTGTAAAAGAGTTTTAGAATAATGCGTCCACCTGTCAACTCTTAGTGTAAACTAATGTCAAATTTGTATGGGATTTTCAAACATAATTTACCGCGCAAACACATCTATTATTACTGTTAACTTATTGTTTTAATATGTATGTATATGATATTATACGACTAACTGCAAGTATCCTAAATGTTAAATATTACTTTCAAATCTTTAAATTTTATATATAAAAACTTCGGTTAATGCTAACAATTCTTTCTTTTCTATAATTATTAGTACATCAATGAAACTCATTTACCTCTTATACCTGATGAAGCCATACAGTCTTTGTCAGAAAGTGATATGCTCAAAGTAGAAAAACGTATGGAAAGAAGACGTAAACTGCTGTCGGAGAAATGTTCCGAATTGGGCTTAGATGTAGTAGGTAAGTAGTTTCTATATGTACAGGGTATCCGCCGGGATGATATACTACTTTGTTTTGCCGCCATTTTGGTAAACATTAGTCTTAACAGTTCATATTTGGCAGTCGTGAAGTAGATACGTAGCAAATTTATTATGGAAAAATATTCGATAAACGTTAAATCGTTAAATCATTTTATCAAAATCAATCATTGATTACTGTGACAATGAGAGAGTTACGTGAAATTTTTGGGAGCAACAACGTGCCAACAAAACGCACTTTTTATCGTGTAGTGAATGATTTCGAAGAAAGAGGGTCTGTAGGTGATAGGCCCAAGCATGAACCACAACGTACTGCATTATCGGCTGAAAACAATACTGCTGCTGAAGAAAGTGTTCAAAACAATCCATCAACCTCAATTTGACGTCGTGCTCAGGAGCTTGGTCTTCAAAGAACAACTTTGGCCACAATATTGCACAAGGATTTGCATTTGTTTCTATTTAAGATTCAGTTGACACAAGAGCTTTTTCCACAAGACCATTTACGCCGCCGTACATATGCCAATGGGATGTTACAGCTCGTCCATGACAACCCCGATTTTCATGAAAAATCATAATAAGTGACACATTTTCATTTGAATGGATATGTGAATCAATGAAAAACCCTCAAATTATTCATCAGTCACCTTTGCATCCATTAAAAGTGACAGTCTGGTGTGCAATTTGGTCAGGAGGAATCATTGGACCTTATTTCTTTGAAAATGAAAACGGCGTAACGGTAACTGTGAATGGGAAGCGATATCGTGATATGATTGGAAACTTTTTAACGCCACAACTGCACGCTTTGGGCTTGATTAACATGTGGTATCAACAAGACGGTGCCACATCGCATACAGCCAGGATTACAATGGAATTACTGCGAGACCCCTTCGTGATGTTGATTGGCCTCCACGGTCGCCTGATTTGACTGCGCCGGACTTCTTTTTGTGGGGATATCTGAAAAGCAAGGTTTATGCAAACAAACCAGAAACGCTTGAGCAACTCAAACAAAATATTCGTGATGAAATTAATGAAATACCGCGTGAAATGTGTGAGAACGTAATGAAAAATGAAAGGGCTCGCGGACATTTATTTGATATTGTATTCCATACATAATTGCCGACATTAAATAAAACATTTATCAATATAAGATCCATTGTCATTCATTTAAAAAAAAATTATAAACAAACAAAGTAGAATACCATCCCGGCGGACACCCTGTATTTTCTGGTAACCAAACAAATTTTCGGTCGGCAACAAAAACTAACAAAAATAGAGATATTCTAAATTCGGAATTCACATTCTGAAGTTAAATACTTAAATATTATAGCTCCCCATGTAAAAATCGAAATATATATGAACATACATGATCATACATGGGCTTGTATATGATCATACATGGGCATACATGGTCATATACGTCCATACATGATCTCATATATGACCATATATCTTCGGATCCGAAATTTGAGGGTATATGGTGATATATGTGCATATATTATCATACATGCTCATATATTATTCATGTATGCTCGTACATGATCATATACGTCCATATACCCTCAAATTTCGGATCCGAAGATATATGATCATATATGAGATCATGTATGGTCATATATTGAACAATGTATGGACGTATATGACCATGTATGTCCATGTGTGATCATATACAGGCCCATGTATGATCATGTATGCTCATATATATTTCGATTTTTAGATGGGTTGTCACATTCGAAATATTTTGGATATTTTCGCTATTTTGGTTGTGCGGCAGACTCGATGGGGTCTGCCTTCCCAGGTAAATATTATGTAGATTTCGACCACATTGAATTCGGAATCGCAACTGAGTATTAGTTTGCCATGGTGCTGCCGACAAACGTTACCACCTGCAAGAGAACCAAATGTTTTGTGTGCTGCCGAGAGATGAATGTGTCCAGTTTTGTAGAGTTGATTGCCGCAGACTAACTGGTTTAATTACAGGGTGGGAATGATAATAGTCACTGATGCCTTGTATTCATCATGTCTGGAGGAAAAGGACACGACAGAGAATTTTCTATATTACTCTCCAGCTTTCTAAAAAGCTAGACAGCGCCCTTTGGTAGTGATGATCTGCTTACCCCCTCCGCCGTCTGATTTTTGCAGGTTTATTAACAATACTGACAAATTCTAGACAGAGACTCTTTAATTTTTTCCTATTTTTTATTTTCAATGTTACATGGGTTTCCATATATATTATCCTCTTATTCAGTTTTCCTCTCTAGACTATGTTACAATTGAGTTGCGAATAACCCTTTAAGCGACAATTTTTACAAAACCTTTTTTTTCAAGATTACCGTTAGAATAACTCTCTTTTATAACTTAAAAATTAAATTAGGCAAAATTATGCAGGATTTCATTATTAAAATGAAATATAAAGAAGTCAGTCAGTGGAATACACCTACAAGTTCTAAAACGTTTTTTTTTCTCAACAATTTTAATTTTGTCGCTTACAACGTTATTCGCGGCTCTGCTTCAATTGTTAATTTAAAAACTCAGCTCCATGACTTTAGTCAGTTGGGGTAATGTCCGAGCCCCTACTAATTTGACGCATTCGTGGTCAGTTTTGTAAAACCTCTTTAGTGGCGCTCTTGCCTCTAAGAGGGTTAATAACTGTTTAAAAAAAAAACAGTTCTTTTCCTCATTTTTAATTAAAATTCTGTTGCATTTATAAATTAATTGTATTTACAAACACTTTTCTTTGATAAAGACAATTAATTTGATTGTAAATATAACAATATTTAAATTTTATTTCATTATAAGTATTTTAACTAAAATATTATAAATCAGATGTATGACTACTGACCCTGCCAGTTGTAAATGTCATAAAGACATCGTTGCTTAGCCTTTTTCCTATAAAAATCCTATAGACACATTATTTTTGACCAAAAATGGTGGAATACCTTTCTCATGTATTAATAAAAAATGCTGCTTAAATTTGCATTTATATTCTCTTTTTAAATATACATACTACTGTAATCAATGACAGAATTGAATATGTCATTAATATTGGATGTAATACCCATCAAAGAAAATCCTTATTTGCTCTTGTCACAATCTTAAATCCGTCAGTTTTTATTTTTTTAAATAACTCATAAAAGTATGTCCTTTTCAATTTAAAAATGCCCTATTAAAAAAACAACGGATGCATTAAGTATAAATCATACAATATGGCGTTAAAATATATGACCTACTTTGGTTAATACACTCAAAAAATATAACGATGAAATCTAGGTTTGTACGATTTTATTATTATATTTCTTGAAAAACTACTAATAGAAATTAAAAAAAATAAAGTAGCCAAGATAAAGAAAGGTATACAAAAAACCCTGTCAGGGTATCACCATGTCATGGTTAGCACGTTGGATCGGCTAATAAATGAATTATGTTTTCATTGCGAGGTGGTCTCCCCTCAGATGGGAATGTGGCAATATACATACTCCGTTTGAGTTGAGCTGACTGCCCTTGACTTACTGGTCAGATTACGGAACTTAATGCTGAATGAGGACCCGACAGCCCTGTGCAGCCTTTAAAGAAACAGACAGTGAAGTCTTGTTTATGTATTCTGTTCATAAACAACTGCCGACTGATCTTCTTAGGGATATTCTACACTGGTACTCCACTCTTTTTCTTTTCTAATTTCAATTCCATTTCTTCTCAATTTTTTCTCCCTACATTTTTTACTCTCTGAGGTATGGCGTAATAAACAATTTTTAGCTTTTGCGCCATGAGCTTTCTCCTGTGCCTTGTCCAACTTACCCCAAAACTTAGAGTGTAAAATATATCACTTAAGTGATATAGAGGAGAGATGAAAGGTGGTGATTTACTATTTGAAGCCTTTCATCTCTTAAGTTACAAAAAGAAAACTTAAGTGTTCACTATAAAACTTACTATTTTCATATCTATACTTTGTAAGTTGTTTTTACAAGGACGGTACAACGTTCAGGATGTACAAAATGCAAAATCCTTAGTATCATCGTGAAGTTCTTAGTCGACACTTAGCATTTAGCAAGGGCAGTACCCGAAGTACAGTATTTTTATTTGAATGTATATTTGTTTTTTGGCCTAAGAAAACAAAGAAGCAACAAACAACACTATTAATGACCAAAAAATATTACAGAAAGAAATCAAATATACATTAAAATAAAATCACTGAACTTGGGGTACCACTCTTGCTAGAAGCTAAGTGTTTCAATAAGTCGGCTAAGAAATTCATGGTGTCGACTAAGAATTTCACGGTGATACTAAGGATTTTGCATTTTGTACATCCTGAACTTTGTACCGTCAGGGTGGAGTGGTTGGTTCAAGTGTAATCTCACGCCCTCCATAACATCAAAGAACGACTCCGCTTTGAAATGCCACACCACCCGTAGGGAGCTGACATCCGTAGAACTAGACCCAACCCGAAAGATTGAGATAACGGATAAGTTCACCCAATCCTACGTCCGTTATTACCGAGTGGTCGTCCAGTATATGATTGCCTAAAATTCCATGTTGGATGCCCTGCAGTGTCGAGCTACAGCTACGATATTGTACATTGCGCACCCGCTGTTGCCGTTTCTGCTTATCAGCTAGTGACCAGTCAGCACGCCCGTCTGTCTCGAAACATACAGGTTGGTTGAAAAGTTCCTGCGCTCACCAAGAGATGGCACTGCTAGCTCCAAACTTTTTTTTTCTCAAGTTGGTATAACTGTCCTGAGAACACATGCAAAGTTGCAAGTCATTCTGTCAATTCTTTCTTTGTTTACAAGCCATTTGAAGTTGACGTGTCATTGATTTTTTTTAATATGGAAAAAATTGAATATCGTGCAGTCATTAGATCCTTTGTTTTGAAGGGTTTAAAAGCAAAGGAAATTTATGAACAATTGTTAGAAGTGTATAAGGAGTCCTCACCTTCAAAACGCACCGTTAAATTTTGGGCTGGTGAATTTAAACGTGGTCGTACCAGCCTTAAAGACGATCCACGCGAAGGACGACCAAAAACTGCAACCACAGCAGAAATCATTGAGCAGGTACATAATATGGTTAGTGAAGATCCAAGTTTGACTAAGCGTAAAATTGCTTATGCCATAGGCATCTCAGACGAACGAGTACTTCATATTTTACATGAAAAATTACGTATGAAAAAACTGTTTGGAAAGTTAGTGCCGCACACATTAACAATTCAACAAAAACTGGATCGAAAACAAATTTCTCAGCGTAATTTGGAGCATTTTAAGCCGAATAAAACCGACTTCTTGCGTCGTTTTATAACTATGGATGAGGCTTGGGTCTACCACCATGATCCTAAATTGAAAGAAGAACGTTTACAGTGGACTGAAGCTGGTTGTTCAGCTCCAAAGCAGGTAAAGTCACAACGATCAGCAAAGAAGGTTATGGCATCAGTTTTTTGGGATGCAAAAGGAATTTCGTTGATTGATTATCTTCAGAAAGGTAAAACAATCACCTCTAAATATTATTGCAGCCTTTTGGATCAGCTGAATGAAAAAAATCGTGAGAAAAGACCTGGTTTAAAGAAGAAAAAAATCATTTTTCATCAAGACAATGCACCTGCTCACAAAAGTGTTTTGACGATGGCTAAATTCAAAGAATTAAAGTATGAATTGCATTATATTGAATAAAAAAATATATTTCGTAACAAAAACAGTATTCTTTCATTTCGAGCGCAGGAACTTTTCAACCAACCTGTATGTATCTTCTACTTAGGAGAGATTTACTACTCACCAGATCGTAGTCGAGCCACGTTCTTACTTATACTGACCGAAATATATAGAATATGTAATATACGAGTTCAGGATCATAAACTCATCTGTGAACCGTCGGTGTATACCTTGATGGTGAGGATACGAGGGCGGATCAAAAAGTCCGTGCTTTTCGAACTCCCCTCGTAGTTCTATGAAATGCAACACTGCCCCCATCAAGTAACACCTGTTAATAGACTACTGTCAAATTTTGAACAAGTTCCGTCATTTACATTGCATTTAACAGCTGTTCAAAACATACAACCTCGTGGATTTTTTTAAAAATGGAAAAAAGTGAATTTCGAGTGCTGATTAAACATAATTTTTTGCGAAAAAAACGGCAAGTAAACAAAGAAAAAGCTTGATAAATACTACGGAGACTCTGCATCATCGATTTCAATGGTAAAAAAGTGGTTTACTGACTTTCGTTGTGTTCGCACAAGCACGGAAGATGCCAAACGTTCTGGATGCCCAGTTGAGGTCTCTACACCCAAAACAATTGAAAAAATTCACGATATGCTGTTGGCCGATCGGAGATTTAATGTGCGATAGATTCTGGAAGACATAGTCATTTCACATGGCTCAGTTGTTTTAAATTTTGAACGGGGTATGAGAAAGCTTTCCGCAAGGTGGCTGCCGCGTTTGCTCACAATCGACCACCAATGGAATCGTGTGACAGCTTATTTTTCATGGCAAAAATTTATGAAGTAGACTACGAATTGCCTCCTCATTCGCCTTATTCTCCGGATTTAACCCCCAGTGACTATTTCCTATTTCCAAACCTAAAGAAGTGGATCGGTGGAAAGAGATTATTTTATGGACCTCGAAAAATCCTGCTGTTAAACACAAAGTAAATGACGGAACTTGCTCAAAAGTTGACCGTAGTCTATTAGCATGTAGTACTTGATGGGAGCGGTGTTGCATTTCATATAGCTACGAGGGAAGTTCGAAAAGTCACGGACTTATTGATACGCCCTTGTATTATGAGTTTGTGCTTATGCTTGTAACTATCCGAATTTAAAGGAAAACCAGCCTTTCCGGTATTTGCTTAATTGAACTTTAATCAAGCTACAGGTTGCAAATATAAAGTTATTGAAATGAAATTTGGAACATAGAGTTATATTAGAGGACGAACCTTGTTAAGTTTGATTAGAATCAGGCCATATTCACCATAGGTATTAATTAAGACACACAAAACCACAGATATTTGGTAGGAATTTATGTGTTGAATGTTATTTAGACCTTAATTAATGTCTTTAAGTTTAAAGAAAATCGGACCATATTTGGACCTAGTTCCATTATGTATTTATTTACTTTTCCGCCCAGTTCATAAAAAAGATCTTTCTTGGAATTCGGAACACTTCCCGAAATTTCTCACAAAATGTACTTGATATCATTTAAAAGGGATGCCCCACTTTAACTTTTGTACTAGTAGTTAATAATATCGATGTTACTATGACAGTTTCTATAGACAATATATGAATTATAATATAATTTTAAATGTAAAATATTTAAAAAACGCAAATTCTTTGAGTGCAAACCTTTCCGTTAATAGAAAAAGTTTTTAAAACAATTTTATTTTTTTTTCTATTTACAGGCACTGATTCATGGCATAAGCCAAATCCTTGGGAATTTTTAGTAAATAAAAAACATCATATCATATGGTAGGTTAAATTACTACACAACACATTTATATTATTGTACCTTTGACTAAATTGTCCTAGTTGCATGTATTTTAATTGTTTGCATTTATTTGTAGGTGTAATGTGTTTAAAGCTGCCTCTTCATCATGGATGTTCAATTTTAATGTTTTAGCTGGCTATTCAGCAGATTTTTTGCACAAAACTAAAGAAATTTTATTACATTTAGCACGCGAACGTTATCCTAGAGTTACGTTAGATGAGGTGTGTATGAAACTTATGTTATTCAACGTATTTTCTTTTGAATTCTCAGTAAATTTTTATGGTAATTTATCCCAATGGATGAAAAATAAATTAAAACATTTTTTTACCCTGGAGACTCATTTCTGAGAAAGTGCTACAGAACTAAACGTTATACGGCAAATACAATAAATATCACATGTTTATGAATTGGAACAAGGTTTTTAAATAAATATGTATTAAAACTTTTTTTCTACAACTTCATTTTAGTTAAATTGATTTCACGTGGATAATAAATAATGAATTCCACGTGAAAATAGTATAGAATGCGTTTTCAAGCAAAATTTAATACATAACATAAGATTAACTATCTTTCTTATAAAATAAATAAATTACAATTTGAAGCATTTAAAGTGTTTAGTGAAATTTTTTAAACTCTAAGCTATTCACAAAAAAATCCATTTTTCACTTAAAAAACAATAAACTGTCAAATTTAAATTGATCAGTTTTTAAATGTCTTTTCAGTTGTTTCAATGTGCATTTTCGGTTGCTTTAAGGAAAAACATTCATACTTAAAAGATGAGGCTTTTGGAAATATTGAAAAATTGACAAATAAACGTTTTATTATACTAGCGGGCTTTGCCCGCCGGACTAAAGCCCGGGAATATACGGAGTTCCCAGATAATTACCCGTAGCCCACAATTTTTACCATGTCCCATTTAAATTCTAAGATATACCTAAATAATGAGTTAGCCTATACTCCAGGTAACACATATTTCAAATTTCGGGTTTTTCCCTTTGAACCTCATTTTCACCATACACCTGGCTAAAATTCTAAAATGTAGTTGATAAGTGAGTTAGCACATACTCCAGTTCACATATTTAAAATTTCATGTCTCTGTCTAAATCGGTGTGGGCAGCAGTAGGAAAATCCAATAGGAAAATCCGACCTAGGTGAATGTCTACACTGCAGGAGGAACCTTTGCACCATATTTCAACTTATCAGCTTCAGCGATTTTGGCAAGACGTCAAGGGTGAGAATTTTTCTCTTTCGTTTTAGCCGCAGGGGAAACCTACATACCAAATTTTAGCGTCCTACCTCCTGCAGTTTGGGCTGGGAGATTTTGAATGTAATAAATAAATATTTACATATTTACACATTTTTTATTTACACATTTGCACATATGTAAATTTGTACTTTTGAAAATTTGCATATATGCACTTTTGCAAATTTGCACATTTAAATTGGAGGAGTAATCTATGTACCGAATTTCAACTTCCCAGTTCAAGCGGTTTTGACAGGCCGTCAAGGGGAGAATTTTCAGTTTTTTGCCCCTCCGCGTTAGATTTTCCAAAAGTCACATCTTATCTGTTATCTACACTGAAGAAGGAACCTGCATACCAAATTTTAACTTTCTAGTTATAGCGGTTTGGGCAGGCCGTTCGGGGGGAGACTTTTCCCCTTATCGCACCTCCCAGTAGGAATTTTCGAAAATCCAACTTGGTTGGACGTCTACGCTGGAGTGGGAACCTATATACCAAATTTTAATTGCCCAGCTCTAGCGGTTTTGGCAAGTCGTTAAGGGGGAGAGTTTTCTCTTTTTTTGCCCTACCCGTTGGATTTTTCAAAATTGACATCTTAGCTGTTACCTAAACTAGAGAAGGAGCCTGCATACCAAATTTCAGCTTCCTAGGTCTAGCGGTTTCGCCAACCTGTTAAAGGGAAGACATTTCATCCTGTTACCACGTCCCTGGCTAAAATTCTAAAATGTATCTTATCAGTGAGTTAGTCCATACTCCATGTTTAAAATTTCAGGTATTTTGCTATTTCGGTGTGGGCAGGCAGTTAAGGGGAAGATTTCCCCCTTTTTGTCCCTCCCGGTAGCAATTTATAAAAATCCTACCTAGGTGGATGTCTACACCTCAGGTGGGTCAAATATACACAATTTGCGCCTTCCAGCTCTAACAGTTTTGGCAGGCCTTTGAGGGGGAGAATTTCACCCTTTTCTGCCCCTCCCCGTTTGATTTTTCAAACATCCCGTCTTTTCTGATATCTACACTGGAGAAGGAGTCTGCATACCAACTATCAACATCCCATGTCCTTTTCTACCCCATACCCCTTGGATTTTTCAAAAATCAGATCTGAACTTTTATCTACACTGGAGAAGGAGTCTGCATACCAAGTTTTAACTTTCCAGATCCAACGGTTTGGGAAGGCCGTAAAGGGGAAAACTTTTAGCCCTTTAAATCCCTATTTTTACCACATCCCTGGTCAAAATTCTAAAATGTACCTTATTAAGAAGTTAGCACATACTGCTACGAAGGCATATTTCAAATTTCAGGTTTCTAGCTTAAGGCAGGCCGTGAAAGGAGAGTTTTACTCCCTTTTTGCCCCTCTCTAAAGGAATTTTCAAAATCCCGTCTTAGCGAACGTCTACGCCGAAAGGGGAACCTGCATACCAAATTTCAGCCTCCTAGCTTTTGCAATTTGGGCTGGGCGATGTTGAATCAGTGAGTGAGTCAGTAACGTTATTCCTTTATATACAGAGATTGGGGGTGTTCCCATACAAAACGAGGAACTTAAAACGGCGCAATAGACAATTTCCTAATAATTTTGGGAAGAGAAAAGCTCTTGGGCTGTTTCGGGATGCCGTGACAGATACATATGTGATATGCTCAAGTTTACTATGACTTATGGCTATGATTACCCTATCTGCGAGTTTCTTTTTACTCAACCAAATAATCCTTATCAATGATAATAATTACTACTTATATCCATACATATGCTCATTAATCACTGCATTGTTCTATTTATTTATTTATTGTTTGTCTTTATTCTTCCTTACAGCTACATGCTGCTCAGAATCATTCAATTACTTTTTTAATAGCACGCCATCCATTTGAGAGACTCTTAAGTGCTTATCGTGATAAATTTGTATATGCAATACCCCATTCGTTTCATGATAAACTTGGACGTAAAATTGTGCGTACTTATAGAAAAAAGGTGGGTTCGTACACACACATACATAAGGATGGTCATAAATTGGCAACTCTCAACTAACAAATGTTATCATAATTTAATCAAGCCAAATGAAATCTTCTTTACCATACAGAAGTAATTTGACAAATAATCTGCTCAGAGTTGTCAAGTTATGCCCCGTCGCAATATATTTTAATTACTTGTTTACTAATTTATTTTCTTTTTCTGTGTGTGTGTGTGTTTTAGAGTCAACAACTTAAACCTCCAAAATATCCAACATTTTCGGAATTTGTACGTTGGCTGTTGGATCAAATAAAACATGGAAATCATTTGGATATGCATTTTGTTGCATCCACACAATTTTGTACGCCTTGTTTAATAAATTTCGATATTATTTTAAAATTTGAAACTCTTGAGGAGGATCAACTTTATCTTATTGAAAAGACTGGTTTAAAACGTATCATTGCACCGGAATGGCGTAATATGGGTAAAGGAAAAAATACATTAGAATTGTTGCAACAATTTTATTCGAAATTATCGAGAGCTGAACTAGATGGTTTATATGATTATTATAGGTAAATATTATAAAGAATTTTATTCAATTTACAGCTACTGTAATTTCATTGAAATTTTCCTGCTTTGAAATTGAAATTAAATTTTTATATTATACAAATTTTTAAATAAATTTATTTTTGACAGAATGTCTTGCGAAGGTGTGATGTGATAGAAAGAGTAACTTGTTATATTTCTTGCATATCTTTAAAGCTTCGCAAACCATTCAAAATCAGTATCCAGAAGGCCTTAATTTGTGAAATAACTCACTTAAAAGATTTTTTTTTAAGTTTTCTGGTCAAAAACATACAGATTGGGCTACTTTTCCAATGGATTATTTCAGAAATTTTCATATTAACTAAACTAAATATAACTTGACAAAACACTGAAAAATATTTGAAAAATTTTTTTAATTTCATAGAAATTTGGAAACCTGAATTTAGTTAACATTTCGCATCTACCCTAAGGTGGTTGGTTGCAAATATACAATAAATAGGTGACCTCTAATTAGGTTTTTAAAAAATTTTCATCCCAAAAAAAAAAAACGATTCACATACAATTTCATCCAAGAAATTAAACCATTTCTAATTGCATTAGTTTTAACAAATTATATTTACAACAGATATAATTGTATCTGACAAGGAATTTATAGAGGATACGCCATATTTTATGTCGGTATGACAACATTAAAGAAAAATTTAGGCATTTGCCAACCAATTGACTTAACAACACATGTCAAAAGTAAATTCAGTACAATTTTTACCAATTTTTACAATTCACATCAAAACAACGCTGACGCTGTACATCGAAAATATTCGTTCAGATATGTTAAATCAACGTGAAGGTCTGGACGGTTACTGGATTTAAGAAGATAGTGCACCACTCCATACTGCAAATTAAACAATCGCCTGCGCAACTGATGTCAAAAAATGGCGACATTGACTGGACGCCCAGATCTCCAATATTGACCCCTACGCCTTAAATCATTGGCGAACTCAAGATAAAAATTCAGTACAATTTTTACCAATTTTTACAATTCACATCAAAACAACGCTGACGCTGTACATCGAAAATATTCGTTCAGATATGTTAAATCAACGTGAAGGTCTGGACGGTTACTGGATTTAAGAAGATAGTGCACCACTCCATACTGCAAATTAAACAATCGCCTGCGCAACTGATGTCAAAAAATGGCGACATTGACTGGACGCCCAGATCTCCAATATTGACCCCTACGGCCTTAAATCATGGGCGAACTCAAGATAAAAATTCACGCTGGAAAAATTTATGTAAAATTCAGCAAAACGGACACATTTTACCGGAGCCATAAGGGTTTCCATTTGATTGATGTTGTACTCAAAAAGTAATCTTAATGAAAGAAAAGGGCCAAATTAAATAAAAATATCACACATAACGTATAGATTTCTGTTATTTTTTAAGCTATCCAATATTTAAATACCGGTATAAAAGATGGCACACCCTGGACATAGTGGTGTAATCTGCAAACCTTAATGAATCTTGGGCATGTGATCGAAGGAATAAAAGTTAGAAACATACCTACGCAATCTAAGTTTTCAACATTAAAGTCGGGTATGCCAACTATATGATACCCTACACCAAGTATAATTTGAATCAAATTTTGGGAAGCAATCCAAATTGGGGACATGGTTCTGATCGTTTTTTATGAACAGCGTGGAAAATTTACAGATAGATCTGAAAAAGCTTATTTAAGCAAAAGCCGCGAAGGTGGTTTAATATGAGGAATAGGTCCAAATAAAGTCCAATTTTCTTTAAATTTGGTGTTATGATTTATAATTTTATTTGACAGTCACTATTATGACTGTCTACTATTATGACTGTCTACTATTATGACTGTCTACTATTATGACTGTCTAAATACCATTTAAGCCCAATTCAGATAGGTTGATCTGAATTCTGACCGATTCTTACCAAATTCAAGAGAGCTTGTCATTGGGCCAGTAGAAATACATGTACCAAATTTTTTACAAATATATTTTTATTTGCGACCTGTAGTTTGATTAATTTAAGCAAAAACCGGGAAGGTGGTATTTGAAGGGACAAGGTCCAAATATGGTCCGATTGTCTTAATTTGTAGGCGTAATTTATGGTCCCATATAACATTTAAAACCCAAATTTAATCCAAATATCTATGGTTTTGTTTATATAAATACCATTTAAGCCCGATTCACAAATGACCTTTTTATCAGAGGAAGATTTGAATATGCACCGACTCTAACCAGTCTTCACTCTAAATATCTTTATATTTCATTATAAACAAGGTTTATATGGACACACGGATGGATCATTAAATCGACACAAAAAGTAATTTTTAATTAATTGGTATATAAAGGTCAAGGTCCAATATTTTTGGTGGTTATATACATCAGCACAAACTTATTATACATATCTTGACAGCAAAGTGGTGTAGGGAATAAATACCTTTATTTGACACTAATTTGTATGTACTCCCTTCATAGTTGCCATAAAAAAATGCATAAAACAGAATAACCTTTGACATGTCCCTCCCTAAACATGCGATTGGCACTGAAAAAAATTTTGTTCCACAGTTTATTCTTCTCAAGTAGTTCACTTGTGAGTTTTCCCGCTATACAATTGTATCAGATTGTGCATAATTTTAATTAATTGTATCAATTTAAATCTAGAATCACTTTTTGAGTCAATTTGGCGATGTATACTTGTTGGCACGCTACAGGCCGCATTGATAGCCGCACACTGATATTGTAGTAAAAAGTGCATAAAAAACTTTTTTTGAAGGTAAAATAATTTTTTTTGGTGAAAAATAGTTTTTGTGTTGAAAAAATTTTTGTGGTAAAAAAAATTTGTGGGGTGAAAAAAATTTCAAATATTATTCACCTCTAAATAAAAATGTGAGCAAGTATTTTATTTACCGATGCTACTATGAAATTGTTTTTATATTCTCCAATTTTAATGAAAAGTTTAGAGGAACCTCATATTTTCAGTCATAACTTTTTAACCGCTGGACCGATTTTAATCATTTTCAAAACCAATCTTCTCGGAAGGATGTAATCTAGGAATAAAATAAAAAACAAACTGGTATATTCCCTCATCCCTTGAATATAAAGTTCACTATCAAAGTAATAACATTAAGGGGATTTATTAAGGACTTGCACTCAAAAAAAAAAATACCTAGAATTTAGAAAAATTAACTTATTTAGAGGGAAAATTGAAATGAAAACGGCGCCAAAGACACTTTTTACCAATATTTATTAACATTTGCCTTGAAATTAAAAAACAAATTTTACTTAAAATTGGTAAAAATTTCTAAATTATAGAAAAATTTTACTTCTGAGAACTAAATTTTTATTAGCAAACAGTAAAACTAGTTCATACATCATCTAAAATTGTACTGTTAGTTAGGAAATGTTTCCTTGGTTTTAAGAAAAAAATTTATTTTATTTAAGTTCATTAGATATATTTTTTTTACTAAAAACTAGGACTTAACTCCCCAAAAATAAGAAAATATTTTCTAACAACAAGTTAAACAGCACTTCTTTTAAGTGAAAATTATCCTTATCCTGCTTATATGGTAAAGGTACTTTACACTCATTGAGTATTTTCCCACTTTCGGAGGACTTCCGCTTTGTGAGGACACTGCTTTTAACAAGCTTTTTGCTATACAATTTTTTTCTTAAAACTAAATTGAATTATATAAAATTCATGTATTTAAAATATAAATAAAATTTCATTAGCAAAAAGGTAAACAAATAAAAAAAAAAGTACTGCAGGATATCCTGAAACGTAATAAATTGTGACAAAGTCAGATGCTTTTCGTAGTTAATTAACGGTTCTGCTTGAGAGAACTACAAAAAGGAACGCCCTACGTGACAAACGGCATCTATTGCTAAGGAAGACTGGGGGTCTTTTGTCTTCTTAAATTAACTAATTTAAGGAAATTGTTGCAAAATACAAAATATCACAGTTACATTTCTTGTTATTATTGGAAAATGGAAAAATGTCATAAGTTTAATTTATGGGATTTTTAAAATAAACTTTATTTTATATATACAAATTTAAACTTTTTTATTATTAAGTGAAAAAATAGTTTGATAAATATAAAGTTTAATATGCGCTATGTCAATTATAGGACAGCCATTATGCCGTAATGTATAAAATGTGCCTGCGATATTTTGTATTGTAGTCAACAAACAAATTTATTACATAAAAGCGCAAATTAGAAATTTTTTACCCTTTGCTAACAAAATTTTAAAATATATTTCAAGCTACTTGAAGTTTAATATTGAGGCCTGTTAAGATTATAGATGGGCACATGAGAAATTTTTGACTGACGCACGATCACGAACCAAAAATTACAATCATGCACGATAGTTTTTTTAAATGATTACTTTAATTTCTTTTATTTAATAATATTTTTTCTTGAAAATTAGGTAAAATAACTGGTTAATTTTTAATTGATTGTTTTTTTAGAATAGAATATTAAAAATAATTTAAACGTTTTCCAACAAAAAAATCCTATACCAAATTTTATTATTTTTTAAAAATAAGAAAACTTTTACTTGAAAAAAAAGAATATTTTATTAAAATTTTTAAGATTTATCTGCATGAAAATTTTCCTTAGAAATAGTTCATCAGTTTCTAAAATCAAGTAAATTTTTATTATTACATAGTAAAATATTTATTACTTTTTGTTTTTAATTGTCTGAACTAATTTTTAGAAAACAATTCTTCAACATTAGAAAGTGGAATACTTAAAAGCTGATTTTGGAAATGGCTTTCTAAAATTTTGTTAATTTTACTACTCGCGAACAAAAAATGAACACACATTAAGTTCAAGTACTTTCTCGATTTAAGTTAGACACATTTTTTGAACTAAATGGGAGTTAATTATATCCTAATTTTTTTTTTTTGAACAAAACTTAATTTTATTACATTTGAGTATGCAAATTTCTTAAAACAAAGATGTTTTTTCTTTAAATTATTAAATTTTTATTTAATTGACTGTTTTTTCCTAAAATCAAGAAATATTACTTAGGAAAAATATGAACTATTTCTGAGTATATAAACTATTTCGTTTTTCCTCAAACTTAGAAATTTTTATTCTTTTTAAGAAAGTTTTTCTAAGTTTTAATAAAATTTTACTTAAATTGAGGACAATTTATACACTATTTTGAAGGAAATTTTTGATTACATTTTAGTTCATGTCTATGGCTACTTTACGAGTTGTATGTCAAATTTTATACATGCACAGCATCTGCTCATTAATTATATAAATCATTTTATTGAAAAACAATAATACAAATTCTAATAATTTTGTTTCTTTCAGATATGATTTTGAATTATTCAACTATAGCGCGACTTCATATTTTAATATTGCTAAAGCAAATGAATTACAAATTCCTGAAGAGGCTGCCATTTTATTAGGAAAAGCGCATACATAAAACCTTTCAAGAAATCGATGTTGGTTAAACAAAACTATGTATATCAGTGCTAAGAAGTGAACATCAAGCTTACTAATGCACATCCCCCCCCCCCCCCCCCCCCAACATCAACACCAAGAATTTAGGTAATTCATCATTTATCAAGATACAACACATTTTTGCAAAGTCGAAATCTTTAAAGCGTAATAAATGAATATCCGCCATAACATATTTTGTTTGTAGTGATTTGCAATTCGATTGCAATTTTCGAATTTAGTGCGTTATTTGCAACAAAATTGCAAAATAAATTTCAAGAAGCAAAAATCTAAACCAAAAACAAAAGACAACTAATTTGTACAATAATTTTAATATGCGTCAATAAATTGAAATATTTGTAGAAAAATTAGATAATAAGATATTTATAAATATAATAAAATATCACACGCATAGCGCTTTTTATTTTAAATTACATAATTAATAGCGTAATTACATTGCGTTTATAATCTACCAGATTATGATTATAATCTTTGACAATTATTAAAAACACTTAAGCTATTTTTTTGCTTTAAAAAGCACTAAATTAATTGAAAAAAAGGAAACAAAATAAAATAAAAGCAGTTTTGTCTACAAGTAGTAGTAAAATAACAACCCTGCAAGTTTTTAAAAGAGTATGCGTTAATCTGCCAGATTATGAAATGTAATTTTGTATGGAAAACCATGCAAAAAACTTTTTTTTTTTGGTCATTATCTTGTTTAAACAAGATTACGTCTGCAATGTAAATACGCTACAATATAAGCAAAAG
Organism: Eustalomyia histrio; assembly: GCA_949748255.1. Taxonomy (NCBI): domain Eukaryota; kingdom Metazoa; phylum Arthropoda; class Insecta; order Diptera; family Anthomyiidae; genus Eustalomyia; species Eustalomyia histrio. The sequence continues at coordinate 59,103,535 of OX456524.1, forward strand.
ACGATACCAATAAAATTATTGTAGTTTAATTGTAAGTGAAAAATAAACGAATTGTAAATGAATATTAAGTATATTTTTAGTAATATTTAAATTTTTTTTTTATAAATATCATAAACATTTGTTAGCTTATTTCCTAAAATTTTCCATACAGTTTAAAAGACGTTTCAATTATTTTGTATACTTGGACCATATTGGCAAAAATTATTTCCACACTCGCTTATAACTTTATTTCATTACATAATATCTAATGAAATGGACAATATTTGTTATAAAAACTTGTATGATTGCAATCAGTGTTGGAAATACTTTTAACCAGTATCATTTTCATATAAAAATACTCTGAAAAATGTTTTTCCTTCTTAGAAATGATTTTCCTAGAAACCTTAACGATAAGAAAAGTTATCAATTTTTAACATCTTTTTATTACTTTTTGTTGGTAGTCATTATTTCTATTGTTTCAAGTTTTTGAAAATCATTTTTAGTTTTTTTGCATTTCAATTTCAAGATTTTGATCTAATCGCTCTAATATTTATTGTAAATTATAATATTTGTTAAAGTATTTTTAAGTAGTTGCCACTTTTTTACTTTTACATACATACATACTTAGTAAATTGTTATTTATAAATTAAATTTGTAGTATTATTCAGAATTACACATTTTGTTAAGAATTGAATGAATAAATTATGAAAATATTTAAAGAAAAATGTGTTTAATTCAATCCTTTACTAAATACAAGCGCCGTCATAACATTGTTACGATTTTACCCTTTATAAAATCGTTGATTTATTTACCTTTTAAATAAATCGAGTTCTTTCTGTATTGCAAATAATAAACACTGTTTGAAATTGTTTATAGCTCTATTTATTTATAACCGTCACCAAAAATTACAGAAATACACTTTAATAGCACACTTTATTTACACTTTGTAGATAGACTAAACGTTAGCCACACTTTAGTTTTTGACACTCAGCGTTTTATTTATCAAACTAAACTACTTTGCCACCTTGCTGGCGTTTGGGTTACAATAACTAGAATATGGCAGCATCGTCTGGAAGCTGCATACTGGCAACTTTGAGAATGTTCTTTAACAGTTTGACATAAGAAACATTAGTTATGGTGAAGGGTAGGCATTAAATTTTTTTACATTTCAGGGCTAACATATGGGGATTTGTGTTTCTAGGAGTAAATGGAATTTCTGGAACAATATGTTCACTCAAAAAGTTTATCGTTGGAATCTTCTGAGAAGTTCAGTTAAAATGATGACATTTAAAATAACTAAAAATTTTATTATTTTAACTGTTAAAATCAACTGACAAATGCAGTTAAATTAACTAACAATATCTCAAAAAACAATTGACAAATTTTTACTGCGAATTGGTAGCAACTACTATCTTTATAGTTTTTCTTTTTTGTACTATAAAAATATATTTTACAGATTAAAAAAAATTTATCTAGCGTCATATTTACTCTTATCCAATTTTATATTCTTTAATATCATCTAAGTTTATCAGAAATAAATAATATGATCTAAGAAGAAGAAAAATGGCAGAATAAATTGTAACTTATTAGTTCCAACAATATAATACATATTCCGAATCTAGTTTAATAATAAACATATAAACAAATTTAAAATTGAAAAATATTAAAATTCTAGCAAACAATGCCTTCGCCAGGATTTGAACTCAGTTTGCCAGAGTTGTAGTGAGTTAAGCACTCAGCAGTGTATGGCTGATTTTATTGACTAAATTTTTCGTATAATTGTGTTATATATAATTATATCTTCGGGACTTATATATAATTATATATTCGAAAATATGGGAAAAATTTCTACATATCGTGACTAAATTGTTTATTTACTTATCTGATTTTTTATAATTATATAAAGGGTGGATAAATTTTAAGGGCCAATGTTGAATGTGAACCACACCTAAATGTTAAGTTTTTTTCTACATTTCATTTGACATTTCTCAATTTCAGACTAACTCAATTTGAACCATGGAAAGATACACAATTATAAAAATGGGCGTTCAAATCAAAATGCATATCGTGCACCTCGTGATTTTTTGGTCAATTCAATCGTCCAAATGTGCGTACAATCGGAAAAATCGTGGAAAAATTTAAGCAAACCGGGTCTGTAGATGTGTGCCCAACAATTGCACCACTCACGCTTGTCGTTGATGAACATTATGCATAAAGACTTGCATTTACACGCTTACAAGGTACAATTGACTCAAGAACTAAAGCCTCTTGACCATTCCAGACGTCGTCAATGGTCAGTGTGGTGGCAAGAAATGGCAACAGTGGATGATCAATTTTGAAGAAAATCATCTTCAGTGATGAGGCACATTTTCACCTAAGTGGATTCGTCAATAAGCAGAATTGCCGAATTTGGGCGAATGATAATCCAAGTGATTGTCGAAAAACCAATGCACCCACAAAGAGTGACTGTTTGGTGCAGTTTATGGGCTGGCGGCATCATTGGGCCGCATTTTTATCAAAATAAGGCCGGTCAGGCAGTTACTGTGAATGGTGTTCGCTATCGTGAGATGATAACGAATTTTTTATGGCCCGAATTGGAAGATATGGATGTGCACGATATGTGGTTTTAACAGGACGATGCCACTTGCCACACAGCTAACGAAACAATGGCTCTTTTGCGCGACAAATTCAATGGCCGTGTTATCTCACATTGTGGCGATGTCAATTGGCCGCTAAGATCATGTGATTTGACACCGTTGGACTTCTTTCTTTGGGGTTATTTGAAAGAAAAGGTGTACGTCGATAAGCCAGCAACAATTCAAGAGCTAAAGGATGAGATAATTCGGAACATTAACGGCATAGAACAGGGGTGCCCAAAAGTTCCTTATGGAAGAGCAAACACCAATACATTTAAAGAATAACTAATTTTTATTCAATATTTTTTATTGTAAAAACGAATACATACAAAAAAAAAAAAAAGAAAAAAAATATTTCATATCATACGTTAAACAAAATCTACATTGATGATCGCTGTCGTCAATGTTTACCAGCAAAGCATACGAAAGTGTTGTTGCTTTGCACTTGCGTGTATACAGTGAAGAACAACAAAAAAAACTAATAAGGCAAAGTTGTTTGTGTATTTATAGTATAGTTTTTGCCGTGTTGAATTTGGAAAAGAAAAGCGCTGATACTCTACATCAGTGATAGACACTCCATAGCCTCGCGAGGCAGTCAATAATCGTATTTTTCACACAGACACGGTCGGCAATTCACATGTATACAACAACTTTGTTCGTTTCAAAACATCAGTTTATCATCAGTCTCTGCTGAAGCTTTATGAAAGAAACACCACGCACGCTTGTTTGGCTTTGTTTTTGTTTTTATTCGTAAAGAACACAGAGCAACAATGTTTAATAATTCTTGGGAATTGATGTTTTTTTTTTTTTTGAAAATCGTGAAGGGAAGCCGCAGTGTTATATTTGTTCAAGGCAATTAGCAAAATGCGACAAATTTAATATAAGGCGGCATTACTTGTCATGCCATATTAATTATGAAAAATATAAAGATTATGAGAGACAAAAATTGCTTAATGAAATGAAAGTCAAAGTCCCCAGTAAATTTTTAAAACAGCCCGATCAGATTGAAAAAGATGATAGCGAAATATTAAAAGCCTCTTACGTTGTTGCACTTGCGTTGGCAAAGCATTGTTATACATTGTTGCACAGTGTACAATTCGGCAGTGACCGCAGCTTATGTTTACGACCGCACACAAGCATATAATATCTTTGTGTGCTTGCGTTCGGGGCTTGGCTATCACTGCTCTACATATATGTATTATTTACTCTATGATTTATGGTGTTTGTTAGTTCTGCTGGTTAACAAGCTAAAAAAATCATAAGCAAATCAGTTTGGCCTTTAACTAAACAAATAATAATATTGAAATTCTACAGATGATCGATTTTGGGAGAAACATGATATTATAATAATAGTAAAAACAACTATTATTATAGTTAAAAAAAATAACTACTGATTACTACACAAACAACTGTCATACAGTAATGGACAAACTTTTTTGAGTGTTTAAAACGAATGTTAAATCTTATAAAAAGTCTAATGGACTTTGTAATTTACAGAAGTAGTGCGATTCTCTAATATTTTAACGACAACAACTTTGTCGGAAAAGTAACATCTCGGGTCAAAAACAAAGTTCATGCCCAATTAAGCTCCTTTTCACCCGGAGGGTCTAATTCACAAAAGAAATCACGTCAGAGATACAAAAATCCATTTCTGTGTCAGAAAACAGATTCGTGATGACAACTGAATGTATTTACAATCGATTGTTACACCAACAGTAATTACTGGTTACAGCTATCAAATTTTTGTTGATCTCACCGAAATGCTGCTGTCGTAGTCAAATTACTATGGTTCCCAATTGATTTTCTATTGTCCCAACTGTTTCCTCTGTGTTGTCAAAATATAGGAGATCCGCAATTAAGTCCTTATTTTACAAATAATTCACTAAAGATTTTTCAAAAATTAGTTTTCAATAATTTAACCCTCTAATGCCTAAGGCCGCTAAGAAGCCTTCTTCGGATCTTAAGTATTTTTTGACTTAATAAAAATATTTTATTAAAGAAATTGTATTATATCGATAGAAAACATAATAGACTACTTTCTTCGCCTTTAAACATTTTTTCTGCAATGAGCGACTTTAATGCGAGAAGGATGTAAAGGCAAACTTTCGAAAATTTGGAAAAAATTAACTTTTTAAAACAGAAAGAAATATTTTAAAAATCTTCAAAAATATATTTACGCTCTGGTAAATATTATTGATAATAGCAAACCTAGTCTGAGGTCCCAAAATGAGTTATTATTTTTGTTCCAGGACACACAGGCTACCACCGTCAGGATACGTTTTACAAATATCTCTCTAACTCCAAAACTAGCTAAGAGATTTATTTTTTTCAAAAGAAGTTAATTTTAATTTTGACGAAATTTATTGTCAATCGAAAATCGCCATAACTTTTAAAATAACAAAACACCAACTTTTGGTTCATAATTTTATTTTATTAAATGTGTTATTTAGAGCGAAAACTGATATTATTTGATTATTGGGTCTCTTGTATCATCTTCAACCTTAATTGTGCTATATCGCCTAAATAAAGCAATAAATCAAAAATTTATTATTTTTGCCATAGTTAGCATCTAAACGCAAAGTATAAATATTATCGATATCAGCAGAAAAAACATTAGAGGGTTAAATTCCCCCAAAAATACCTAAAAAAGATGTAAAATCCCCATAAATCTGTTTCCAAACCGAAGTTGAAATCCATTTAACTGCAAAAGCAGAAATAAACATTGTATTTACTACTAAAAAAAATGCAACAGTGACTATTATTCATGGTTATTGCCATATCCATTGTCAATTTGACATTTTTAAGCTGTTCTTTTAAAAATTAACGCTATTCTGGTTTAACTAAAATTTTGTTTATAAAAAATTATGTATTATTATGTTAATATTTATTTATTTTATTTATTAATCATATAATTACAAATTATATGTTAATACCCTAACCGAGCACTAGCAACAAAGGCCTTCGGCTCGTTGTAGCGAAAACAGACCAGAGCCTCTGGTGGGAATTGAACCCACGACCCCCGCACAGATAAGCTAGCATGCTACCAACTAGCCTACCGGGGCGCTCGTATTATGTTAATAAAAATGTATATTTCAGTTAAAAAGTTATGATTTCAAATTAAGATCCTCGAATTAAATCGATTTTCTCGTAAGCTAACCCAAAAATGATATTTATATATGAAATTTAATAAACAATGTTTAAATCGATTTATCTCCTGAACTAAGCCACAGAGCTCACTAAAAAGCATCTATTTCTTCGACTAAAATTTATCTTATAAACTAGGTCCGGAAGGACGAATTTAATATGAAATTTTATTAAAAATGTTTAAATTTTTCTCGTAAACTATTTAGTTTGGGAATTTTAAGATATTTAAAATTACCCCATATAATAAAGCGAAAAATTTGCTGGTAACTCTGTTATTATCTAAAGTTGTTCCATTTTATAGGAAGACTCAAAAGTAATAAATAAATGAAAACATACCTTTTATCATTTCCTTGTCCGTTTTGTGTTTGTAAATAGATTTAACAAAGCAATGGAATACAGCTTTTCACACATTTACATTTAGGATTCGTATTACACACATACACACATATTCTTATTTAGCCTTTTTTGCGCAATAAATACGAATTTTGCCATTTTTTTTTCTTATTTTACATTTTATAGAGCTTATAAATACATTTACTCCACACCCATCATCTTTTTCTATGAAAAAGCAAGCCAAACGAATGACCGAAGAAAAGAAAAACACCGACCGGCCCGCAGACGCAACGTTTTGTTAAATTTTAAACACTTTTTTCATAAAATGAATGCAAACAAAACTATTAAGATACACTTACACTACATTTTTATGCAAAAATTTAAAAATTTTCTGTATTATTTTATTTGTCAATTAAATTGAATTGAATAGCACTTCCACCAAACATCCGATCTGTATTGTGGGTAAACTAAACTGCATCGTTTATGAACGAACTAGTTCAATTGAACTATTCACCTTATTGATAGAAAGACTTAATGGGTAAATAAGAGCGTTGTTTGAGAAATTGTGTTTCTTTCTCTCCTTGGCAGAACTTACCCGTACTTTTTGTTTGGGTAAAATGATAAAAAAAAACTATCAAATCATCACCTGCTGCTCTAAATAAATCAGCTAATTTGTTTTTGTGAAAAAATTTAAGTTAAATAAAAATTTTACAATAAAGATTTTTTTCTTCTAAATAATGGAAAATATATTTGAAAATGTATTTAAGTTGTTATTTGCCATTTTAAATGTATTTATTTAATTTAATAAGCTGTTTTTTAATAGGAATAAATTTTTATTTATTTTTGGGTATAAAATGTGGTTTTGTATATTCGCAGTGTTGTTTGTTACTCTCATTTTACCAGGCTTTACCCAAAATTTTTTCGTACAGAGCAAATGTAAAAAAAAACTTCCTTTTATAAATTTTTTGCAAGTACGACAAAAGCCCAAGGCCTGTGATGGAACGCTGATAAAAACAACTTTTATTTTAAACTAGTTCCCTAGCCAGGGACATAATTTAACGTTTTTTAGATTTACCCCGGGTAATGTGAAATTTTTTTATATTATTTGAGGTGTTGGAAATATTTGAAAACCCGGAAATGCTTGCACAACACCTCAGATTTAACTCAACTCTTGTTTAAACCAACCCTTTTATCGATTCGTGTGGCTATGTCATTTGAATTTATAAAAATATTTTTAATGTCATCGTTAATTTTGTTTTCAGCTCATAATTTAGTTCGCACAAGGAAAATTATAGTAAAAAAAGCAACTACAACTGACTACTACACAAACAACTGTCATGTAGTAAATGTCAAACTTTTTGTTTTGAGAACTCGTTTTATATTTAGTTCAACCATTTTCTAATGGAATACTGCAGTACGCTCATTAGTAAAAATTGATACAGTACTAATTCCACTCCTTTGTTTCAACTGCAACATGGTTCTAAGTCCTAGAGAGAGATGAATTGGTCAAGAGGCAAAATTTTTTTTCATATAACATTATTACACTATGATTGAGTTAATAACTAATTTACATTAGAACTGTTTTTAGTAGATTTCGAAATCGTTTGCATTACATTTTTCTGCATTTCGATTTGTCAATACTACAAAAAAAAATCTGAATGTAAAATACAATTTGACAAAGTTAATTCTACACTGATATTTTCCAGTGTTAAAATCTCAAAAGTCTCCCAAATGTATTTCGTTTTGATTTCACCGAAATCTAACATTAAATTGTATTTCATTTTGCATGGAAAACCTAAATTTTTTTTTATCGAAATCTACTTAAAAGGGAATATTAACTACTTCTTACAATAGAGTATTAAAAACTCCTTTCGTTTTTCCTACAAAGAATCTTGTGTATATTTGCAAGTCGAGGAAATCGATCCTTTTTTTTGCCAAGTATAGTGGTTTACAAGGGCTATTTTCTATGAAGCTCGAGATTCCCTATTAATTGCATTATTTACCAAAATTTATATTTAAAAAAAGAAAACTTTTAATAAATGAATTTAGAATTTTACGCTTGATTTTTATTGATTTCTTTCATTTTTATTTATTTTTTTTATAATTCTCAGTTCAAATTTTTTCGTTTTTCCTACAAAGAATCTTGTGTATATTTGCAAGTCGAAGAAATCGACCTTTTTTTTTTGCCAAGTATAGTGGTTTACAAAGGCTATTTTCTATGAAGCTCGAGATTCCCTATTAATTGCATTATTTACCAAAATTTATATTTAAAAAAAGAAAATTCTTTAATAAATGAATTTAGAATTTTACGCTTGATTTTTATTGATTTCTTTCAATTTTATTTATTTTTTTTTTATAATTCTCAGTTCAAATTTTTTACAATGACTCAATTTTATGGTGTTAACAGTAAATTTACAAAAAGAATGTTTATAAAATATAAAAAATGTAATACAATAAAACAAATAAAGGATATAATGAAATTACAAATATAATCAATTTGTTGTTTGATTCTTTTTATTATAAGTTAATGGTTATAACTTTTATTTAAGCTTCTTGGGTATTTTTTTTTTTTAAATTTTTAATATTTTATTTAAAAAATACATAATCTATTGCTTGGTTTCTTTATTTGTTTTTGTTTTTTTTTTTTCAATAATAATATTATTTTATTTGTTTTAATTTCGTTTTGTATTTTTGATTTATTTAAAATTTTACTAGAAAATTGTTTAATTTTACAAAAATGTTTTTTTTACACATAAATGTAAATGTATGATTTCTGTAGTCATTTTTGCTATTTAAACAATAATGTTTTCTTTACAGTTGTATTAATAATAAGGAAGGAAAGTTTTATTGTTGTTGTGTTAGGGAGAGAAGTTATACATTTATATTTCTGATTTAAATGATTTTTCATTACTTTATTTTTAGTTTAAACAAATATTGTTTAAAAGAGTCAATTTGTTTAAAGTGTATGAAAGTTTTTTTATTAAATTTTTAACTATCAGTTTTTTTTTACTAAATTTTAAGACTGTTATAACTAACTTAATTTGTTGCTTATAAAATCTAACAAAATATTTTTTTATATTTTCCCAATACATTTTATTATTTTTCATTTTCTTAATATTTTACTTAATTTTAAAATGTATTTCGTTTTGTTGATTTCTTGTTAATTTTAAGTTTTTTTTTTTTAATAGAAAACTATTTAATGTTTTCTACAATTATTTTTTAAAGGTGAGCACGAAATGGCTAAAAAAAAACTAAACTAAATTCCGGTTTATTAAAAAAAAAAAAAATTATTTTCAAACAAATTTTAGAGCAATTTTTCATTCAGTTTAGAATTAATTTGGCAATCTCGCACCGAGCCTTAATTTAGAATTTTATTTGTATTTTACAAATTGATAACAACTTAAATTAATGGTTAAAAACAATATAGCGAAATGAACATCACTCAACGGATTTTGAGCGAATTGATAGAAATCTTTAAAATAGACTTAATTGTGCTGATTTATAAATTTGTATATGAATTGTTTATGTAATTTCTTTGAATTGGAGAAAAATTCTTTATAACGATTTTATTATAAATACGGCGAAAGACATTTAAAGACCGTCTATGTGACTATGCGACATTTTCCCTCGCAGCAGTTTTGGAAAAAAACAACCACTATTTGATATAAAACTAAAGGCTTTAATTCAACCGAAAAAAAAATCGGATTTTAACTCTTTTCGGTAACCGTATTTTAGTTTTTTTTTTCGTAACAGTATTATAAAGGTTCATTCACAGTTCTGGAGTAATCCACGCTGCAGAGTGGAGTGTACAAAAATAGAAATGGAATGATTCACAAAATGTGTAAGTGCAAAAGAGAAAGAGGAACAAAATACACCCTGCAGAAGAAGGACACTATTTTAGTTTTTCGGTGCAAATCGATAATTTTACAAGAAATATAAATTTTTAGTTTGATTTATTTTTAATTTTCCTTAATGTTTTCATGTTTAAATCCTTTTTCTTTACATAGCCTATCAATATCGATCTATACATATATTCGAAATCGAGAATTCTGATCATTGATTTGAATTCCGTTTTTCAAAATTTAGTCTTAAGTTTTGCACTCTTGATACAGTTTTTTTTTATATATAAAACATTTTAGATGGACAATATTTCTAGTTATTTACTCGGGCAAAAAAAAAATTGAATTGGTAGCAAAATTTTCGGTTCACTCAGGGAATTATGTAAATAACAGTTAAAATAACTGCAATTACAATAAAAACTACATTTTCATTTAAGTGTAAAACCCATTTATTTTTAACTATTGAAAAACAACTGACAGATAAAATTGTGCTAATTTTTCTAAAAATAGCTAACAAAATTAAATGGGCGTGGTTGTACAATTTTGACATTATACCTCTTAATATTTCCTTTCACTGCTTTTTTTTTCTAAAAAAAAAACAGAAAGTTTAGATTTAGATTAGAAATTTTTGTTTTTAAAAATTTTAGAACTATTGTACATATGTCTGAAAATTTCAAATTGAAATGAAAAATCGATTTTTCTTATAATATGTATATCATTTCTAATATTTTTAATCGAAATAGAGTATATTATTTGGGTTTCACGTCAAAAAACTACTCATATGTATATGGGACTAATTAATTGAATAAACTAATTAATTGATGATTTCATTAGCATTGAATTGATATCAATTGTAATGAAATTATTTTAATTGTCATTTTTTAAATAATGATATTGATCTCATTTGTTGGATTTCATTGATTAATTGTAATGTTTTTGAAATTCTATTACAATTAATAATTAATCAATTAAAAGCCAATAATTAAAATAATATAATTTTATAATAATACTCTACTGGAGCAGAACTTTGTCCGTTTTGCCCTATCTCACTTAGTTTTCGGCATACCGAGCATTCTACAAAATGGCGAATACCTCGAAATTATTGATCGCCTAGAGTGTTAATATACTGTCAAGGCCGGGAAAGATCCTGGAGAATCCATTAAAAAAAAAAAAACAGCCCGTGTAAAGTAATTTAAACCTTCCCCTTTTTTTGTAAACAAATGTTTTATTTTTGATCAATTATAAATAGTTTTTGAGGCATTAGTACGATTTCATTAGCATTAGTAGGATAAATGCTAATGACTGAAAATTTCATTACAATGGCAATGAAATTTTTCGCCATCAGCATTATTCAACTAATGCTTATGAAATTCCAAGGCCAATGAAAAAATCCCAAGTATGATACTTCATATAAAAAATGTAATTTTTCACGATAATAAATTTTACGAGAAAATTTAGTAGAATTTGTTTTCACGCAAATTTAATATTATTACTATTTTTTTTTCGGTGAAAAAGTTTTATTGGGATTTTGTCTATCTTCTAAAATAAATATATAAATATATATTAATTTTTACAATATAAATTATATTTTGAGGCCATTAAATTTCAAGTGACATTTTTTCACGGCAAAATCAATTTACTGTGCTTAAAACCACGAATTATTAAAAATTAATTTTAAAAGAAGTACTCGTTGGAAATCTTAAATGTCGATTTCAAGTTATTTCGATTAAAATTATTATTTTACTGAACAATTCGTCTTACATTGCAAATATAAATAAAGTCCGTAACGATAATTGTTGGTGTTATTATATTTACTTTAAAAAGAGAATTTTGAATAAATTCGAAATGCGGTAATTTGTCCCCAGTTTTTTGTTTCCAATACAATTTAAATTTACCGACGTGTGGTATTTTCATAATTTATTCGTAAGTTAATTTAACTGCATTTATCAGTTGGTTGTCGACATTATTCTCTAGGGGGCGGTGAGAACTGGCACAGGGCCTAAGTATATAAAATAAAAACCATAAAAATGGCAATTAAGTTTTCAGAAAAGACCATTAATCATCTCCATTCTTCTAGAATAACATTGTAAAGTTCATCAAGTTATTTAATTACAACAAAAGCTGGTAGAAATTTCTAAGAACAAATAAATTTATTTTTTATATTTATAACTGACAAACCCCCCCCATAAACCGTCCTGGATGTCGATACACGGGTGACCTGATTGTGTTTCTATCGGAAGGTTATCTCTCTGGATATTTTAAAGACGTTTGAGCGTTTTTAAACTCGTCGCCATTGATATAGTGGCAATTTCTCTCAATTTAAATATAGAAGTGCCACAGGACTTTTTAATCTTAATCAGTTACTTGAACTAACTTTAAACTCTATATATTCTTGGGGTGTGGCAATTGTCATTTTTATTTATTTGTTCAGAGAACAAGCCTTTCTCAAGTGTCGACAAGTCACCACTTTTGTCGACTATTTTTGGTGACTTTTTGGTGACTTTTTGGTGACATGTCTACAAAGCGTCTATACTTTTTACATTCCTTTTTTGCAGCTGAAAAGCTGTGCTTGTTTTTGATTTTTTTATTGTTTTATTTTGTTGAAAATAAATGTGCATAGCTGCATGCAAAATTAAAGTTTTTAATAAAAATATAAAGAAAAATGAATTTAAAAGCTAAATATATAAATTTGAACAAAATATATAATGAGCAAAAGAAATTACAAAAGATGTGTGAAAAAACAATCAATTTGGTATAAAAAGGCAACAATTTTTAGTGAAAATAGCAACTCTAGAGACTTTGTGGAGCCTGATGAAGATTTTGCGGAGCCTGTGAATGATTCTGTGCAGTCTTTTGAAGATTTGCCTACTCCAAAATTAAATTTGCACGAACATTTTTTTTTACTTTAATGAAATTTATAAAAAAAATTTTATTAATAAAATATCTAATTTAACAAAATAATGCACCTGTTTTAACTTATTTCCTTCCTAGTATGAAAGTCTAGTAAAAAGTTCCAAAAGTGTAAACTAGAATTACTAAAATGTTTTAGTGAATCTCCAGTTCCAATGTCTAGTAGTACTGGTGATAAAGTTAATAGTCAATCAGTACAGTTTCACTATTGGCATTTCGTTCAGGGGTACTAGTGAAACTCTGGTTCTAATGTCAACACATAGTCAATAGTTGTGTAGATTCGCAATGACACGCACATGTTAAATGTCTACAGCAGAAAGCATTGGCTGGGGCATAATTAGTCAGTAGTACTGGTGACAAAGTTAATAGTGAATCAATACAGTTTCACCATCGACATTTCCTACAGGGAGGTTAGTGATATGAGACGAAATGTAAATGTGACGTTAATATCAGATCACATCTGTTTAGAAAAATTGTTTTTTTTTTTGTGGCCAGATATAAGCAGATCTAGCCATATAGGTTCACACCTGATACGAGATCTATTCAAATCTGATGCCAGATCTCTGCCATTTGAAATGTATCAACAAAAAAAGGATATAAAAAACGTGATTTTTTTTTAAATTTATTTTCTTATAGAATCTTATTAGATTTTATATGTTCAGGTGAAATTGGATCCGGTTATGTCAGATCTAATGGGATCTAACCAGAACCAGATGACACTTTGTCCACGGGATTTTTTTTTATCATGGGGAATACAAATATAAAGGAAACTTTTAATATAAAGGAATCGGCGAAGCTTTTAATGTTTTGGGCATGCAAATTCAGTGTGATGTCCGTTGGAGTCTGGGCTGACAATGTCCAGATTTTTTTAAATTCAGTGTATCTGATCTTTGTATTTACACGATCTTCGATCTACGTCCAAACAAAAATAAAATACAACTTCAATATATGGGCAAGAGTTTCAAAAACATCTTTGGGTCTTCTGGACCCTGTACAGCAAGGGACGCTATTGATTATAGGGGACAAGGGAGTATCTAACTCAATCGATACCTTAGAGCATTGTCGAAATATTAGATGTGTTTTATACATCATTTTATGGGAAATTCTCTGAGAAAAGCCGCCCAAAACCAGTCAGCTATACTTACTTTTTGTAGTGTTTTTTATTATCGATTAACTTTTTCAGATTACCTGTGTCATATCAAAATTCTTGTGCCTTGCAATCTTTCCTACTTCATCATCAAAACACGACCGAATTTCCACTGTGTATAAGTCATACAAGATTTTACATCGGTCCATAGATTATGTCGAAATCGTAAAAATATTAGAGAATAACTTGACCCCGATTAATACTAACCTCACTTAAAATTATTTAATTTTTCTAATCCCCCGGTAATTTTTATAAGATTGTTATCCCTTATGTGACATTTTAACACCTCCCCCCACCCTATTATTTGAGAGGTTATATAAAATATTTGGATGATATCAATTAAGAGAAATTATCGCCGAGAAAATTTAATTTGTAATTTTTGTCATTTTGGGAAAAAATTTAATAAAATTCGTACAAGTCAATTAAATCGTGGTATATCAACATTTACTGTGTAGAAAAAATCGGGTATGATGAAAATAACATAATTTATAGCTTTGATCTACGTACGTTACCGCGGGAATCCAATTTTAATTGTGTAAATTATTATTGCTTGGGCTAATCTATGCTTAATTATCATCCCAAAAACTTAGGTTAAGATGCGTAGGAAGTCGATGAATTCGATTATCTAACAATTTTTTTTTTTTTTGTGTATTCTGTGTCGATAACAAAACTAATAAATTTTCATTTAGAAAAATGTTCGTAATCTTAAACCGAATGATTAAAATCTCACATAACCAGAGCAACAATAAACTTTACTATGTAACCGCACACACGGTACGGTGCAGAAATTATTTAGTATGTTCTTATCAGAACAGTCAATTAAAAAAATAACAAAAAAATTGCAAAAGTTTGGCTAATCATTGCCAAATTTTAACAATATTGTGGAACTTAGCATAGTTTAGTTTGGAGGCGTCAATATGTAAACAACTTGGTTTGACGTTTTCAATTGCATTTGCATCAAAGGGAAACGGGAAACATAGAACATCACACATGTCAATATTAAGTGATTTAATATGCCAAAAAATCGTCATCAGGAAAAACGTGGTGATGTAATAGTTAGCACGTTGGACTGTTATAAAGAAGGTTGCCGGTTCGATTCCTTGTGACGGCAACATCAATTTAGAAAAATAATATGTGTAATTTTTCTCTTACTCATACATATCGCAACGTCCTCTAATCTAATCAAACATAAGCTGACGATATGTAACTCAATAAATTTATTATGTGATGGATTATTTCTCATATAGCTTTTTCCATTTAAGTTATATAAAATATATTTACAATAAAGGCTAAAGGAAGCACAGTATCTTAATGAAGATTGTCACTAACGAGAAAACGCATTCCATTCGGCTAGTGTCTAACAACTCTTTTTGATGGTGAAAATTTAAATTTTTCATATAAAAAAAAAATGTTCATAATCTAAACCGTACAAAGAACAAAAATATTTTAAAATAATAATGATTCTGTATCTAACTTATGAGACAAATTTTAAAATGTTAATTAACAAATAAAAGGTCGACGCTACAACTAAAAGTCTATTTTATAAATTAAAAGTCAGCAATATTTTACAAATTCTAACAGGAAACAATTTTTAAACCGAATTTTAAATCAGCACATTCAAATAAATTTAAGTTTCAACAAATTTGATTTTGTCTAGCGGTGTTATTAAATGAAATATTAAAAAAAAATAAATATAAAAATTAAATGTTATAAAAAAGTTGTGTTTTTTCTTTTAATTTACAAATATATGTATATATAAATTTTACAAATCTAACATTATAAGGCCATATTTTACAGAATTAACATTTCAATTTAATTTTTTTTTTTAATAACTTTTGAAGATTTTTGTTTGTTTGTTTGTTTAAATTAAACATTAACAAAAGCAAATTGAAATCAACGCTACAAGTAAAAATAATAAAAACTAAAAATAAAAACTTTTTCAAAAGAAAATAAAATGAATAAAGTAAAAAATAAAAAGTTAAAAGTAAAAATTCAATAATAAAATATCTGCACCAATTTTAATTGTAATTTAGAAAATAGCAATTAAAAATTAAAAAATCTACTGAATTAAAACTAGTTTTTGGGACACTGGTTAAACTTGGTTTAACAATCTGCTTAGTTACATTTTAAACATAATAGAATAATAAAGAATTTTTATTTTAGTTCTAATTTAAGAAAAGTGAAATATCATGATAAACAATTTAATATTTCTTATACAAAAATCTTTCGGAAAAGTGGCAGCATTGAGCGTTTTCTTGAATAAACTTCGCAAAAATTGGCAACAAAGTTTTAAAATTTTTTAAAAATGAATTGAATTTTATTATATTTCAAATTTCAATCGAAATTATCCTTAATTGGATAATTTTTCAAATTAGAAAATTCAATCAGAAATTTTTATTAATAAATATTTTCCTAAACCACAATTGAAAATAGTGTAGTAAGAAATTAAAAAATAAAAAATAAAAGAAAAATATTGCCATAATTATAACAAAAAAACATTTGTTAACATATATTATTTTGTAAATAAGATTATTTAAAAAAATACGAAATTTTACATATAAATAATTTTTGTTTTTTGTTTCAAGTGGAAGTAATTTGAAAAAATTAAGACTAAAAACAAAACTAAAAAATAATATAAATCTAACAAAATATTTTATTGTTAATCATTTAATTAAAATAAGAGCGTTGATCTTTTAGTTATGACAAGGATCAATAAAAATTAATTGAAAATCAGTTGTAGTAATCATTAAAAATATAAATAACAGTATTTTTTATTTCTTGAGTGAAGTTAAACTAATTAAAAAAGATAATGAAAAAAGAATAAGAGGGAGAAGGAAAAGGAAAAGGATATTTTTACAGGGTGTGGGTTGTTCTTTCTTAAAGATAATGCATCACTTAAGATATGCTTTATACAAAGTTTGGCTTCGACACGTTTCACGTTCTTGTTCCATAAAGAAAATCATATCACGTAAGTTAACACGTTTTATACGCGGTCTTAGGGGAGCTGGTGCGACCGATGGACCTAAAACACTATTTACACCTGATCCCTATATAAATTAGAAGATTTATAAAAAAAAAACAGCATTGAATTGAAATATTTTGTTCAATATTCTTAAAAATTATTACTTACCAAGCCCGTGCTCGCACCATCACCATCTAATTTAATTTTTTTACGTGGACCAATAGCTTGTAAAGCGGTCATATTAGCATCACGTTGTCGGAGTTCTTCCATTTCAGCTCGTTGCATTTCTTTTGCCTAAAAATAAAATAAATTAAAATCTTTTCGAATATATTTTATTTTTTTTTCATATTTATAGGGTCACTTAGAAATCTGAAGATTTTTCTAAAGGGAAAAAGTGCTCAAATTTTGAAAATATTTTTCTATAGAAAAAGCCTTTTTCCTATGTAAAGAAAACATCCTCTTTCCTTTAGAAAAATCTTCAGATCCTAAGCACTTTTTTCTATAGAATTATCCTTTGAACTAAAGACTTTTCCTGTAGAAAAATCCTCAGATTCTAAAAACTTTTTCCTATAGAAAAATCCTCAGATTATGAGGATTTTTTTCCTATAGAAAAATCTTCAGATTCTAAGAACTTTTTCCTATAGAAAAATCCTCAGATTATGAGGAATTTTTTCTTTAGAAAAATCCTCATTAGGACTTTTTTCTATAGAAAAATCTTCAGATTACAAGGACTTTTTCCTGTGGCAAAAATCCTTAGATTCTGAAGACATCTTGCTATAGAAAAATCCTCAGATTCAGAAAACTTTTTTCTATAGATCCTAAAGGCTTTCCTGTAGAAAAAATTCTCAGATTCTAAGAACTTTTTTCTATAGAAAAATTCTCGAATCATTAGGACTTTTTTTGCATAGAAAAATCATGAGGACTTTTTCCTGTGGAAAAAATCCTCAGATTCTGAAGAATTTTTCTATAAACAAATTCTAACATTCTGAAGACATCTTGCTATAGAAAAATCCTCAAATTTTGAAGGCTTTTTCCTATAGAAAAATCCTTAGATTCTGAGTACTTTTTCTTGTAAAAAAATTCTTAGATTCTGAAGATTTTTTCAAATAGACATTTCCTTAGATTCCGATCCTAAATAGAAGAATTTTTTTTGCTATGCAACATTTGAAATTTCTGAAAAATTACTTCTTCATAAAAACTACACACAATATATTTTCCGTTACCGACTGTAGTTTATTTGAATCAGTTATTCAAAAAAACAAACTATAAAAATTTACAGACATTCAGTAGGAGTTGATATATTCTGTTAAATGTAAAATTTTATGTTTTCTGTTTCTATAAATTGAAATTCAAATAATTTTTTTTTGTTTTTTTACCAAAATAGTTTGTATATATACAAAATTATTTCAAGAAAAAAAAAATTATTTCAAGAAAAAAAAATTATTGCAAGAAATTATTCAAATATACATACACACAAAGCTAATAAAAATATATACATCTGTGTGTGTTGTGTTTTGTAATTACCCTGTAGGAAGCCTGGGGTCAAGTGTCTACAAGTCACCACTTTTGTCGACCATTTTGGGTGACATTTTGGTGACATGTCTACAAAGCGTCTATACTTTTTACATTCCTTTTTTGCAGCTGCAAAGCTGTGCTTGTTCTTGATTTTTTTATTGTTTTATTTTGTTGAAAATACATGTGCATAGCTGCATGCAAAATTAAAGTTTTTAATAAAAATATAAAGAAACATAAATTCAAATTTGAACAAAATATATAATGAGCAAAAGAAATTACAAAATAATTGTGAAAAAAAAACAATCAAATAAAAATAACAAGAGGCAAAAATTTTTAGTGAAAATTGCAACTCTTGAGATTTTGTGGAGCCTGATGAAGATTTTACGGAGCCTGTGAATGATTTTGTGCAGTCTTTTGAAGATTTGTCTACTACAAAATTAAATTTGCACGAACATTTTTTGTTTACTTTAATGAAATTTATAAAAAAAAATTTATTAATAAAATGTCTAATTTAACAAAAAAAAAATGTACCTCTTTAATCTAATTTCCTTCCTAGTGTGGAAATCAAGTAAAAAAATTCCAAAAGTGTAGACTAGAGTTACTAAAATGTACTAGTGAAACTCTGGTTCTAATGTCAACACCTAGTCAATAGTTGTGTAGATTCGCAATGTTAAATGTCTACAGCAGAAAGCGTTGGCTAGGGCATAATTAGTCAGTAGTACTGGTGACAAAGTCAATAGTGAATCAGTACAGTTTCACTATCGACATTTCCTACAGGGTACATACAAATGAAAAAAAAAATCAATTTGAAAATCAAACCACAAAAGTAGTTTTTTCTAACTTTTGTCAGTTTAAAATTGATGGTTACTTTAAACGGCTTTCGATTGCTTTTACTACTTTTGTCGATTATTAAACAATGATTGAAAATAAACAACTAAATAGGTGGAATATAATAAAAAATCAGAAGTCCTCTTTTTGACTGTATTTTCAATTTAATAGGTATTTTAAGTTGTTTTTAACGAAATAATATTGTGAGTGTACGATTGCTGAGGAATTTTTTTTTAGAATAAAACAATTAATTTCAAAACTTACCCTTGCTTTCATTTTTGCCTGTTCAGGATCTTCAATTTTTGAACGTGATTTCGCTGCTCGCAATAACATTTCACGTTCCAGCTCTTCATGACGCTTTTGTTCAGCCTTATCGAGTTCTTCTAAAAATTTTATTTGTCCACGCACATCTTTTGTCACTTCATAACGGGAATCCAACTGAATTGAAACAAAATGTAACGTTAAATAAATAAAAATTTCAAGTAAATTTATTTCCATTACATACTTTTATAACATCTATACGATGTTCCGCTATCACAGCCAATTTTTGAACAACATTCTTCAATCGCTCTTGGCATGCATGAGATAATAGCACAGATACATCTTGTGAGGGCTCTTCGAGACCACGTTCCAAAAACATAGCACGTATACGTGCCTGCAGGGCGGGTAAATGAAGAAAGACTTCATCTTTACACGAACGTATTTGGGTGCCAATATTTTCGGTGCAACCCAAAATACGCTGCGTCTCTTCGGCCAAATTAACACCACCCATAGCGGCTACATCGTTGATATCATCATCACCATATGATGACATTGATATGGAGGGTTGTTGGAAAAACGATGCCGCACTGGTGGCCGAAGAAGAAGTTGTCTGTTTCAGTTCATCCCGTTCTTTATCAGCCTGTTCTTTTTTCTTTTTCGCTGCTGCTTTACTAGCAGATGAAGTTGATGATTTGGCAGGAGCTCTGTTAGCCGTCGTGGTTATGTGTTGGGGTATTGTCGTCGAAGAAGAATTAAAGGAGGTGTTGCTTGTTATTGCTGCCGCAGCTGCTGCTGAATTTTTAATTTCATTAGCTTTTATAGACTCGATCAATGCGGCATTTGTGCTAATTAACGTATTGGCTGAGTTTATCATTTGTTGTTGCTGTTGTTGTTGTTGGGCCAGCACTCCCGGTGGTAATTGCACGGTGGGTAATGATGGTATCGGCAGACTTGTCCCGCTACTGCCCATCGAATTACTTACTACTGAATTGATTGTGGACATTATGGATGATGATGACGACATGTGAGACGAGGACAATGACCCCGTGGGAACATTATTGGAAATGGCAGCCAATGAGGGAGGTTGTGATGACGTAGAGGAGGCGGGTAAAGACGATGAGGATATCGCTTTGATTTGTGTTTGGCCCACTTTAACATGCGTTATGCCAGGACTAGCTGTAGCATTCATTGCATTTTTACCTTTTGTCGCACGAATTTGAACAGTGGCGGGACGATTAAGCTGTGTTGCACTTGGAGCACGTATTTGGACAATATTCTATAAACAAAAAATATAAAAATAAACATAAAATTAAAAAACTTACAAGACTTTTGAAGACAGACACAGAGAAAAAATATCTGGCGAACTTTTATACAAAAAAATTTGTTTACAACTTTTTATATATTTTATATATTTTCTGTGAATTTCTTGTATAAAAAAATCAGTACATTTTTTCTAGGATAGCGTGGATAAATCAACTGAGAAATCTCTAAAAAAAAAATATTGTTGAAAATTCAACACAATAAATGTTCCTTAATAAAAAAAATATTTTTCAAACAAAATTGTGTGAGAAATGTTTATTTAATTTAAAAATTTTCAAAAAATCTTATTTATGATTTTTTTAAAATATTATTGAAAAATCAATAGATTTTTGTATAAACATTTTTTTAAGAAACCAACAAATATTTGTATAACAAATTTGTTGAGAAGTTAACAGATTTTTTATTGAAAATTCCTTTAAAAATCAACAGATTTTAAAAAGAATCACAAAAGAATTTTTTTATTTTGTCAAAATGTTTTTTTTTTTTTTTTGTTGAGAAATAAGCAAAATTTTCTATAAGAAAATTTAATAATTATTTTTTTCAAGTTTGATAAAACAATTTCTTAATTTACACAAAATTTGTTTAATTTTATTTACCGCATGTGTTGGTGCTGTTTGAAGTTGTGGTATATTTGATAGTTGCTGTGGCACTTGTCCCCTAATTTGAGTATTTATCAATCGCGGTCCATTTGCTGGTCCCTGTATACGTATACCACCCGATGGTTGTTTTGTTATCGTAGTGTGACCTATGGGTCTTGTTGCTGAGGCAGGTGATATCATACGCACTTGGGTCTGTCCAATGGTAGTTGTTTGATTTTGACTAATAGGACGGATCTGTGCTTGAATTTTCTAAAGAAAACATCAATTTTTTAAAATGATTATATTATATTATTAAAAATTGTCTTACCGGTAATTGTTGCTGTATGGTAATACCACCTACAACATGTTGTGGCGGTGGTTTAATACCTTCAATTACCAATTCTTTAGTAAACAAAGCTTGCCTCAACAATGGTAAACTTTTCTGTAATACAAGATAAAAGTAAAATATTTGTAATAAAAATATTTTGTATATAAAAATAAATATAAGAAGCTGATTTTAAATTATAGTCCCAACAAATATTGTTAGATACAATAAGTTTTTGGTTTTTCCCAATTACCTTTAAAAATCCTATCAGACATGGTTGGGGGCTGGCATTTAATAATCTCTCTAAACGATCACAAAACTCTTCCGGTTCAACATTTGCATTTACCAATTCTTGTATCAGATTTCGTACATTCTTTTCAACGGGTTTGGGTTCTCGTGTTGATAGGTCTATTAGATTTGCCAAAAATTTACGACATTTTTCTTTGGTATTACCCTGTGCGGCGGCACTCTGAGGTGTGGTTGTTGTAGTTGTTACCGTAGTACCGGTACCGCTTACATTATGATTCGTACTATTGGCATTATTCATGGAGTTGGTTGTTGTAGTATTTGTTTGATGATGTTGTTGTTGTTGCTGTTGCTGCTGTTGTTGGTGGTGGTGTATTTGATTTGTTTGTTGGGCTGGTATTGTTTGTATTTGCGTTATTTGAGGTTGGGATTGTAAATGTTGGGTCTGCTGATGATATTGTTGTTGCTGCTGCTGCTGCTGGTGCTGTTGATGATGTTGTTGTTGCTGCTGCTGTTGCTGTTGTTGATTCTGCTGGTGATGCTGCATTGAGGTAACAACATTCGTAGTTGTATGATGTGGCTGCATTGATATGTTAGATTGCGACGTATACACATGTGTCGGTTGAGAATTTGAAGAAGCCACCGAATTTACCACAATATTATTAGCAGTTGAGGTATTTGATATAGACTAAAATTGTTGGTAAAATAAATTTATTTAAAAAGAAAAAAAAAATCAGTTAAAAAAATATTCTAAGCACATGTACGTACAACCACTTCAAATACTTTACGCGAATTAAAAATAAACAGTTAAAAATGTATAAAATTAAAATTTTAAAAATCATTGCTAATATGATTAAAACAAAATTTATTTCTAATAAAATGCAAAGTATGAATTTGATGAAAATAATATTTACATAAATGAAGCAACCAACACACAGTACTACAGACAAATTATATAAAAAAATATATTCCTAATGGCACCATTTTATTTCAATACGGTCTTTATAGAGTGGATTTTTAATAAGATTATAATTTTTTGACAGATTTGAAATGAAATAGCATTTATTTTAATACACTTTTTTGAAACTCTAGACGAAATTTCTTATAAAAAAAGCAACAAATCATTTTCAACAAAATATGTTGAATAGTAAAAACTAAATTTATGTTGTATTTTTTTTTTTTTTTTGTTATTGTAAGGCAATAATTTTCTATCCATAAAACAAATTAAATGCTCTCAAATTTTTTTACACAAAATTTTTTTTTAAATAACATATTTTTGTAATAAAAATTTGTTAAATAATCAACACATTTTTTATAGAAAACTTTTTTGAATATTCAGAAGGGTGTTCATTAAAAAATTCTTTGATTATGCATCAGTTTTTTTTTTTAATTTTACACATATTTTGTTGTTTATTCAACAGATAGAATATTCCTTAAATTTTTGAAATTTCTTATAACCAATCAGATCAAAAGATAATTTGATGTAAAATGTGTTAAAAAAATCAACTGATATTTTCAACAAAATATATATGTTGAATAATAAAAACAAAATTTATGATAGAAAATTTGGTGGTAAAAATTTGTTAGAAAAAAAATAAATCGAAAAATTAATAAATTGTATCGATACAACATTTATTAAATTATTTATAGATTTTCTGTACAATATTTATTAAACAAACAGATTTTATACACAAAATTTGTTGAAAAATCAACAATCAGATTTTTTTATAGAAAATTTGTTAAACAATACAAAGATTTTTGTACACAACGCACAGATTTTTAACAAATTTTTATATCTAAAGAAAATTCGTTGGAATTTTATAAATCAACAAAATTTACAGGTAATAAGTATTCAAGCTCAAGACCTTGAGCTTGAATACTTATTACCTGTAATTTATATTAAAAAGGTCGAAGAAATTAAACTGAATAATTTATCAACAAAATTTGTTAAAAAATCAACATTTTTCCACAAAAAGTTTGTGGGGACATTAAACATATTTTTTTTTTTTATTAAAAATTATTAAAACTTTTTTTAAAGGTAGTAAAATTTTCTGTTCAAAATTTTTATATTTTTCATTATATCTTAAAAAAAAAACCCACTAAAATTCGATGAAATAAAATGACCCATATGTTTACTTTTATAAAATAAATAAGCGATATTTTGATGTGCAAATTTTGTGCTAAACAACAAATATTTTTTTTTATAAACAAAAAGAAACAGTTAAAACAAAATGTAAAAAATTGTAAATATATATTTTAAGAAAGAAAACTATAATGATTCAAAATTTATTTGTTAACCCATGAACATTTAAGCAGAAAACTTTTTATATGTGATTTTTTCGGAGGAGAAGCACAAAACTCAACATGATCATTTTTAATCGGATTATACACGAAAATGATAAAAGTTTTAGTGTTGTTTTTTGGATTTTTTTTTTTTTTGGAAAAATTATAATTTCAAATCATTAAAAAATTTTATAATTTCGGGCGAACAATGAATTTTTACTCGGAAATTTAAAATTTATTATTATTATCTTTTCGTTAAAATCGTTCCATTAGTAATTAAGGTTCATTATTATAATGAACACTAAAGTAAAGTCTAGCACTCAAGTGAACATTTCTTCGAGAAATGTATGCCGCAACATGTATGACACAAACCTGTTATCGTCCGATAGTCTTAACAACAATTAAACTATAAAGCATTTAAAGATTATTTTAAGCCTTACTATATTTTACATACTCATCCTTGGAACAACCAGCTTAAAAAATAGTTTAAAAAGTTCACTTAACTGATCCAAATATTAAGTGTTAACTATAAAACTGGTCATACAAATATATTAAAAAAATTTCTATTCAATGGGTTATCCAACAAATCTTTAGTGGAATTCTCGAATTCGGTAGTTGTCAATTTATTATGAAAATTTGATTGTATATCTATCAAATTTTATCGTAAACATATTAGAGAATACCACTTCTGAATTCGTAGTTTTAAAATTACTATTTTGCTATTATATAGGAAACTCCTATTTTTAATTGATTTCACATACAGTTCAACAAATAATTATATAGTTTATAATATAAACTCATTAAAATTATCGTTTAATATTAAATTAAAACTTTTAATGTATTTAACTAAATGAAAATCAATAATTCAACATAAAATTATGCTATGCTACTTTAGAGAGAAACAAAACACAACAATTAAAAAACCTTCATTTTGATTTGCATTCACATAATTTTACAATTTAGAATAAAAAATATAAGATTTGAATAAAAAGAAAATTTATCGAAATAAATGCAAATTTCATTTAGAATAATAACACAAAAACAAAGGCAACATATTTCGTTCAGAAGAAGTACAATAAAGTAAGAAAATCAATCTAAAAAAAAAAAATATAATTCTTTCAGAATTTTCGGAATTGTATTACAACAAATCATCATTCCTAGCAGAAGAATGATCATTGTTGTATTTGAAAATATGCAGAAAAGGTATTGAAAAGAGAATCTAGGAGAAACAATTACATTTTGTTTAATCTGTTTCAATGTAGTTGTTGCCTGTTGCTGATGTTGTTTTTTTACTTGTTGTTGTTGCGGTTGCTGTTGCGATTGCTGTTGTTGTTGGTGGTGGTGGTGGTGGTGATGGGTGGTTGTGGTGGTAGTGGAGGTGGAAGTGGATGATCTTACAATCGTTTTACGTAGTGCTAAAGGTGGCCCTGTGAATCTACTTACAGCAGCTGGAACAGTTTGCAAGCGTATTTGTGTTGGGTTTGTGGAATTAGTGCCAATTGTTTGTGTCACCGGACCCGATGTAGCCGTCCCTACGCGTAATAATTGAAATCCATTTTCAGTTTTCAAAATGAGTGCAGGCGTCTGTCCCGGGGTTAGTGTACTTAGTGTTATCTACGAATAATAAAAAAAACAAAAAAAAAACAAATTTAAAGGAGAGAAATATTGAGGTAATTAAGTATAGATAGACAGTAGTAGATTGTATTAGTAAAATATTAAAGTATATATGTAATTTATGTTTATAATATTCAATTTCATATTACAAAATTCAATATTGTTGATTTTTTTTTATAAAAATTTTACTTTTTTATATCAAAATTGTTTATTTTTATTTAAAGGTTCCCAGCAAAAGTAAATACTTTCCAAAAGTGTAGTTAACGAAGACATTCAACTCATTGCCGGAAAGACTGATGAAGAACTGAATAGTGATGACGCGGGTAGTAAGCAGTTTGATGTTAGTATTTCGTTATTGCATATAAAGAGTGTTCATAATATTAATATAAGCTATAATTAGCTTTTACCTATCAACGTTAGAGTAAATCTACATTAAAACGATTAAAGTTTAACAAATTTTTAAACAGCTAATGCTTATACAAAGCGGGGCAATAAGTATCACCTTATTGAAAGGTGTCAACATTTTTTCAAAATAGTTTTGACATTCGTAAATTAGACACTGCAAAATTTATAGTGAATAACAATAAATCACTCTACTTCTAAGCTGCAAGATTATGGAACTCAACGATGAAGTGGATGATTTTGCATTAAAATTTACCATGTGCGAAAAGGCTCTTTTTTATCTCATCGGTCACATCAATAAGCGAAGTTCTCAATTCTGGGGTACGGAAAATCCACGCATGATGGTGAACGGTGACCGCTATAGAGCCAAGCAGACAGAATTTTTTTTTTTTTACCGGAAGTTGAAGAGCTGAATTTGGGGGAAATGTGGTTCCAACGGGACGGGAAGCGGCACAATGCACATTTTAAAGGATGCGTATAATCTCGCGTTTTGGTGATTTTGCTTTACCAGCCAGATCTGGGTATATGAATAAAGTCGTTTATTTATAAATTAAAAATGCAGGATTTACAACAGATGGCGTATCTTTAACATTTGGTTCGTGTCTTTAATAACTTATATGTCAATTTGGAGCGTAAACAGCTGTTACTGAACGAAAAAGTGGCTTCGATGTTCAAAGTCAAATTTGGGCCATCAAAGAATTTTGCTGTACTTCTTCAATTTCAAAAAAGTGCAGCTTATTCTGAATATGTTACATCTATTACAACGAGCGAGAGATGGTTTGTGCGGTTCAGAAGTGGTGATTTTGACACGGAAGACAAAAACCCTCAGGTCAGTCAAAAAAGTTCGAAGAATTGGAGGCATTACTTGATGAAACATGATGTCAAACTCAAGAATTTGCAAAATCATTGGAATTCACTCAGCAGCAATTTCAAAACGTTTGCAAGCAGCAGGATTTATTCAAAAGTAAAGAAAATTGGAAACCACACGAGTTTAAATACATTTTGCACGTCCGAAATGCTGCTTAAACGCTACAAAAAGAAGTAATTTTTGCTTTAAATTATTACTCGCGGTGAAAAATGGTTTCATTACGTCAACCCGAAGCCCGGTTAACCTGACAAAGACGAATATCATCCATGGCAGCAAGGTATTGCTCTATATTTGGTGGAACCAAAGGGTGGCTCCCATTTATTATGAGCTGCTGAAATCAGGCCAGACGATCTCAGAGGACGTATACCGAACACAATTGATTTGTTTAAGGCGGACATTATCCGAAAAACGTCCGTAATATGTGACCAGACTTTTAGCCGTAATATTCCATCATGACAACGGTCATGGACTACCATTTGTTTAGATCGATGCAGAACGCTCTCACTGGATTACGTTATTGGCCTCAATAATTGAGCAGTTCTTTTTGCGCGGAATCCATATGTTGCCAGAAAAATGGGAAAAAGTAATAGCTAACTTTAAATAAATTTATATTTTACCATTTTTAAGTTATACACCCTATAACATTATCGACATTTTGTTATTTCGTATTGCTAAATACCGCACGTCAAGGTTGTCAATTTTTAATTTGAGTTGGCAATATTGTGTTTTTTTACAACAACACATAATTTATTGTAAAAACTCATTTTTGTAAAATACCGGTAGGTAGCAATTTCCATTAGTCTTAAACTATTTAAAGAGTTAACACAAATGATTTTTTAATGATTTCTCAAACACCTGTGAAAAAGTAGTTCGAAATCACTTCATTTGAATTTAATAAAATTTAACTGTGAATAGCATTATATTAACATATTTGAAAGTTGTTTAAAAGTACTTCCCTTAGAAATAAAAGTCAGAACATTGTAACCCATTTAAAGGTGTTTTTAAGAATAAGTTAACAAACATATACAATTTCTTCCACGGAATAAATATTAAGTTTTTGTTTTATAGTTTGAAAATTTTGTACATTAATTGTTGATACTTTCAATTTCTACATATTAAATAAATAGTTTAAATAAAATTGAAATTTCTAATAATTTTATTAAAATGAGTTAGTTTGTAAATGCGGATATTGGTAGGGAACCCAATTCATTTCTAAAATATTATATTTTCCAACACTTGTTTTTGTATTAAAAAATCAATTTATATATAAAATTCAACAACTTACCGCTGGACTTTGTGGTCTAGTTCCCACCATATGTGGTCCGCCAATAACCACTCTGCCTTGGACATTCTTTGGTTGTTGTTGGGCAGTTGTAGGACGCATGCCTACAACTACACCAGCTGGTATCATGGAATTAAGCATTGGTTGATTACCCTGTTTTATTATTATTTTTTTTTTTTTTTTGAAAAATAAAAATATATTAATTCAATGTTTTTTGTCAGCTAAAGTTAAACATATTATAGTTTTTTTTTTATTATTATTATTGAAAACCATACACTACAGCATGCAATTGCTTTTTTTTTTATTATATTGTTAAATTTTTAAGAGATTCCTAATTTTGTTTAAATGATTTTTGAAAATATTCTTGATTCGTTTTTTTAAGAAATTTTGCTAAACAAAAAAAAAAAAGAATATTTTTAAACATTTTTTAAGTTAATATTGTTGTGAATAATTATGTAAAATATTATTGTGTATATAAAAGCAAAATCTATAATAAAAGCTATAGTTAAAAATAGTTTAAAAGTTTAAATTCTCTGGCTGTTAAATCAATTTTTATAAGCGTTGCAATCCCAACCATAAAATAAAAATCAAATAAAGAACAATTGAAATATTATTTATTTGTTTTTAAATTCTATACTATAAAACTAAATATGGAGATGTATAAATTGTATTAAATTTGAATGGGTCAAAAAAGGGACTTCAGAATATTAATTGGTGAATCGAATAAATTGGTTTTATTAACACCCGAATTTTCCTTAATACAATTTATAAATTTTTTTTAGTCTTTATTATTATTTTTTTTTTTAATTTATTAAATTTTTACAAATTCAATTATTTTTTTTAAAGGAAAGCAACACACAAGAAATTTTTCATACTATTTAAGCTGTTGCTTTCTTTGGAAGGTGGATAGAGGAGAGTTGAAAGGTGATGAACGATAAAGGGCTTTAAATATGGCAACACTATAGCTGCGCAAGGTGATAATTCTTAAAACAGTTATTGCCCACCATCTGATGGAATGTTGGCGAGAAATTTTTTAAGCTTTTTAGTTTATATCCCTCGTTATGTTATTTTACTTAGGTGGGGGGTTAAGTGCTATGGGAACATCGAAGAAGGATGTTGCCATATGTATGAGGGATAGAAAAATCATACATATTATATTTCTACATTGAAGCTGTCTTCGCCGGGGATCGGCTGTAAGCACTTGACACCTAATATGAAAATGAATTAAAAAACGATTGTCAGTACTTTTTAGTAGCTCCTTGTACATCGCACTCAACGAGCATTTAACTTGAATGTATTCGAGGTCTAGCAAGAGCAGCTTGTTAGAATAGAGTTTATTCATAATGATTTTTTAGCATTCCGAGTAATTTGGTGTTTCCAGATCGCGTTTTCACGTTTCAAACGAACGAAAATACACTAACAAAATATATTAAACCGCATCACTCATTTGTCTCACGGCGCACAACATTGGATTCAAATGGTACTTAAGTGGCGATTAATTGAAATTTAGAAATAAAGTTTTTATAATAAATTTTGACATCGTGTAAAAGTAGATGAAATTCTGCATCACTAGTTCAGTGAGCTGTCAAAGTTAGCAAATTATTGCTGTTTTTGCAAAAAGTGGAAAAATTGGATTTTTTTTTATAATTAAAAGTGTTTATTTTTTGTGTTAAATGTTTTAAAAGTAAAACTTTTATAATATAACCTTCAACTTGAGGTATTAAAGCATATAGTAAAACATTTTTTGTTTATTAAAATTATGTGTAAATATTTTTAATAATTTTTTAAAAAAGGTCCAAAATTGGGATTTTTCCACATTTAATGGGCCACAATTAGTTATATTTGGATTTAGTTTTTTGGATTTTTAAAAAGTATATGATTTCACATTGTATTTAAAAAAAATAAAGTCGGGACAATGCGTAGCCCATTTTTTTGTGTAAAAAGTCTGGTAGTCATATTGAACAAGACCAGTAAGTGTGTTGTGTTTTAATATTGTTAATGCATTTTGGTTTTTAGAGATGAGTGCGTGAGTGATTTCGATCACTTAAGCTCACGTACAAGAAATTTTATCACGCACAGAACACGAAGTATTACAAAAGTTGACTTAAATTTGATAAAATAAAAAAATGCATACAATACTAATTGTGGTCATGAGATTCATTTGGAAAAATTTTGTAAATTTGCTCACAATACGAAAAATATCCGTGGGATATTATATAATTTTTTATTCTCGGGCAGGAGATTATACAGCAAACACTTTTACCAATTGAAGAATTATCGGAAGCTCAAAAAGCAAAATTTTCTTTTTTTTTTAAATTATGGAGATAACTTTGCTTGCAAATGCAGCCAGGAAAAATTCAATGCAGATACTTTCAATAGGTTTCTGAAAAAAATCTAATTTATCAACTTCGGAATTAGAGTTATTAGTTTTGCCAAATATTTCTGATGAAAATTATGACAAAGATGATGATAATGAAGATGGTGATACTGATGATAATACAAGCGATGAAGATAGCAATGATGACAATGAAAATTATGATAATTAAACATTTTTCCAATTTTTTTTTTCTGAAATGATGTGTTTTTATAATGAAAAAATTATAAAATTTGAAAACTATGGCTTCTTTGAATTAATCGCCATTTTAGGTATCATCGAACCCACTGTGCAGCGAACATCTTTTTTGAAAATCCAAGGCTTTTTAATTATTGTGAATGGCCTTTTTTGACATTTTATCACTGAGCTTTAGAAGGAATTTAGCAAAAATACTACAATGAGTTTAACAACAGTATTATTAATAAAATGTGTACTAAATATTCATTATAAATCAGAGAACTGCAAAATCAACTTTTTTCTTGATTTAATCATACACAAAAATTCTTGTTCACTTTTAATAATTCAACAAAATTCACTGTAGAATAAAATCAGCATCATGTTACTGAACGCGTAATTGGAATCAGTGCGAATCATCTGTCGTTTATGTTTTATGCAAATGTAATCACTTAACAGTGTTCAGTAACATGATGCTGATTTTATTCTACAGTGAATTTTGTTGAATTATTAAAAGTGAACAAGAATTTTTGTGTATGATTAAATCAAGAAAAAAGTTGATTTTGCAGTTCTCTGTTATAAATACGGGTAATAGTGTTTTAAAAAACAACACCGTACAATTGTTTTTTTTTTTTTTTTTTTTAATTTTCCAATCGAAGAGGGAACATATATGATTTTGAATAAAAATATAATTTTTATTTGTAGATCTTCCACACTTAATTTAAATTGACCAGATTTGACCCAATAAAAATCTGATCAATTTAAATTCAGTGTGAAAAATCTCAATGAATATGATTGGGTATTTTAACAATAAAATTTATTGTGTATATTTAATGGATCAAAAGTCTGCAAATTAACAAAGTTGGAGAAATTGCACAAAAGTATCTGTGAAAAATTATAAGAGTTGAAAATTGAAAAACATTATTTATGTCTAATAGTCTAAGGAATCTTTTGTATTACAAAAAAAAAATATTTGCCTAGGACCAGGTTATGATTTCATGGCATGGGTATTTAAATACTACTTCATATCTCTGTTTTATGGAATATGTACCCACCCCAACAAGAAATATCGAAATTTTTTGTGGAAAATCGATTATAAACAATTTTTGATAATTAAATATTTTTCAACCTAATTTTAATTATATTAATATAAACGGTGCAAAATAAAATTCATATTAAACCAGAAATGGGTATTGTTGAACAAAATGTTTATTATACTTATTTAGTAAAAACACTTTGTAAAATATTTTATATAATCATTTTGTATTTGAATTTTTTGTTAGAAAAATGTAAAATACTGTTTTTCATTTTTTATTTATTCCGTTTTCTATTGTTGTAAAATAAACATAATTTATTTCTAATTTGATATAATCACATCGCTGTGTAATTATTTTAACTCAAAAGGATATATATATAGATCATATTATCCAATAGGTATTTCCTCCGAATGGTCAACTAGGATCGAAAAATTAAATGTTAATAGTAAAAAAAAAGTCTACGTTTTTATAATAGAATGGTTTCATAGCATATCTGGTGTAATATACCGAATATTCCAGTTATCAGAATGATGCATTCGATTTTCTGTGATGAGGACTATAAAATAAGCACAGCTCTAACGGCCTGTTCAATAAAAACAAAAATATCATAAATATTGTCAAAATTTCATTATTTCATATTAAATAAAATAGTATATTTCTTATTATAAGTGTTACTACACACTATAAATCGAGCATTAAGTTTTTTGTTAAGGAAATTTGAAGATATTTATGGGAAATTGCATGGGACACGGTTTACGGCCAATAGAGATATTTTATTGTGTAAATACTGGATAGAAACCTACATTAATATAATTTTAAAATAAATTAATCGCTTTTGAATATGTCATTCCATTTCGCAGATTTTTACATTTCACTACTGTCAGCCAAAGTTGACTTCTGTTTTGCGTACATTCGTTCGTGACCACATGTTTATAACCATCATTATGAAAACTTAAACTCGATGAAATCCATCTTTTGTACTAAACATAGAGCTACCAAAATGCTATCAAGTCGCAAAAAAAAAAATGCTAGGAAAACTTTTGTTTTCTATATTCTTTGTACATCGAAGCGTACGAAATGCCCAAATTTCTTTTATTTGTGATATGTAAAGAATCTACAATAGTACAGAGCGCAATTTTTCTTTAGAAAAAAAATCTTGAAAGTATGTTTATTAAAATTGATTAAAATTCTTTGTTCTGATTGGTTTTATTTAAAAAAAGTATATTAATTTTATTGAACGTGTACTCCACTTAAAAACTTATGATTAATACAAAATGTGAGAATATATTACAGAATTGAGAAAAAAAATTAAGTTGATAATATTTATTGTTCCGATTAAAACATATTAAACGATTAAACGCATTGTACCTAGTGTTTGGTTTTAATAGTGAAATTTATTTCTTTTATTTTTTAAACATAAGCAATTTATCACAAAAAAAAAATATATTATATAACAGTACGACAAAAATCAAAGGAGAAAAAGGGGAAAAAACTGCAATTAGTGACAATGTAAACAAGTTGGTCGTTGGCTTAGAATGTTAAGGCGCTGATGAAGAGTATTCACAAGGCAGATTCTACTTTAGTTGTTGGATTTTAAATTAACAACATTGTATTTTTAATGAATTTCGTAAATTTTTGGTTATTTTTAACTTTACAAGACAATTGAAGCGCTATCTAGCGGAGAAAAAAATTGTTTTTTTAATTTAAAAAAAAAAAAACAATTTTAAAACTGGCTCAAGCATTATAATCAGTTCACCTATTCTGTTTTTATAGAACTTTTTACACATCACATTTTCACCCATAACTTTTTAACCGCTAGACCGATTTTGCTCATTTTCAATACCAAACTGCTCGGGAGGATGTACAATAATCTGGGTAAAAAAGGCAGCCCCGCTAGCGTCTTCGCGTCGTGATCGCCATTTCAACAGACAGACGGACATCGCTAAATGAACTTAAAATTGCATAATGGATCACGAATGTATATACTTTATGGAGTCTTAAACCTATATTTCGACATGTTACAAACGAAATGACAAACTGATATATACCCTCACCATATATGGTGGAGGGTATAAAAAGTAAAAGTTGGGCACATGCTGACTACACCACAGTACGATTCTGATCACATTCTTGAAAGAGGATCAAATTCCATTAAGGAAATAAAGGGACAATAAATATATTGAAATATACAGTTCAACGTAAAAAAAATTACGGGGTTCCGACAATTAATTCTTGTAACGGAGACCAAAAAAAAGTATACGTGTGTCGGTGTTTTGATAGATTATTTAGTTTTAGCCACAGTTAAAGTTTTCCAGATCTGGCCTGTTCTTGCAGCATATCGGTATATAAAACTATGTTTTCTTTACATCTGAGGTGTAGGGTATGTTTAGCATCTTTGTAGATAATGGTATGGCAAATATGTTGACCATAAAATTCTACAATATACATATGTCAGAACACATTAAAGCCCAAAATTTAACACAAATACCAAAAACCACACAAATTCAAGATTGCTCATCAGACTACTAGTCATATTTTGGGATCACCTACATATTATTGATCAGATTATGGGATGACCTACATAATATTTAGGTCATCCCAAAATCTGACTTGAGCAATCTTGAATTTGTCTGGTTTTAAGTATTTGTGTTAAGTTTTGGGCTTTGGTGTGTTCTGACATATATTGTAAAGTTTTATGGGCAACATTTTTGTAGAATATTTCATCAACGCAACTCCCCTTTTTCTTGGTGTTTTTTACAATTTGTTTTACAAAAATATTTACCATACCATTATCTACAAAGTTGCTGAACATACCCTACACTTCAGGTGCAAAGAAAATATAGTTTTATATCTTATATGGGAAACTTTAACCGCTTCTAAAAATAAATTCCGATGTGATCTATCAAAACGCCGACACACAAGAATCAATCGTCGGAATCCCGTAATTTTGGGAAAACTTTGAAATTGTTGTACAGTGTAATAGGTGTAATAAAAATTGGTTCGTTAAAAAAAAATGTGTTTAGAAAGTTGATTTCTCCAATATCGGAACATATTAGTCCTCCGGATTCCAGATAACACTACAGGACAAAATGTTAACTTTTAAAAATTAATACAGTTCTGAAAATCATGTGATTACAATGGTGCACTTTATTTTTCGATCTAAGGATCAGATTTTTCGTGAAATGCCTTTAAAGTTTGGCAGTTTTCTATTTAATTTTAAACATAGCATGTTTTTAAAATGTAAATAGAGCGCCCCGGTAGTCTAGTTGGTAGCGTGCTAGTTTATCAGTGCGGGGGTCGTGGGTTCAATTCCCACCAGAGGCTCTGGTCTGTTTTCGCTACAACGAGCCGAAGGCCTTTGTTGCTAGTGCTCGGTTAGGGTATTAACATATAATTTGTAATAATAATTTGTAATTATATGATTAATAAATAAAATAAATAAATATATAAATAAAATGTAAATAATATGAATTCTTTTTATTAAAATGCAAGCACAAGAAGACCTGTGGCCATATTTACGTTGCGTATTCTCTGCACAAAACTTGCTATTACAACTGCTGTATCGCGTTTTATGTAGGTTTTTACGGTATTCTTACGAGTGTAATGAAATCAATAGCTGAAAATAAAATCGAGCTTAATAAAAGTTGTGCATTAGTAAAGAAGCAATTTGAAGAAAAATATTTCAATTAAAACAATGTATTTACATTAATCATCATATACAGCGGTCAAAAAAAGTATTCGACAAACTGCTTGTTTTTCATAATCATGAAAAATATGTTAAAAAACTCTACAAAATGAAAAATATAAAAATGCAGATTATTAGCTTAAAGTATTATCTCTTTATTTATGAAACAAAAAATAAAACAAAAAACAATATTCTGGAAAAAAAATACAAAAACAAAAACATGAAATATTTCAACGCAAAAAAAGTATTCGACAACGTTGCTCTGGTTGTAATTAACGGGAAAATATTGATTAAAAATAAATAATTAATATTTAGTTGCTCTTCCTTTTTGTTTTATAACGGCTTTTAAACGCTTTGGCATTGATTTAACAAGATCTAAAATGTAATTTTGGTCAATTTTATGCCACTCTTCTAGAAGGATTGCTTTAAGCTGGTTTTTGTTCCTGAAATTTCTTTTCCTTATATTTTGCTCTAAGCAGGCCCATAGGTGTTCGATGGGGTTTAAGTTTGGGAACTGTGCAGGTGGTTTAATCACGTTTGGACAGTTATACAACATCCACAACCTTGTATTTAGGGCGATATGTTTTGGATCATTATCCTGATAATAATGAAAATCACTTGAAACACCCAAAATTTCGGCACTTGGCTTAAGATTTTCCTTGAGTAGGTTTATGTAGTACTGATGGTCCATTATTCCATCAATGAAAACTAAATTACCCACGCCTGAAGCCCCCATACATCCCCAGACCATAACACCGCCACCACCGTGCTTTACAGTAGGCACCATATTTCGCTCCTCCAACTCGGAATTAGGCTTTCTATACACCAGAACCTTACCATCACATCCAAATAGGTTGAATTTAGACTCATCAGCAAAAATATTCTTCATCCAAAACTCCATAGGCTTATTCACATGCGCTTTTGCGAAGTCAACTCGAGCTTTTCTGTGCTTTTTTGAGATATGCGGCTTTTTCCTAGCTGATCTTGCGTGATAATCGTTATTGTGTATAACATTACGCACGGTCTGAGGTGTAACATTGATATTAAGATCATGTTCTAGCTGTTTTGTTAAAACTGTAGCGTTGATCTTAGGATTTTTTTTTATTTCACGCAAGATCCACCTTTCGTTTACTTCATTAAGTTTTTTTGGACGCTCACTTCTTTGTACATTTTCAATACTTTTAGTTTTTTTGTATTTATTTATGATGTAGTGAATAGTTGTTCTAGGTCTTCCAACAATTTCTGCTATTTCTTGTTCAGTTATTCCCTTTTTAAAATGTGTAATTATTATTTCTTTAACATCTAAAGAAATCTCTGCACCCTTTCGACCCATGTTAACAATTAATTCAATAAATGAAATTAAGACATTAAAAAATATTAGTAATAATGAAAGACATCAATATAAATTTCAAAGAAACGGTGCTTTTCCCGTTAATCACAACCAGAGCAACGTTGTCGAATACTTTTTTTGCGTTGAAATATTACATGTTTTTGTTTTTGTATTTTTTTTTTCCAGAATATTGTTTTTGTTGTATTTTTTGTTTCATAAATAAAGAGAATACTTTAAGCTAATAATCTGCATTCTTATATTTTTCATTTTGTAGAATATTTTTAACATATTTTTCATGATTATGAAAAACAAGCAGTTTGTCGAATACTTTTTTTGACCGCTGTACGTTAAATTCGTAATTTTTTTTTTAAACTTTATATGGCAGCATAGTTTTCCGAGTTGTTCCCGGGTACCTCTAAAAACTGTTCTTGCAAACATTCAAACAAAAAAGTTTCCACTTGTAAAAGATAATATGTAAATACACTATTTTTTAAATACTAACATTCTAATAATAAAATTAAAATAGTAATATTAGTAAAAAATAAACAAAATGTGTAGTATATTATTTGGATTAAACAATATAAAATAAAAGTACACTGAAATTTTCAAAAATTTTCACTAGAAAGGCAAGCGATATAACAAATCAGTATAAAGCATGTGATAATTTTAAGATTGGATTATTGCTTATTCCATATAAAAAAATTGCAAAAGTTTTTCTTTATAAAATGTACATATTTTACAAGTAAATTTGTCTCATATCACTTTTAGCACGTTGAAATAATCGCATGCTTTGTACGCGTTGTTATAACGCTTACCTACCCAGCAAAACCATGCTATCAACTACTTACTTTTGTTCGCGATGAGCCCAAAAGTAACACAAAGTAATGGGTGGTCGTTATCCTCCCGCTTACGAACAGACAAAAAATAATGAGTACCCATTACTTTTGTTCTCATCGCAAACAAAAGTAATTAAGCGAGTAAATAGGTATCGACTACCTATACCATGGTTTTGCTGGGTATCTAAAGAAATATTTAAATGACCAATTTATTTTTATGATAGGGTTACTTTTTTGTTAAATCCGAAAAATATACTTCACAATTTGATTTCATTAGATTTTATTAATGTTACTATTTTAATTTTTTTTATTAGAGTGTGGAATGGAAACTTTTTTGTTTGAATTTTTGCATATAATATTGAAAGTTGGTGGACTCGGGGAATAACTCGGAAAGCTATGCTGCACTATAAAATTTTTGAAAAATCGTGAATTTAACGTATTATAACGTAATTATATGCAAATACATAGTTATTATTGAAATATTTTTTTCTTTACTAAGGCACAACCTTTATTAAGTTCCATTGTATTTTCAGCGGTTGAATTCGTTAAAATCATTAAAACCTACAAAAAAAAAACGCGAAACAGTAGGTTTAAAAACAGGTTTTCGGCAGAGAAATCGTAACGTAAATATGGCTACAGGTCTTGTGCATTATTTACATTTTAAAAATTTGGTATAATAGAAAACTGCCCAACATTAAAAGAATTTCACGAAAAGTCTGATCCTTAGATCAAAAAATAAAGTACAACATTGTAAGCAGCATAACCGAGATTTGAAGGTCTAAATTCCAATAATTTTTTCTGTGTTATGCCGTGTTATAAGCTGTCTGTTACGTTATGTTATGCCGTGTTATAAGCTGTCTGTTACGTAGATATGCTTATCGACTTAAAACTCATACATATCGCAACGTCCTCCTTCAGTGATTTGATAGCACTTTACCCCACCAAAGTTAAATAACAAAACAGTGCTATTAACTAAAAAGCTTTAACAATTTTCGCCAATTCCCTATCAGATGGCAAGCAACAACTGTTCTAAGATTTTTCATCTCGCGCAATTACAGTGTTGCCATATTTAAAGTCTTTCACCTTTCACCAACTTCCATCTCTTCTCTATACCCTTTCCAAAGAAAGCAACACATTACGAGTAATAAGTAGGAAGAATATCCTGAGTGTTGTTTCTATTAAAAATATAAAAATATAGGTGTATGTTCATTATATTTAGTTGTTAAAAACATCAGCACAAACTCAATATTAAACAAAAAAACTTCTAGCCCAGACACAACAAGATAAAATTGAGTTCCCAAAATAAAACTACATA
Organism: Eustalomyia histrio; assembly: GCA_949748255.1. Classification (NCBI taxonomy): domain Eukaryota; kingdom Metazoa; phylum Arthropoda; class Insecta; order Diptera; family Anthomyiidae; genus Eustalomyia; species Eustalomyia histrio. The sequence goes on from OX456524.1 coordinate 59,142,758, forward strand.
CATGAGATATATCGATTATTATCTTCTGAATCCAAATTTGTAATTTATTTTCAGTTTAAAAAATGACGATTGGAAATTTCTAAACTATTTTAATTTTTTATAATCGAAGTCGAATATGAAACAAAGGGTATGAGCCGAGTAAATTTGTATCACAGATTTGGATTCAGGAGCCCAAAACTTATAAGGATCTAAGATTTTTATATTTGGAATGGAATACTGCAATTTATCTATTGAAAAAATGTCTTATCTAAGAATTAATAAAAATCTAAAAAGTCTGAGAATTTATCTGTTGAAAAAGAGTTTCGTGGGGTTTAGAAACTTAGTTTAAAATATGTTACTGCCTATAATTTGTCTCTAATATTTTATAAAAATAAATAAACATAATAAAATCTACCTACTAAAAGCCAAAAAAAAAGCAAAAGCGTTAGTTTTTTTTTTCAAAAAATATAAATCAAATTAAAGCATGCTTAATCGACAACTTAAAACTAAAATTATTCAAAAACAAGCAACAAACCAGCGGCGAGTTCTAACACATTCTAATGCACCCTTATTGGCCAAATGAATATTCATAATTGAAATAATTTTAAAAGTCAACTACAGGGGTAAATTTAAAAAAATATATATATCAAAATAAGAAGGCGGAGACTATAGAGTAAGTTCGGTTAATGTGGAATAGGCGGGTAATGTGGAATATCACTTTAAAAAAAAATTTAGTTTTTGACTTTTTTTCGTGCATTTACCAAATTTTTAAAAATATTTTAAAAATTATACAATTTTTTCATTTAATTGACCTTATGGGCTTTAAAATTGCATATAAATAAATTAAGTGAAAATTTCGATCTGATAAGCTTAGAGAAGATGCAATTTGAAAATGGAAAACAGAATATGCATCAAAAGCGGTTTAATTTATTAGATAAAAAGGCAGAATGGGAATTCCCTATTACCCTCTCATTTGGTAAATTAAAAATTTGAGAGATTTGGGATTTGTCCCATAAATTTTCAAAATAATAAGATAAAACATTTTTGTCTTAGACATAGTTGAGTAGTCGAATAATATATTAATGTTGACTGCAAAAATTTTGATTACTTTGTGAAAGAAACAAGTAAAAAAAAAAAAGATTTAAATTCGGCTATGCCGAATCTTTGAATACCCTCCGTTCTAATGTTCTAATGTTTTTGATACAAATAATAGCGGTTTTCACTATTGGTGGTATATTTAAAACGATATTTTACTACAAAGCGTGAACGACTTTTACGTGTATTAACTTCCCGCATAAACACACCTATTGTAAAATTAATGAATCATCTGATTTTTGTTTGTTTGAAGTTAACAAAAATGCCCATAATTATGGAAGAAGATAAAAATATAATTTTTTTAGAGCAAAATGCAATTAACCAAATAGAATTTGCAGAGATTCTGGGTTTGAAAATACCGTATTACTTGTAATAATAAAAACCAATAGCTGCTGAATTTCACTATCGGTCCATCTTTTATTACTTATTTTTCCACTCTTTTGTTGGTTTTTTCCTTATTTTGATTTATTATTCAACTTCATTTAAATAGTGACCAAAAAATGAAAAATAAAAAAACTAAACAATAGTTTTGGCAGCTAAACGATCACCTGTTATAGTCTTGTAAATGTAAAATTTTAACCACAGCCTAGTAAATTTTAGTTCAATACATTTTGTTGTGGTGGTGTTGTAAATGGTACAAGGGTACTTTACTACCAAGAGTGAAACCCCTTAATGCAAGAAGCTTTAGAAGTAAAATTATGGAGGTGAAAAAAATATTTTGAGGTGAAAAAATGTTTAATGGTGAAAAGAATTTTATTTATTTATTTATTTATTTATTTATTTATCGTAATATTTAAAAGCCACAATTTGGCCAAAAGTATTAATGCTAATAATAATAGTATTAATACTAAATATTACAGAGTCTAACGTATATAAGTATATCATAAAAAAATTGGAAAAATATAATACATTTTAGGTATGATAGCATAGTTTTAGGTTTTTGGCCCCCCAGCCAAATGAAGAGGAAAAAAAAAAAAAAGAGAAAAGAAAATACCAAACAATACTGAACACTTTCAAAATTGTCAAGCCTGCTATAAGAGTAGTTGAATATACATAAAATGTAATAAAATGTATATATATATATGAATATATATATATATAAATATATATATATATATATATATATATATATATAACACGGAGTAGATTTAGGTTGTTTCACACATGTATAGAAAAATTTTACGTTTAAAAACATTTTTAGAGTCAGCAAACATCCTAAGATTACCTGGAAGACGATTCCAAAGTCTAGCAACTCTTACTAGGAACGATTTTTCAAAAATCGAAAGCGAAAAACGTGGTATAATAATCTGCACATTTCTTAAGTATCTCGAAAACTCAAAGCTGTTACGTAAGCTTAGTGGGGAAGAACTTATGACAAGTTTATAAAAGAAAAATAATAGTCTATATTCTACAAATTTTTTGAACGTACAACCTAGCAGTTTAATAACATAAGCAGTTATATGCTCCCTACGTTCTACATTAAAAACAAAACGTACAATAGTATTGAATAGCTTCTCAAGTTTTGAAAAAGAAGAAGAAGTGGTACCCGAAGTTAACTCGATGCAATAACACAATTTCGACATAAGCAATGCTAAAGCCACATTTCTTTCAATACGAAAAGGCAAATATATATCAACGTTATATAAACGACGCATGGTATGAAAAATTCTTGCTGATAGTAAATCAAAATGTTTATCAAACTTAAGATTCTCATCTATCAAAACTCCTAAACACCTTAGGCTGTTCACAAACTGCAATTGACAATCATTAATTCGAATATTTAAATTAACACCATTAGTATTACCAAAAATTATACACTTTGTTTTAGAAAGATTGACACTAAAATGATTATCTATCATCCATGACGAAATATTTGAAAGACAAAAATTTGCACCAACTTCTATTACATCTAAAAATTGTTTATCATAGCTGAAAAGCAACTGAATATCATCAGCAAAAATAAAAAGCCTACACCTTTGAGAGTCTATAAGAGTTTCTAAGTCATTTAAATATAGGACAAATAAAAGAGGCCCGATGACGGAACCTTGTGGTACACCGGATTTAACACTACGTAACTCAGATACTCTACCTCCAATATCAACAAATTGCGTACGACTATTTAAGTAGGAAAATAATAGTTTACAAGTAGGTTTCGAAAATTTGAATTTGTCACGAAGCTTAAGAATGAGAATGTTGTGATTTATACAATCGAATGCTTTTGAGAGGTCAAGGGAAACCAACAGATTTATGTTTCCGACGTTCAAATTTTTCCTTATGACATCAGTCATCTCAACTAACAGAGACGAATTGCTGTAACCATTTCTAAAAGCATATTGGTTTTGGCTTATCAAATTATTACTATTTAAATATTGCAAAATTTTAGACTTAATTAAGTGCTCAACAACTTTTGATAATACTGGAAGAATGCTAATTGGCCTAAGATTCTCTAACGACAAACTTGAACCTGCTTTAGGGACTGGAACCACTCTTGAAACTTTCCAAGAGGACGGATAAACAGAAGTGGTGAAAATTGTATTAACAGTATGTAAAAAATGTCTAATCATTCCTGGAAGAATTATCTTAACAAATCTCAGTGGAATACCATCAACCCCAACGGCATTAGATTTCAACTTTCCCACAGCATCTAAAAGTTCAATTTCAGAAACATTATCAAATGTGAAACATGAATTTTCATCCAGATAATCAAAATCAAAATCTCTTGCGTCGTCATCTGAAATCTGAATAAAATTATCATTTACTTCATCTGCATCAAAATCAAGAGAAACTTGCTCGCGGCCCAAACATCCAGCATTTCTTAAAGTCCTCCACACGTCGACATTATCAACTCTATTAAATGACTTTTCACTATATTTTCTCCTACATTTTCTTATAACACTCTTGGCCTTGTTTCGATATCTGCAATATGTGTGCCAATTTGTGTCATTACGATCATCAAGAAAAACTTGATATGCCATATCTCGAAGGGATATAGCCTGCAAAATCTCACTTGATTTCATCCACGAGTCTTTCCAGACCTTGCGTCTGCAACGAACAATAGGAACAAAAGAAAATGCTTCGCCTAAGAAATCATTTAATAAACTAACCTGAAAATCAACATCATTAGTGTTATAAATTGAAATAAAATCATAAGAACTACAAAATATATTTAGTCCATCCCAGTCAATGTTATTAAAGTCCCTGAATTCCAAAAAATCTTCATGATCAGAAATAGATAAGCATTGGAATTGGAAAAAATATTTTAAGGTGAAAAATATTTAAGGTGAATAAAAGATATTATTCAATTCTAAGCGTCTGGTGAAAAAACAAGACAAAATATTTTACTTGCCGTTCGCTACTATGAAATTGTACTAAAATACACCAAATTGTATGGAAGATTTAGAGGAATCTTACATTTCCACTCATAACTTTTTAACCGCTAGATCGATTTTGCTCATTTTCAATAGCAAACTGTCCCAAAAATCTAGGTAAAAATGAAGACCCTCGTGTGAGTCTTCGCGTCTTGATCGCCATTTCAACAGACAGATGGACATCGCTAAATCAACACAAAATTGCGAATATATATCCTTTATAGGGTCTTATTTCGTCATATTACAAACGAAATGACAAACTGATATATACTCTAACCATATATGGTGAAGGGTATTGTATAACAACTGGTATAGAATTTTAACTTAAGCAGATCCACCCACAAAACAACTTTTCTACGATACACACATACTTTGTGTTTGCTCGAATATTATTTATTCAAGTATGCTCTTATATGATCACATATGACCATATACGGCATCCGAAGATATATGATTATATTTATTATGAATGATCATCATGTATGGTCATATATTAAACCATGTAAGCCCATGTATGATCCTATACAATCCCATGTATGGTAATATGACATCGGGTATGGTCAGGCATGTACGTATGATGATCATGTATCATACACAAAATTTCGATTTTTACACACACAGGACCGTTAAAAAGTTGTTATAATTTCAAAGCTGTTAGGCTGCAAGTTATTAAAACGCTATTCATTGAGGAGTACTTTACACTTTTTTGCTGAGAAATTTAAAAAAATGGTTATTCCACATTACCCCAACCTCCTCTACGTCTCCCAATAGGATAATACAATGTATTACATTAAACGAAAGAGTAAACGCATAATTGTACTACAAATTAAAAGTGAAAAAAAAAGAATTAAATTAAATTGATATTAAAGTATATGTAAGTCTATTCTTTCTTCTAAAGAATCGTAGAAATTCTAATGTTTTGAAAAATTGAGTTATTAATGATCAATTATTAATAATGATAGTTTGATCATTGGAAGACTATAGAAGAAAGTTTCAAATTTGGGCTTTTTGTTTCATTGTGTAAATTTCAAAGCAGCCCATCCATACCTGTTGTATGGTTTTGGTCATAGTTACAATTCCGGGTGCACTTGAGACAATACCCGCCGGCAATGAGACTGCATGATTAGATTTTATAACTAAAGTTTGTGTTTGTGTGGCACCTACTGATTGTTGCTGTTGAGCATTTGCCGGATTGCCCTGTTGCTGGTTGGCGGCTGTTTGTAAAACCTGATGATGTTGAACTTGTACCTGTTGTGGTAACGTGTGATGCTGTTGTTGTCCCGCCGCACTGGATGTTATTGTCTTGATTGTTGTCGTATTCGGCAATTGTGAAGTGGATATTATGGAACCGCCATGTGTGCCGCCGATATTAATCGTACCATTGGGTAATGACTGGCTTGTAAATGTAATACGATTGCCGGGAGCAGCTTGTGTTGGTTGACTTGAATTCATTGCGTTTGTTGGTGGTGCAGATTAATGAGTAGAGTTGTATAGTTATGGTATATGATTGATTGATTGATTGATGGTCTGTTGTTGGTGACTTTTATAAATGTTGATTTGTTTTCAAATTATTAAATTTGTTTTTAGACGAAAAAAGAGAGAAAACACTTTTATGAGATCTTTATGCTTATTCAGCGTAATTTTGGTTTATTGTTTGTTTATTTGTGTGTGTGTGTGTGTGTTTTACTGTTTTTATTAATTGTTTATTAATAGTTGTTTCATTTTTTTGTTGATTTGATTTTGTTTCCTTTTCACTTATAAAGATTGTTGTTGAGTTTCAAATGATGGTCTGTGGTATTGATGTTGGATTTGTTGTTAATTTATTTGTTGTTGTTGTTGTCTATAAATATAGGAAAAAAAACAAATGTATTAATAATAGAAATTGTATATTTTGATATTTTTATTAAAGGACATACATATTATTAAAAACTGTTAATAAAAAAAAGTCTGTTCGAAACTTGTTAAAATTTATTTTTGAATAGTTTTTTTAGCTTCAAAGTCCCTGTAAACTTTTTCAATGGTTTTTTTGCATTGCATTTAAAATCGTGTCAAATATAATGGAATTAATATAAAGTTTTGAAAATTGTTCATACAACTTTAAATATGGATGGTGTCAATATCGAGGAATCGGATACTCTAGATGTTCTCCGTATGAGAATTCAGTGTGATGTCCGTTGGAATAAGCACGTATTTGAAGTGTCGAAAGTAGCATTCAATTGTCTTGGTTTCTTAAAACGGTGTGAAAAATATTTAAACCACCTATATCTCACCGATGATGGAGTACAACTTCTATATATGGGCAGTAGCTTCAAAGTCTATTAGGAGGATTTTTAGTTAGCCCTATCCTTCCAAAGACACGTGTATAAATTTGACAGCTGTTGGAACATTAGTTTGTGAATTTTAGCATTTTGAGTGAAGCAACTTATGGATCACAAGTGACACAAATATATAACAAGCAAGTCCTCGTCATGTTTGGGGTCTTCGAAAAACCCATTTCAACACACAGACGGACATCCTTGACTCAACTTCGCTCTTTATAATGACCCAGAATATATATACTTTATAGTGTCTAAGATTAACATTGTAGAAATTACAAACGGAATGACAATCTTATATATACCCTTTTTCACCACCTGTGGTGAAGGGTATATAATAGTCACCCTGTGCCTGTTTCGCAGTATATTAATAATCTAACAGATCATATATTCGCCATTTTATAAAATGGTAATTTTTTTAAAATGGCCGGTATCTCAAATACTAAGCGACATGGGGCAAAACGAACTAAATTTTCGCTCTAATAGAGTAATGTACTGCCATAATAAAAATAGGCTGGAAGACATCCCGAGGAGGCTGTTTCATAAAAAATTCAATTAAAAAATAAATTAATCGTGATTTAAAAAAATGTGTATATTTATTCGCGATTCAAATCAAAATTGATTTGATTTAAAATTTAATTATACAAAATGGAATTATTTCGTTTTATTTATAAAAAGTTTTATTTAAATCAAATGTATTCTTCTAATATTCGCGAATTAATTCGTCAAAATTTTAATCAGATTTAAAAAATAGTTTAAGGAATTATGTTTTTAAAGATCTGAAATAAAGCAGATGCTTCTTTTTCTAAATCAAGTATTCAATTTTTGGTTAAAATGATTTTTTTTTTTGTTTAAGCTCTGCCTTCTTCTAGAAGCTCTAGCTTGTCTAAAACTTCGGGTCCTAAAGTGATCTTTTGTAAATACACAGAGTTTAAAAACTCATTCTAAATTAAAAAATATAAATAACCATATTGATTTTAATTTTAAAACTTTACATTAAAATGACAAAACATTTTATTTGCAATTAGCAAGGACTATCATTTGCAAATTTACTCACTATTGAAACAATAACATTTCAAAATCTTATATGTTCAGTGCACAATTTAATTCACTTAAGCTCACTCACTATATGCCCTTAAAAATGTCACAAACAATTTGAGTTCAGCCTTTAAATTGAATTACCATTAAAGTTCTCGCATTAAGTAGAATACAGTGTATCACAAAAGTTTGTGAATTTTGATATGCAACGTAAAAAAACAGCATTTTATATTTGATTTTTAAAGAAAATATTTTAAAATTATTTTATTTCATAAAGAAGGAGACCTGATGTTCAATATCACTTTTTAAAAACATAAAAAAAAATTGTTTAAATTATAATATTAATTCATTTTATAAAGTTAGCTTAAAAATATATCTCACAAAAGTATGTGAATTTAATTATTTACATGTAAATTAACTAGGCTAATACAATAAATACTCATAATTAATATTTTGTATGGTACCCCTTGTTGGTATAAACTGCTGCCAAGCGTTGGGGAATCGATTCCACCAATTTCCGGCATAGTTCCGGTGGAATTTTGTCCCATTCCTCTTTTAAGGCTTCTTTAAGGGTGTTTTTCGACGATATGGGACGTTTCCTAATTTGTTCCTCCAAATATGACCATAAGTTCTCTATGGGGTTAAGGTCTGGACTTTGTGGTGGGGTAGGGAAGTGTTTTGTGTTATGTAAAATCCACATTTTAACGTCCCAGGCGGTGTGCTTGGGATCATTATCCTGCTGGACTAAAAATGAACTTGGTGATAAGCCCATTTTCGTGGCACTAGCGTGTAGGTTTTCCTTTAAAATGGACAAATATATATTTTTGTCCATAATTCCATCTATAAATACCAACTTTCCAACACCGTGGGCAGACATGCAGCCCCAAACCATGACTGACCCACCACCGTGCTTCACAGTTGGTTTTAAGTTGCACAAACGCAAGGCTTCTCCAGGCTTACGCCAAACCATACGACGACCAGCAGAACCAAAAATGTTGTACTTACTTTCGTCACTAAATATAATGTTCTCCCAAAAGTCAATATTTTTGTTTTTGTAAGTATTGGCAAAGAAGAAACGCTTAACTGCGTTGACTTTAGAAATGAAGGGTTTTTTTCTAGTAGTTCTTCCGTGAAAATCATGGCTTCTTAGCACTCTACGCACCGTTTCATCAGATACATTTGTATGTAAGGCTGACTTGAGCTCGATGTTAATTTTTGGAGCTGAGAGATGCGGGTTTTGACGTACTTTCTTAATGATTTCTCTCTCTTCTCGTACTGACAAAAGCTTAGGGCGACCTGAACGTGGCAAATTTTGCATAGAATTCCGCTGTTTCATACGTTTAATTAAAGTAGATATTGCTGATGGACATCTGTCAAACATTTCTGATATGTACTTGTTTGATCTACCCTCATTATGGAGATATAAAATGATTTTCTTTTCAGAATCTTTAAATTCTTTGCCTCTAGGCATTTTTAAACCACACGCGTTCAGAACAAATACGGAAATGACGCCTAACTAATAAATTATTGTTTTTTTAGGTTAATATTAACTATTGTTTACAAAAAGAGACAAAAACAAACAAATTCAAGACGAACGGAATAATTTTCTCTTAAATTCACATATTTTTGTGACATCGCTGCAGCGACCATAAATAGTTTTTTTGTTCTTACATGGTAACGGTACATGATTTTTTTGTTGTTGTTTTTGCTATTAACTAAGATAATATAAATTTACTTATTGTTATTATTAAAACTTTTAATCACATGTTTTTGCATGGAAAAAAATCGGGGTTTCTGCTAAGAGCAGTTAAATTCACAAACTTTTGTGATACACTGTACATATTAAAATTTTTTTCAAACAAAACTGTTCGTAAATATTATTGTTTTATATTTTGTCAAATTAGTCTAGGGCAACCAAAAGCGCCATTATGATAATTATCCAAAATGGGGAAAACACAAAGTGGGAGGAGGGTGTTATTCTGTTTGGTCGTTCATTTGGTGATGTCCGTCTGTTACTTTGAATTTGCACCGTAGTGTGCTTTAAATATTTATTTTATTTAATTATTTTTATTTATTTAAATATTCAAGAACCAAGCCCTCTGGGCTCTGGGCAAAATTTTCTTTTAAGCCGCCTTTAATCAAAAATTTAAGATCCATATTGATAAAATTCATGATCATTATTATGCCGACAATGAATGCATGGAATTCAAAATATTGTCCTCTCTACACAACTTTACACACATGCATACAAAGAGAGTCACACAAACACAACACCACTGCAATTAATAAAAAATTTTAATGAATACCGTTATATTGTTGACTGGTTATTGTTGTTGTCAAATATAATAAAAAAAATATTTTACTATTGTTATGTTGCTCTTCTTATCGTTGTTTATGTTCTTCCCACCAAACACATCACCAGATTACAAAGATACGAAGGAAGCTGTTGCTTATACAAGGTTTGCAATATTTATTTTAAATATTTACTGATTAGTGTTTAAGAACTTATATTTATCTGAAGTATTTTCATTTAATGAGTAATATATGTTTCTCAAACAAACAAAAAACACCATCTCATTTTTAACGATCAATGTCAACAACAAAATTAAAGTGGGGATCAGCAATAAAGTTATAGACACTGTGTTTTATTAAAATTGCTGATATTTTCTTGGCAAAGTTTTCTTGTAATTGTTATGTTTCTCCTGCCTTGACAAATTGTCTCCTTGCCTGCCACAGCAGCTGCACATAACCATATAACAATGAGGATGATGGGTTGATAGTTTTCAACTAAAGTTTTGTATAATTGTGTATTTTTTCAATTTCTTTTTGCTGTAACACTTTTTACACTCAACCACTTTGTTGTTCTTTATTAGCTTGAATATTTATTTTTTATGTACGTAATTTTACAATATATTTTAAAATTTTACTTTTTTGAAAAATATTTTAATTCCCCTTGAGTTACTGCTGTTATTTAGACAAATGATGGTTGATAATGGAAATTCAATGAACTCAACAACGTCACAATCATCAACGACAAATACAGAAGCAGCACTGGAAGAAAATAAATTTGCTGCTTTATTTTGATTTTGATGTACAAAAAATTTGGCAGAAGACGACGCCGCCATTTTCTCGAAAGACATACCAAAAGAAAAGTGATGTTAATAATTGTAATAGATTAAAGGATTTTAAACAAAATACAACACTGTGTAGACTGGAAGTTATTGCAGTGTTGCCAGATGTGAAAATTTAAGTAGGTATGATTAATCAGGTCCCTTTAATAAAAATCGTTATGGTCCATAGAAATATTAATTCCGTTTACTGTATATTTGTACAATTTGTTTAAATTTTTACTGGATGAAAGAAAAACAGAATAAAGTGAAAGTTCAATATTGAAAGTTTGCAAAATTTTACTATACAAATTTTTGCAGAAAAATTGGACAACGTATGAATAATTTTTGTAAATACATAAAAAATGTTTTACAACTTCGTTGTAAACCTTCTAAACGGCTTCTGATTAATACTTAACATCAAAAATCCTACCAAAGAAATATTTTAACGGACTATCCGACACGTACGGATTCATGAATCCGGCTTCAACTACACGTTTTAACAGACCTTAATCACGAATCCGTCAAAGCTTGAACGAAAACGGAACATTAACAGATCGTATAATTGAATTTTTTGAAAACAATTCGCTTGACTCCGTTTTGATGCATCTGTTTCTGTATGGTCAAATACAGACTTCCTCGGATTTCATTAGTTTTTCTTCCGCTGCTTTTGAATTATTTTTTGTGTCAAAGACGAGCCAAAGTTTACATCTCACACCGAAAATAAATTGAAGTGATACCTATGAGGTAAATATTTATGAAATTTAAAACAAGTTTTACGGTAATGTGCGCAAATTTATGCAATTTTGCAAATAAAAATATTGTCTGCCAATTTATAATAGATTTTGCTAACAAAAATGTCCAAATATGCGTAGCATGCTACATCATTTCGTAAATGCTACCAGTTAAACCTAAATTAAAATTTTGTTTTATTTTTTCATATTCAATTAATGGGCCATAACCGCAGTGATACATAGAGATGTTAGTTATGCTGAAGATGAATATTTCATTTATTTAAATTTGTAAAAGTGTTTATTGCTAAATTTGTTTCTAAAAAGCATGCTAAATATATTTATGTGATCAAAAAGTCTCTTTCAACGAAAGAAATCTCGTGGAGCTAAATTCATAATTTCTAACGTTATAAATGTTAAATAAAAACAAATCTATTTGTTTTTATAAAACTAATGTGTTTTCTTAATATTAAAAATTTTATTCAATAATTATCCAAATGTATTGAAAACTTAAAGCAATTGAAGAAATTGAATGACAAATACCCTGTGATAAATTGAGAGAAGTAGAAAGTTGCGTTTACTTAACGCCGGAATAATAATGACATTTAAAACTAGATTTTGAGGGTCATGTCAGCCAGGCTCAGATATAATTCTAGATACATTAAAAACTCTCGTGTAAATGTGCCTTAAGAAAATAAATTACTATTTAAGCTTAAGGCAAGTCTATTATTTTCCCTGACAAACACCTTCACTCAAACTTTAAAGTCTTCAAATCATAATTTTAATGCGGAACATGACAAATTACTCTTTTTATAAGAAAGTTAGAATCACAACAAAGATTATTGTGTAATATATTTGCCAGATCTGCACTTAGTTAATGTCTACATATATGGCCAATGGGCTCAGTTATGTAATTGAAGAATAAAAAAAAATTTGTTAATTTTCATAGGTTGTATTAATCTATTCGACTACTAGAGAATGTATAAAATAAATAGGAAGTTTTCTATTGACATTTTCAAACAATAGTAGTAACATGTCGTAAATAAATAAAAATTGATATATTTTAGGGCTTTGAATCAAGCGCGGAATTTTTTGGGTGTTGTGAAAGTATTCGGCCTTATCTAATAACCCTATTAGCCCATAAACGCCAACTGTGTACACCTTGATTATGTCTCCGACACTATTCGTTCTTTAATTTAAGTGAAATATTTTCTCCGAGAGACAATTAAAAAATATTAAAATTCTGCAACATTTTTTTATAGGCAAAATTTTAGTTATTATTTGAATAGAAAATTTTAATATATATATTTATATAGATTGGTGTTAATTTTGCTCCTTGGTAATTTTTTTATTTATTTTCTTTTGAAATTGCTGTAACTTATTTGTGTCCTGTGATTATCTAAAAAATATATTTTTAATTAATTATCTCCTACAGATATGAGTGCTGCACCCAACATTCCAACATCAAAATAATATTACAAAACATTTTTCTAACAATAAATATATGGAACAAACATTTTTAGGTACGTGTTCGGTGTACATGTTCAGTGCAAAACCAGAATTCTTTTATTAAATTTTTAAAACTAGTTCAATTTCTATTTAATAATTTTTTAATGCAATAAATAAACAAATAAAAATTAATTTTATTTTAGTTGATTGACTTAGTTTTAACAAAATATTTCAACCAAAAATTTTCATTTGATTTATACCTGAATCAATATGGATTATACTAACCTATTATTTCAAAATATGAATATTATTGATTTGAATTATTTACTGTTTCAACAATATGTATAAATTTTTACGGGGATTGATTCTTTCAAGAGCCTTGCTCTAAGCCTAGCTCAAATATTGCAGTTTTTTGACTATCATTGCAAATTATATCGATTTGACAGATTGTTATTTTTTCCAATATAGTGGGACTTTTATTTTTATTATTTTTCAAAAATGTTTTTAATTTTGATTGTTTACAACTAGCAAGATTTTCCATCAGTATGCATTTTTAAATCGTTGATAAGATTATTTCGCAAAAATTAAGCATCTGGCATCATTTTATACCCTCTTTTTAATTTTTTGTTCGTGATAAAAAAAGACATGGTAACATATTACAAAAAATACTTTCTACCAGTGTTGCCACATATTTTTTTTATAAATTCCTCTAAAGCGTTAAAAAAAAGAATTTCAGAATAAAGAGATATTTAAGAACTCGAAATTTTCAGTTCATTTAACTTTTTTTAGAACTTTTTATGTAAAGAGCAATATATCTTCTGAAGATGAACGACGAAAAGAAATATCGAGATTTAAAAAAATTATTTGGTTAAATTCAAAATAAAATAAATTGTTAAATTACATATCAATTTTTCTGATCTCAAGCCGAACAATTTATAATACAAAATTTTATATAAAAAATCTTTAAATCAATCAACTAATAAAGGCTCATTTATCCCTGAGTAATGTGACGTTTCTAAATATCCTTTATATTGAATCAGCTGATCCGTCTCGTTAAGCTACGTTTGGCTAATTCTTAGCTAAATCAATGAATTAAAAATGAGCAAATAAATTAGGAATACTTTGGGTGTATCAATGCCATCTCGAACAATAGAAAACTGGAATGCATGGCAAGGCAGTCACACAATCACTGCTAATATAAGACCTATTTTGGTTTTATTTATCTAAGAACTCTTTTGAATGTATTGCTATTAGAAGACTTTGAAATGCAATAAAAATCATTGTTTCATTATAAAAAGGCTGCTGCATATAAAATTTTTTTCGGTTGTCATAGACTAATATGACAAAATTCAATTCAATTTAAGCGGGAAGTTATCAAAGTAAGCTTGTGATTCCTATACAAATTTGTCATAAGCAACGTTAAGCGTTTACACTAAGAGCCAGTTTAGACGGTGACATTGTTGCATGCAATTTTCGTTTGTTAGCGAACAGAGTAGAAAAGCAAGCGAGGTAACATAAAAGGTACGATTTTCGTGCATGTTTTTGTTATTTCTATTTCACACTCATATGTATTCTTCTTCTCTTGCTTTATAAACATTCAGTTTTCGTGCTATTAAAGCATCGTATAAATAGGCTCTAAACTTTGGCTTATTTCAAAATTATATGGCAATGACATAATCCAATATTGAAAGCTTGCCGCATGAACACAGCTAATATTTACTAAAGCTAAAAAATACAATTCTGCTCTTACTACTGAAAAAAATTAATTTACAGACATTTCTAAGATACATATGGTAACGCTACTTTTGACACTTGCTTTAACTTTTCTTTCTTTCCAACGAAGGGAATGTGTGTAGAAGGCCAAATTACTAACAAAAACAACGAGTAAAATTAGGTACAGAAACGTTATAAAATAACTAGACAAAAGGCTATAAACGAACAAACAAATTGGAATGACAAAAAGCAGTCGAGAAGAAAAGTGGATGGAAGAGGAAAAAAAAACGAGACTGGTTGAACGGGCAGACGTAGATGATAATAGAGCTTCACATACATTGCTGATGATTCGGCTGAAACGGAACACATACAATTGATTTTGCGGACAGCGAATGAAGCCGAAAAAAACATGATGGAAAAACCGACCGACGGCAAAGAAAAAATGAACGATGGTCTCGTAAGAGCCGCATTTCAATTGAACACCACCAAATTATTGTCTTTACTTTTTTCCATGCCACATTATTCATCAATCCAATTTTTACCAAAGTAACCAATCCCTTAATTAAAGAAGAAAATAATACATTTTAAACCATCCATATGTATTAATCACCTTGTATTTTTATCCATTTGATGATTTGTGATTGGGTTAAATTTTTCTTTTTTTATATAAAAAAAAATAATCCACCGCTGTTGCTTGAAAATCTTTTCTTTATTTTCAAAGCGGGATAATGAATAAAATGAATAAATTTCACTTTACACATACACTTTGTGGTACTGTATTATATTTTTTTTTATTTTATTTCTTCTTCATACACACAAAAAATTAATACTTCTTTCTCATCGGTAAAATTTTTTCTTTCACGTATTTCTCACACACCGTCGTCCGTGGAGGTGTAATTTTTCAATTCAATTTTTTACACTTTTCACCATTATTTTTCATAAAAATACGTTTAGATCTGTAAAATATAATACTTTTAGATTATATTTCATATGATTTTTTCTAAATATTTCGTAAATTTACGCGAATTTTTCAGAAAAATTGCTACGATTTCTATGCGACCCGCACTTTTTCATCGCAATCACACAAACCATAAACTAACCAGTGTTACCAATTTTAAGTTTTTCTAGCTAAATTTGGTGTTTTTTTTTTGTCTTTAATGCTTGAACACATCATATGAAATTGACGACAACAGAAAAATATGCCAAAATCATTTTTTACGAATACATGGTCCCGTAAATACATATCCTTTAAAGATTGCACGTAAACAGAACATTAATGCATCGTATAATTGAATTTTCAAAAACAATACGTTTTGGCATATCCGTTGCTGTACCGTCAAATACGGACTTCACCGATTTTCATCAGTTTTTGAATTCGTTTTGTTGTCAAAAACGAATACTTTTAAAATATCTGTGATCATAATACGCCTATTTTGAGTCAGCTCTATGATATTAAAAGTATTAACCACAATTACACAGCAAAAATACTTTGAAGTGATATCCATGATATAAATATTAATGAAATTTAAAACAAATTTTACGATAATGAGTGAAAAATTAGACAGTTTTGAAAATAAAAATATTTTCTGACAGTTTATAATAGATTTTGTGAAAAAATGTGCATTGTGAATTACACCAATTATACCTTAATTAATGTTTTGTTTTATTTTTTCATGATGCTTATTGTACAGAAGACGAATATAGTATATAATTAAAAAACGTTTAATATTTCATATTTATTTTTCAATTTCTTTATAAATAAATTTAAAGAAAAAGAATCCTTTTCAAAATTTAGGCATTTAAACAAATCCGTTTTTCTTGACCGGACCGGATACGGAGTCAACTCCGCTCTTACGCAAACGGAACATATTGTTTGTCGGGATATTTTTCCATATATATGTAATTGAGCTAACACACGAAAACAATTGTGCTGGCATAACATGCCAGCGAAGATAATGGTTTTTTGGTACCCCGCATTAGCAGCACAAAACCAATATATGTACGTTTAAAAAAAACGCCATATGTTAACAGCGGTATTCATAAAAAAATCTTAATTCGAGTTTCAAATGCATTTTAGTTAAAAAACATTTTAAGCCTAAAAAAGGTTTATTAAAAATTCGTATTCATAATGAGTATTTTAACTAATAAACGATTTAATGATTTTTTAACTTGAAGATGGCAACACTGTATTTTTTTATTTGTCATATAAATCGTAATGATGCAAATCAATGATTACTAAACCATACGGTACTCGTTTCTATGTATTTTTTTTGTCATTTTTCAGAAAAATATTGTTTTTATAAAACAAAATATTTATCAAAACTTGTTTATTAACTAAAAAAGAAAAAGAGTCAAAACAAAATGCCCAATAAAAGTGTTACATAGATAATGATTTTATTGTAGATAAAAAAGTATTCAAGTAACCGGTTTTATTTTCTTTGTTTTGATTAAACAACACACCACTATAAAACACAATGAATAATATCCAAAAATATTATTATTTTTGCTTTAATTTTTTATCCGGAATTGAAATCGGGTCGCTCCTCTTTTTGTAAATTTTCGTATGACGATTGTTTGAAATTTGGGCAATAGTTTCTATTATAAACAAAATACAATTAAAAATATCACATTTTCCATATAAAAATGGTTCGTACCAATTCTTTTCATCAAATATAGTGTCCATTATTTATTAAACAAAAACAAATAACTTCTTTTGTTTAAATGCCAAATTTTTGCAAAAATGTTTAAAATGAAAATAAACACAAAGCAAGAATGTCATCTTAAAATAGGTTTAAAATAGGGTCGAACCAATTTTAAAATTTGTTTATTTAAACAAGGTTTAAAAAAGGTATTTTAAGCTAAAATTTATTTATGAATACAATTTTAGCAAATTTTGCTTAAAATTGATTTGAAATACTGTTTAAAATTTTTATGAATACCGCTGTAAATGTATACAAAAAAAATTATAGAAACGAGTACCGTATGAATTAATAATCATTGTTTTGCATCATTACGATTCAAGTGACAAATAAAATATATAGTGCTGCCATCCTCGAGTTTAAAAAACGTTAAATCGCTTATTACTTAAAATACTGATTATATGAATATGAATTTTCAACAAACCCTTGTTAGGCTTAAATGGTTTTTAACAACTTTGTATTTGAAACCTGAATTAAGATTTTCTTATGAATACGGCTATAAACGATGAGCAATCTGCTGCCAAATTGCAAGAAAAATTAATGCTGCTAGCACTGAAAAATTAAATAAAACACTTTTTGCCAGTTGTCTTGGCCGCATTTTGCTATTCATATAATAGCTGTGTTTATGCAGGAAGCTACCAATGTTGGCTTATGTCATTTCCATACTAATTTGACAACCTTTTGCCTCCCTTTTAATTTTGATTATTAATACTGAAACTAGCAAGCGTCATATAGGCTAAGAAATTTTTCATAGCTTAACTAGGGATACAAAATACATGCAAATAAACAACAATGTATTTATCCTGTAGACGTCAAGTAATGTATTAATTGTCTTGTTATGTAGCAAGTAGTTTGGGTAAATCTTGAAAATACAAATACGTAATAAATGCAATAGGCTACATTATAAATACAAATCTTGATAAAATATAAAGAATTTTAATAAAAGAAACTTTTTCCAAGTACGATTCCCCTACAGGAATTTGTGTGTGTGTGTAATTTAAAGAAAATGCAACTTATTTTATTTTCGAACCATTCCCGCCTTTATGTTCTATCAGTTCTATGCTAGCGAAATTTTGCATGGCCAGGGCACATATTCTATAAGACGATTATCGTCCACTTTCGAAATTAAATATCTACCTTACTACATACAAATTTTAAACTGTTTTAATAAATTTGGTTAACGTCAGTGATTTTCAATCTTATAGTTCAACTGTTTGGTAGTTAACATCTTTAAAACGATAGAATTTTAACTTCGAAAGTGGACGATAATCGTCGCTCAGGGTACAGGCTTTTTTAAATATTCATCGGTTTATTTTTCTGCGCATTCTTTAAAAATTCCTGCGTATATTGAATATTATCATTTCTGCGTATATTGAATATTATCATTTCTTCGTAAACACCACAATTATCTCTTCAATAAATATTTAATGTGTTTGTAATGGAGAATTACCTTGAGTCTGTTTGAAACATATAAATAATAAAAACAAAGCAAATACATCCAGAAAACTTTGTCGGAGTATCTACTGAAAATGTCAGTTAAAAGATTAACCGTTAAAAACATTTAAAAGATTACCCGTTAATAACACCTAACAAATGCAGTTAAATAACTAACAAAGTCGTTAACATAGTTGACAAATTTTTACTACAAAGTTTTTAAATCCACTTATAAAAATTAGTATAAACTACTGGTTTTTCACAGTTTATTTTTGTGTTTTAATAAATTTTTTTTGATTACAAAACAAACATGTGTAATTTGGTTCATCCTTCCATAGATAAAGAATAAGTATAGAGATTGCAACGCCGGCAGCGGCCAAATAAAATTTTATACAGAATACAAAGGTTCGGAAACTGAGAGAAAACAGGGGAAAATTGAGCAAATTTCCCTGATTTCTGCAAAAATTTGAGTAAAGTTCCCTGTTTTTAAACCTTTTTTTAATCCAATTGGGAATTTGCTAAAAACTAATTGGATTTGCAAAGAAAATCAATTAGAATCGCAAAAAGACAAATTTGAAAAGTTGCCGAACCTTTGTAATTTGCCCATATAAAACCAAGAGAACGTTTTTTTCTACGTAAGCGCCATCGACATATTAAGCGTTGGAGGTACAATAAAACTATTTGCACCCCATTATTGTAACTGATGCGGGAAGTTTTCGCATCGAAAAATTCATGGTCACCCTACTTTATACAGGGTGATTTGGTGGTATATGATAAAGTTAATTGCTTTCAGGTTTTAGCTTTTAAAAAATCACCTGCGAAAATACTGTGTGCCTAAAAATACGCCTAAAATGTTTTTCTATTTTGCCATAGTTTCACTAAATATCGGCAATTTTGTAAATAAAAAAAATGATTTTACAAGATGTACAAAAGAATATTTATAAATTAAACAAATGCAATAAATGAATAATAGATTAACAAAAAAAAAACATTCACTAATGAATTTATATGAATTTATTTTTTATATTGATATTTGCTAAACGTTAATTTGCTATGAACAGACTTTGGAGTCTTTTAAATACATCTATTTAGATTTGCGGGAAATACAACACTGTAATGTCGATAATACTGTACCACTACAAATGATTAGTTCAGCTACTGACCGCTAGGTAAAACGGAAGTATAATAGTTTAAAAACAGAGTTGCGTTGAACACTACAAAACAGTCTTTAATGCCAGTAAATCAGTTTGCCAATAAATCGCGTATGACACTTGCTAGAATTCAAATTGATTTTGTATTGACGAAAAATTTATGAGTTTTTTTATGGGAAAATAATGAGTGTGAGGAGTTCAACTATAGAGAATAAATGAGTATCTCTCAAATGGATTTCGGTAACGCAACGCCGCTATTTGATTTACATTACTGTCAATATCAATCAGACCTTAAAAAAGATAAATCTTTATTGAATTCATTGGCGAAAAAAATAATTCTTTTTGTAAATCAGCAAGTTAATTCAATATTTTAAAAATCATATATTAAATCAGATTTAAAATCGTACATGATTAATTAATTTCATTTGAATCTTTTTTGATTCAATTAAATCAAATCATTTAAAACATAATTCTTTTTTTTATTTGATTTGCAAATTATAAAATAAAAACCACTTAAATTGACTTGCCATTTTATAAAATAGTAATTTTTTTATAATGACCGGTATCTCAAAAATTAAGCGAGATAGGGCAAACGGATAAGATTTTTGCTCGAGTAGAGTATTAATATACAGCGATAATAAAAATAGGCCAGGTCCGAAAGACGAAAACGAAATTTGTTTTATCAAAATTTTTTAATTTATATTATCATATAAATTGCTAAAAAAATTGTCATCCTTTGGCTGTTTTATAAAAAATCCTGTAAACCCTTTGAGGTTTTAGACTCGTCCTGTGACATGTCCTTTTCATATAAAAAAATCAGCCCATTGACCGGTCCTTATCACAATGAACCGGTCACGTGACGTCCTTTTCCTTTTCCCGCTGGGATAATACTACGTTTTTACGTTTTATATAAGTTTTTAACTTTCAAATTTCATACAATTTTTAACCGAAAACTGAAAAAAAAACAGTATGAACGAATATTTTTTACATTTTGCAAAATACACTAAATCACATAATATGTATATATTTAATTAAAATCACATTTATAGTAAAAAATAACAATAATATCATTAAACATATGTATGTACATAATCTATATAAAATACATGTATAAAATTATATAAAATATTATTCAATTTTTTTTTATTTAAAGCCTTTTAACATTTTAGCACATTTTGTTTAAGTACGTATACAGAGTTGCTTTTGGTTTCCCACATTCAAAATACAAACGCATTGAAAAAAATCGTTGATTAGAATATTAACTAAAAATAAAAAGTAGTCGACAATTTTTTTCTTTTTCTGCTTAATGTTTGCTTAATTGTTGCCAAAAGAATTTACTAATTAATGCTATCGGAGTTTCGAAGATTTAATTCATTAATTCAGTTCTTTAATTCTGAATTGAAACTTAACGAATTAAATCCAAAATGACCAATAATTGAATAGACTTAGTTCGCATTTGGTCCCGTTCGATATGTTTTGAAAATAATTAAATCAATTTTTACAATTCGTTTTATCAAATCAAATGATTTGAATCACTAGGATCGTTTTATTCATCAAGCCAATATGACACTTGCTATTTTCTAGATTCTATTTTTTTTTGGTCCTTCAATGCAAATCATATTAAAATTGAGTAAGATTGCTATTTATTCTATGTGGCTGAGCTCTTCATACTCATTATTTTTCACATAAACTGGTTTCATCTCTCTTCTAATTTGGATTATAAATACGAAAGCTAGCAAGTGTCATATAACATAGGCTTCAACAGTTCAATGCGAACGGTTAATTTGGCACAACCATTCATTGATTTAAAAAATGTATATTTCCGTTGAGTGATAATTTTTTTTTTTCATTCAGTACTTAAAATTAATTTTTTGCCGTTTACTGACTTAAAATCGATTTGTTACTGCTCAATGTTTGAAAATCGATAAAAATTTGATTTTGTTTCACTGAAAGGTACAAAATTTAAATTTAAATCAGTGAACGGTAGATTGATTGATTTCAATTCACTAAATGGACTTTTTTTTTAAATCACTGAACGGAAATATATATTAGATTAATAATAATTGAACGCGTTACTAGTGATTCAATTGATAAAAAACAGTTATTCGTTTACTTTAAATTAAAATTGAATTCGATATATAGCGACAAAAATTTTGTTTATGCTATCAATTACCTGCCAACAATTTTTTTCAGTGCATTGTATATTGAATCAAACAAAAATACAAAATATTATATTGAAAAAATCTAGGCTGAGCAAAAACTACCTAGTTTTTGGCACTTGCTAGTTGTATCTTGACAAAACGCATATATAAATAGCAATCAAAAACTAGTTTTCTACAAAAACTAGGTAGATGTTCTAGTTTAAACTATATTTCGAGCGCAATGTAAACGCAACCTTAAGGAAATCAAGAAATAATTCTAATAATTAATAACAAATATAAAAATAAACAAATAATTAATAACAAGATTTTATTACTGCTGACTTCGCAGCGGCTAATGCTGCTGCTGTAAGCAAACACTTTTAAATCGAATAAATAATTAATATTTATTTCAATGGTGCCTCAACAACAACAGCCGGTTTTCTACGATGTACAACATAATAGATTAAACACATCGCAGCCACACCAATTCCACCACACAACGATGCCCAATGCACTACGTTCAATGTTTTCAGTGTATTGATGAGACGTTTCTTAAAGAATGCCACCATTTCATTATTCAACTGTATACCCTGTAATATAAATAATTAATGGAACTTTAAATCGAATTAAAATATTTAAATCTATTTTCTTTACCTCTTCCACCCAGATAGCTGGCATCAATACTGTGGTTAGATTTTCCGTTAATGATATGCGATTGATACTTTTTAGAAACATATTGAACTGTACACGTTTGCCACCCTGTAATGGGGTACCGGTTAGCTGGAAGATATGAAAAAGAAATTAAATAAACAAGTCAAATATGTACATAGTTATTGTAATTTATTTTATTTTCATTTTATATTTTATACATTTTTCAATTTTATTTACTACTATCTCAAAATAATCAAAGTTTAGTACAAAACTGTAGTTATAAATGTTCTTGTATTTCTCGCATCGATAAAGTTTTCGCAAAAAAACATGTAAAATGCAACCTTGTTCTACTTTCTATAGGGTGAGACACTGGCAATTAATTAATTAATCTAAAGAATATTATAATGCGTTGAATTCTTGTTATTTCTCTATCTAATAAGGTGTTTTTACATACAGTGGATTCCCGATTTAACGAACAGGCAAAATTTTTACATTAGTTACTGTGTATAACGAATTAAAATCCAATTTAGTACTCGATTTAACGAACAAATAAAAAATATGTATTAAATACATTCATATGTATAATAATATCAAAATCTGTATTTTGGAATTTTTAAAAATTAAATTAAGTTGTAGTATTGACACACACCTCTCCACACATACATATGTACGTATATTTGAGTTGGTTTACATTGAATTATGTATTGCCATCTAACTTTGATTTTTTTTAATATATGATGAACTTCATCGTTAAGTAAAAGTTTGCATTTTTTTCAAAGCTTTCTAAGATTTTCTTTTGAATTTTTGCATTATAATATTTTGATTACCATGTACATACACACATCGGCTGAAAAATCCGTAGGATGACACATAGGTGATGCCACTAAAGCAAAATCTATATTATTTTTTGGAACTACCAACCTTCAGATGACACCTGTCAAAATTTAATGACAATTCGTTTATTAGTAAACAAGGTACAGTGTTTTAGTGTCGCTACTTTTGCGATTTTGAAAACAATTGGATGCAAAGCAATTTCGTGTGTTAATTTCTCATTGCTTTTTAATGGGAAAAAACATCGTTCAAGCCACAGCTTGGCTTGATAAGTGTTATTCGGATTTTGTTCCATTGAGAAAAATGGTTTTCTGACTTTAAACGTAGTCGTACAAACACCGATGTCCAAAAGAGGTGGTAATACAGGAAAACAAGTTCACAAAATCGTTTTCGCAGACCGTAAAGTAAAGTTGCAGGAAATAGCTGATACCTTAAAGATATCGAAGGAACGTGTTTGCTTCATTTTGCATGAACATTTGTCTATGTGAAAGCTATTTTCGAAATAGGTGCCGCGTTTGCTCACAGTGTACCAAAAACAACAACGAAACGATGATTCCAAATAATGGCCAAATTGCATGAATTACACTTTATATTGCTTCCACATCCACCGTATTCGCCAGACTTGGCTCCCAGCGATTTTTAACCTGTTTTCAGACCTTAAAAAAATTATCGCTGGAAAGAGATTTAGTTCTAATGAAGAAGTGATTGCCGAGACAGAGGTCTATTTTGAGGCCAAAGATAAATCATTCTATAAAAAAGATATCGAAATGTGAGAAAGGTGTTGGAGCTATTGTATCGGACTTTGTCGATGAATAAAGTCGAATTTTGCAAAAAAAAAAAAAAAAAAAATAAGTTTTGTTTTACTGATTATCCTACGGACTTTTCAGCCGATATCTTAAATTGGTCATTTCGTTGAACATTGAAAAAATGGATGAAAGAAAACGTTTAACACTTAAAGAAAAAGTAAAAATTTTAGATGCATATACAAATGGAACAAGTGTTGCTGGATTATCAATGAAATATGGTTAAGCCAAATCTATAATAAGATATGATATGAATTGCCCTTTTAATTAACATTTTTTTGATTAGTACTGGATCTAACGAATTTTTCGATTTAACGAACAGGGCTGACAATCAATTGTTCGTAAATCGGGAATCCACTGTATATAAATGTGTCCACAGCTTTAAAAGTTAAAAGCTCTGAAAATAAATCAACTTTATAACCTATTGAGTCACCCTGTATAAAAAAAGGTGACCATGCATTTCTCGATGCGAAAACTTCTCTCATCAGATGCCAGAAAGGGGTGCAGATACATACAGTGCTATTGTTTAGTGGCAGTTCTTTGAAATTTTTCGTCTTGAATTTTGAATAGTTATTCTCAATACTTTTTTAAAATTTCTCGACAGAGACAAGTAAAGAACATTAAAAAATATATATACATATTCACACTGGGTTAAACTACTTTGGGCTTTATAGACCAACTAAAAATCTCCCATTTTAATAAATTCTGGTTATACAATAAAGTTAAAAAAAAAAAAAAAACATTTGGCCAATGTCAATTTAAATATGTGATAGAAAGTATTTAAGATTTTTATTGCTGTGGCAAAAATTTAAAAAAATATTGGTACTCTATATGTAGAAGTATACCACTTTCGCCAAAGTCACATAGTTTATTCCTTTTTAAATTTTAGTTAACGCGAATTTTTATTATTCTGATAGTCCTGCTATTTTGGATTTTAAAAAAATTTTTCGCTAAGCCATTTTTTGGTACAACTTGACAACTTGCTAATTTAATTTTTATATTAGTTTCATGCAGTTTTTATACAGAATAAAAACGTTTCTGACATGCTGTCAAATAGAAAAGTTACCAGAAATTGTTTTTAAGATACTGGCAATTTTAAAGATGGCCATTTCACAAAATAGCGAGTATCTCGAAATCTAAGCGAGTTAGCGCATTCATTTTTGTGCTAATATAAATATAAACATACTCTGTTAGTAGAAATTTCGTCTCCCGTTCTATTTCATTTGATCACCCTATGGCTGTTTTATAAAAATAGATCCTTCGGGATGCCCGCTTTTCCCTATCTCGCTTAGTTTTCGAGATACTGCCCATTTTAAAAAATGGTAGTTTTACAAAAAACTTTTGAAATCTTTGACAAATATCACACTCCGGCCGCATAAATGAGGTAGGTTTGGTAGGGATCCCGAAGAATCAATTTCAATGCAACAGACACAGGATCTTATTTAGTTGTTTCACCAATTTACGTGATAAACACACCAATAATATAAATTTTGTTTCCCATTCCATTCAATTTCATACTCAGTGCTTATTATTCGAATTTTACTCGTTCCCCGTTTCATTCGATTTAGTTCTTCTTTACCTTTGTTTGAACCAGAAGGGAATGAAAGTCAATACATAGGCATTTAAAATTTATATTTTTTTAAAATGATCATGAGCCCGATCGAGCATTTTCATCCCTGATATTATACATTTGTCTCTATTTTAATGATTTTAAATAGCTTATGTGTCAATTTCAGTTCTTTGTTTTTAATTATTAATTGCAATGGAAGCTTAGAACTATAAAATCATACACTTAAAATCATAATCACTATTTAAAAAACAAAATAGTAAAGAAAATAATTTCACTACATTGGTTAATTCGTTCCATGTATGATCTCAATAAGTAGCTAACTGAACACTGTATTAATAGGGTTTAGGAAAAATATACTTTTTGTAGTGTCAATTTAATACAAAGTTAAACATAATTTGCAAAAAAAATTTAAAATATTTTTTATAAATGGGTACATACATGTTGAACATCTACATATGTTTGATGTTTTTGGGCATCCGGTTTAAGTCCTCGTATCATTTTTGTGTATTCATTGGAGGCACCCAACATGTGCGGTAGTGTTAAAATAACTGGAGCATCTAAAAAATACATAAATAAAAAACAAATAAATAATTGAAAATTTATCCTAATTTTTACTTATTGCTGTAAATTGTTTTGTTTTTTTTTTTTTTTAATTAATTTTAAATTTTCAAAATGCATTAGTGCATACTTTTGCCTATTTATATAAAAAATTTTATTTTTTTTATACCCCAGGATTTTATTACCAAACTTTTAATAAAACAATATCCAATATTTGTGTAGTTTACGTGTAGAGCTTCAAAAAAATTAATACAATTTACGAATTAATTAATCGGAATTATTTTCATATTTTCATTTTGTATGGTATTATACGTCACTAGCGAACAAAGCCCGCTACGTTGTTAACGTAGAAAAAGGTTGCATGGGATTGCCACGGCTAACACCCGGGAGTACACGAAGTTCCCAGATGATTACCAGGAGTTTCCCATTTTTACCATGTCCCTGGTCAAAATTCTAAAATGAACCTTAACAATGAGTTAGCCATACTCCAGGTAACACTTATTTCAATTTTCAGGTCTCCGAATTTGTGTGGGCAGGTCATCCACGGGAAGGCTCTTCTCCTTTTTGCCTCCTCCCGTAGGAATTTTTGGAACTCCCGTCTGAGAGGATGTCTACGACGGAGGAGGAACCAACGTACTGAATCTTAACATCTTAGCTGTAGTGATTTTTATCCTTATTGCACCTCCCCGTAGGTTATTCAAAAAATCCTATCGTAGCTGATGTCTCCTTTATACCAAATAACGTCGGAGGAGGCAACAAATTTCAACTTCCTCGTTTCAGCGGAAAGGGGAAAATTTCCCCTTTTCATCCCTTAACGAAGGATTTTCTAAAAATCCAATGATAGCTGATGTTTACGCTGAATGAAGAACCTATATACCTAGTTTCACCTCCCCAGCTCCAAAGGTTTTTGCTGGCCGTCATGGGGGAGTTCGCCCGTGCTCATGCTCATTGGACTGCGGTGGATTGGGAGAAGCTCATATTTCCGGACGAGTCCCAGATGGCTGGGTGTGGACATGGCGCAAACCTGGTAGTGCTTTGTAGGCTCGTATGAGAAGCCCACATTAAAGTTTGGTGGCGGTAGTGTTATAATGTGGGGCTGTATGATGGCAGGGGGTGTTGGAACAATGCAACGTATAGTTGGTAAGATGAGTTCCAGCTATTATGTTGACATTATGTCAAGAAACCTCCCTGCTACATGCGAAAAATTTAACAAACAAACTCAAAACATTGTCTTTCAACATGACAATGATCCAAAACACACCTTCAAAATGACACAAAAATGGCTTATAAACAGTGGATTTAAAGTACTGTCATGGCCACCCCAGTCACCTGAACTCATTTCGATTGAAAACCACTGGAGCGAACTAAAAAGAGGATTGGTTGGATCCCCAACAAGTATTGAAGAGTTTTGGGCGCAGGTCGACGCAGCATGGGGAAGGATTCCAGCAAGTAAAAACTTGGTGGACAGTATGCCAAGAAGCTTGGACGCTCTTCTTGCAGCCAATGGTGGCTACACTAAATATTAACAGTTAGTTTTATTTATTTTTTTATTGTTTTAATAAACACAAATAATTAACCACAAGTATTTTATTTACTTATTTTGTTACAAAATGATAACGGTACCACTTATTCCCCTGAACATAGACTTATTGTATCGCTAACAAAACAACAAAACGTAAGCAGCAAAAATGAGCAGTAAATCTACAGCAGTAAAATTACAGTGACTCAAACTCTCTTTATTGAAACATGTGGTCAATTGGTTGAGTCACTGTATGTTGTATATAAAATCGGAATATGTTAAATATTGGAAAATTTCTGAAGTTTTTTTTTTAGAATTTTCCAAAATAATTTTAAAGTAATACAATAATGTTTTAAAATTAACCAAAAACTTTTTATGAGTATTAATAATATAATTACAAATTATATCCTAATACCCTAACCGAGCACCAGCAACAAAGGTCATCGGCTCGTTGTAGCGAAAACAGACCAGAGCCTCTGGTGGGAATCGAACCCACGACCAACTAGCCTACCTGGGCACTCTGTTATAATTAACTAATTTTAAGTTTTAAAAAACAAAAAAATATAAATTTAACTGTTAATTAGTAAATAATATATGGATACAAAATATAATAATGTTATATGTATAATTATTTAAAATGTTTCAAAATTGTCCAATCATTTTTTAAATTATTATTGCAATTTTTGTATTCAAAAATACAAAAATATTTATTTTTGGACTTTCTATATCTGCATATATTTAGTTAGAATATTTTTTCTACCTTAAGTCCAAAAATCTAATATGATATTGTCATATTAAACTTTATTTATTGCCTTTCAAAAAGGTTGATCATTTTCATGATAGACAATACAATTGTTTCATAGGCATCATCCTACTCATCAGTTATCTGTATAAATGATGGGTGGTTAATTTTAAATAAGACATTATATTTAAATAATGATATTAAGAATATGAGAATTGTTTAAAGTAAAAAATGTGTGTATTCGTTAACCACCCAGCAAAACCACACATTACCAAATAATGTGTAAAGTAATGTGTAGCCATAGGGGCTCATGGATTACTTTACATCTTACTTCACTGATGAATTTTACAGGCAATGAGCCTCAAAGTAATGTATATACCCATTACTTAAGAGGTGATAATGTAAGGGGTTACTTAAAAAAATTATTACAAACATTTTAAACGTTATTAAAAATTATGTGGTCATGATGGGAATCGAACCAGGGAACTCTGGTTGCCAGCCAAGAACTCTAACCACTGAGCTATCGACGCATATAGTATTTGATTGCTTTAAACTTAAATGAAGTGTTGCCCTTTGTTTTTTTGCTAGTGTTGTGAAAACAAACATATATTACCCTTTTGCTTACAAAAACACACAAAGTAATGTATGTATCTAAAAATAGATTTTCAACAATATTTCAATTATTACTTTACATTTATAAATCATACATTACGTAATCAATAATCAGTAACTAATTACTTTATGCTTGCAAATAATGAAAAAGGTAACGAGCTATCATTACAAGGCAACGCATTAGAATATCGCACCCATTACCAAAGTTTTGCTGGGCAGTCAAAAAGAGTTGACTAGAACCCTAAACACGTGCAACTACTTTCAAATCATTATTAATGGGACCTGCCGAAATAGACCAAAAAATTACATAATGGACCGTAATATGCCTAGATAAGTGCTAAGTGTCGGCCCAGAATAAGAACGCGACGTACAACGATTGTTGCTGTGAGAGAAAATGCGCACAAAAAAAACAAAAAAACGACTGGCACTGCAAAAACTGTGGTATGTATATATTTTAGTGTTAAGACTACCGTAGATACGTTTTCTTCTCCAATGTCTCCTTGCCTTACTAACCACCCAGTTTTTATACAAACAATAAAAAGAATTCATTATTTTAATAAAAATTTAGAAACGAACATACTAAGTCGGTTTATAGTAAGTTGTTAATTTGTTAGTACACAAAGAGAATATGAGAATACGAGTAATGTATGTTAATTTCACTCATCATACGTTTTTGTTTTCAAAAATTTTTATTATGCGGGAGCTCTGTTATGAGAATTAGAAACAAAAAACAGAGAATCTGGAAAAATGTTTCTGGACAAATGTTTGATTCTACATATTTCACAACTGCAATGATCGACGCATTTTAATTGTCAATCTGTATGAAAAAATACGGCACGTTGTTGTTCTGGACCATCACTTATTTTACGACATAATCACAATAACAAATTGCACTATTTGCAAACATTATGGCACATTCACACTATAGCATTACTTTTGTCCTACCCTGTAAATATATATCGTTGCATATGGCTTCATATATATACGAGGGCGGATCAATGAGTCCGTGACTTTTCGAAATTCCCTCGTAGTTATATGAAATGCAACACTGCTATCTTCAATTACCACCTATTAATAGACTACTGTCAAATTTTGAGCAAGTTCCATCATTTACTTTGCGTTTAACAGCTGTTCAAAATATACAACCTCGTGGATTTTTTTAAAAATGGAAAAAAGTGAATTTCGAATGCTCGTTAAACATTATTTTTTGCGAAAAAAAACCGTCAATAAAACAAAGGAAAAGCTTGATAAATACCATGGGGACTCTGCACCATCGATTTCAATAGTAAAAAAGTGGTTTACTGACTTTCGTTGTGGCCGCACAAGTATAAATGACGTTGAACGTTCTGGACGGCCAATTGAGGTCTTTACACTCGAAAATGTCGAAAAAATCCACGATATGGTGTTGGCCGATCGAAAAGTAAAAGTGCGTGAGATTGTTGATGCCATAGGCATTTCATGTGACAGTGTGGTTTCGATTTTAAATGATCAGCTGGATTTAAGGAAGCTGTCTGCAAGATGGGTGCCGCGTTTGCTCTCAATTGACCATAATGCACAGGTGCACACGTGTGTAGTCCCAATGGCAAAATTCCATGAATTGGGCTACGAATTAGTACTTCATCCGCCGTATTCTTCGGACTTAGCCCTTAGTGACTATTTACTATTTCCAAACCTAAATAAATGGCTCGGTGAAAAGAGTTTTAGCTCCAAATATGAAATTACTGATCAAACAAATGCCTATTTTAATGACCTCGAAAAATCCTATTTTTGGCAGGGATACAAAAATTTGGGGCAACGTTGGATTAAGTGTATAAAGCTAAATGGAGATTATGTTAACATTTTTTTTTTTTTTTAAAAACTGTGTTTCATTCAAAAAGTCACGGACTTGTTGATCCGTCCTCGTATTTCGTTATGGGTTGTTATTAATATCAGAATATTTTGAGAAGATATTGTTTTTTTTCTAAAGATTTTACTAAATTTGTTTAACCTTTTGAAGTGGATATTTAAATTTAAAGTTTTTAATTTCTTGTTTATAGGTCATCCAAAGTGAAAGTTCACAGTGTAAACTGTTTAATATTACTTGTTTCCCTTTCCATTCCATTTCGCTCTCCTTGTCTAATGTCTCAATTCCGCTCGACCCCTTTCTTTCATCTTGTTTAGTATTTCAATTCTACTCGTTCCCCATACCATAATATTTATTTACTGTGTCTAGTGCATCGATTTCACTAGTTCGCGGTTTCATTCCCTTTCGTTCCTCTTGCTTAGCGGTTTAATGTGACTCGTTCCCATTCCATTCCATTCCATTCCATTCCATTCCATTCCATCTCTTTCCCATTCCAGTTTGCAACTTGACCTTGCACACACTTCCTCATATACACTATATACGCACAATGTTTCGTGCCCCCAAAGGATCACCCAGTATGCGGAACGAATAAGTCCTACATTTACATATGGGATAGTACATCCGCAACAACAGGAATGTTCACTAAAATGCCTATTACATGAGAAATTTACAGAAAGAAAATCGGTTCACGCATTACAGACAACATCAATTTTTTACGCAATGCAGCTTATTTTTAAAAATCCCAGCGAAACTTTGGTAGTGGGTGCGATATTCTCATGCGTTACCTATTAATGATAGCTCGTTACCTTTTTCATTATTTGCAAGCATAAAGTAATAAGTTGCTGATTATTGATTACGTAATAAATGATTATAAATGTAAAGTAATAATTGAAATATTTTTAAAAATCTATTTTTAGTTACATTACTTTGGGGTTTTTTGTAAGCAAAAGGGTAATGTATGTTTGTTTTGATTTTGATTTTGATTTTGATTTAGATATAATTATGTCAAGTTATACTTATATGACTGTATGAAAACCTATTTCGTTGGGAATGTTACTTTCATGTTTACATGAACAGAATACAGAAAATTCTACAGAATTAAATAAAAAAAAAAATTATAGCGTTGCTGTAGATGACTGTACATATCTGCTACAAGGACTTTTGTTTTTTTTTTGCTTGAATTGGGTAACTGCAAGAATTTATATGCATCATGTTTATTGCGTTGTAAAATTTAAAGATTTGGAATAAACTGTTTGCGGTTCTCTTCTAAAGAGCTTAATAAAACTTGAATTAAAACGATAAAATTATGTAAACATTGGTACTATTAAATAATTACATATAATTATTTTTCAAGTTTTTTTAATATAAATAATTAAATTTTATGTTTTATTTTTGTTTATTTTATTTGCATTATTTATGCCTAATTAAAACAAAATTTTAATTATTTATATTGAAAAAATAAAGCATTTAAAAAATTCTACTAACAGTTTATACCAATCCCCAGCAAAATCTCAGTAATGTGTGCTCATTACTTTTATGTAATAATAAGTAATAATAATTTTTAAATAATTGTACATATTCGGTGCACACACACACACACACAGAATTTGTGCAGCTGCTTAACCGCAGCTATTAGTTATTAGTGTGATCATAAGCAGTTGAAAAATAAGTAATTATATAATAAGTAGTTACCAATATCACACTATTTTTGTTCAATAACAATTACAAATTCCGCTAAACTTTTGGATCAGAGCCGATGAGAACAAATCTGCACGTTATTTGAGGCGGGTTTCATTTTTCAAGATTGATTCTAGTTTTCGAGTTCTCGCATGTTGGCAGCATCGAAATGTCATAACGACAATCAGCTGTTGGCATCGCTAGAAACATCTTCTCAATTTTATTCTTAATGTTTTTTTTTTATTCAAAAACCTGTGAAAATGCAAAGAAAAAAAGTGCAAAGTCGATTCCAAGTGTTTTTGTTATGTTTGCGGATGTTATATAATAAGAAAAAGTGATGGGAGATGCATATTTTCATTATTTTAGTTTCTCTGTAGCAAACAAAAAAAATTTAATTTCGCAAAGTCAACTGAATGGCTTGATTCGTGATTTGGATTTATCGAAACAACAAACAGAATTGCTCGCATTACGGTTGTATGAGTGGAAATGTCTTGACACTCAAATAAAAGTTACTGTTTACTGGTGCGATGAATACATCGTACAATGTAAATAAATGGCGTTTGTTCATAGATGGCTACGATACAATATGTAAAATTTTGACCAAGATCAAATACAACGAGCATCAATGGAAAATTTGAGGCGATTTAAAGGTTTGAAAGTAAATTCTAATTTAATTTTAAATAATAAATTATTTACAGGTCATTGGTCTCTTAATGGGGATGCAATCTGGTTTTTCTGCCTGTGGGATAGTCGTGCAACTGACCAACGTACTAGTAATGAACAAGGAAAACGAAACGTCTCTTCCACATAAAACTTAGCCTTATCAAAAACTTCGTCATAGCGCTCAACCCTGAAGTAACGGGTTTTAGGTACTTGAATAAGTTGTTTCCCAAATTGTCATATGCCAAGCTCAAAGAGGGAATATTTATCGGTCATAATATTCGAAAATTAATTGCCGACGGAAATTTTATGAACCAGGATGAACAAACTACCAAATTTTTAGCCACCCATGATGCCAAATGGTGCGATTACAAAAAAATTCTTAGTCGAGACCACGAAATTCTTAGCCGATTTACAGAAAAACTTAGCCTCTAGCATGGCTTGTACCAATTCAAACATGTATACATTCACATCACAATCACTGTACTTGCGGTACAAGCCTTGCTAGCGGCTAAATGTTTCTGTACATCGGCTAAGAATTTCGTCGTCTCGGCTAAGAATTTTTTTTTGTAGTCGCACCATTTGGCATCATGGGATCATTGGTGGCTAAAAATTTGGTAGTTTGTTCATCCTGGTTTATAGGGTCCCTTGCTTAACGCCCAATAAAGAAGCAGCATGGGCATCATTAAAGATGTTGTTCACAACTTTCTCGGTAATCGCAAATCCCCTGATTTCAGGTAAACAATCTACAGTTTGTTGCAAAATCATCGCAAGATTGGAGCTGAAATGTCTCTTAAAATACATTTTCTTGATTTCCATCTCGATTTTGTTTCCTGAATACGTAGGTGATACTAGCGGCGAGCAAGGAGAGCGACTACGCCAGTATATCAAAAGACGATATCAAGTTTTTTGATGATATCAAGTTTTTTGATGAGCGACTACTGTTGGACCCTAATGTGTGAAACAGATCCCAAATAATACAAACGACTCAGACTGCTCTGCATTTCTATATTTTCACTTTTTATTGCATAAAATGGGCATTTATTTTCAAAAATTTCAAAATTACTCTATTCAATATCTTGAAAACTAGAACCAATCTTAAAAAAGCATATTTTAATTTAGCGCCCCGAATAGTCTTATAATAACTTTTAGTTGCTCTGATCCAAAACCGCGTATACTTACAAAAACCGCGTATGTTTACAAAAACATCTTCGTCTTCGAAAAATAAATGGTGAATTACATATTCAAATTCAAATCTATTTCATATTCAACAAAATTCAATTCAATAAAAATTCAATTATAAAAAACAATTAATAACAAAATGTGTTATTATTTAAATAAGTATAAAAAAAAGGTAAAAAAATGTGTTTGTAAAAAACCCATTGCGAGAACGTTGTGGAGAAAACCAAACAGGTAAAAAACTCCACGCTGGTGACCAAACAGTACTGAAGCCGAATTATAAGCAATAGAAAAATTTTAGTTTCATTATATAACCACGTATTTGATAACGAAAGGTTTTGTTGGGATAAGGGGCACTTGCTGTGTTTGTGCGGCAAGGTCTTAATAGAAACATTAACCCTCCGACGGTTGAGTCATCCGTTGCCCTTATACGAAGTACAAGGTCCACAGGGACCTACACTCAGAAAAAAAAAAGTTAGTAGAAAAATTTGTAAACGGTTTTCAATCCCACTTTACTATTTTTGTACTGATTTTTAGTAAAAAAATATAATTTAGAAAAATCTTTTTGCTATTTAAATTTTACAAATTACAGAATTTTTACAGAATATTTACAAATTTTTGTTGCTAATTTCAGAAATCATTTTACAAATTTTTGAAAACCGATTTGCTAAAATTAGCAAAAAATTTTACTAATTTTAAAAACGTGGATATTGAAGGAAATGTTATTTCTAATTAAAACTTACACCTACAAACTTAAATTTCCTTAAAATGTTACATTTATTTAAGAAGGTATCAGAAGTGAAGATACCGACTCATGTCTAAAAAGAGGACATCCACTTAAAATAGCACAAAAAAGGTTTTTTAGTTCTAAAAATCCGCCCTAAAAACAATTAAAATTAAACCTTAAAAGTAAAAAAAACTGACCAAAATATTTTTCAAAACAGAAATTAAAAAATTAAAATAAAATGATTAATTCGTTATTTAAAAAATATAATCAAAATTTTTGATGCTCGATAAAAAAATAAATTCAAAGCTTTTTACTAATATTAATAATATTTAGTAATTTTTTTTGCTGATTTTAGCAAACAGATTTAAATTCCACTTTACAAAAAGTATACTAAAATTTTGTAGCGGCTACTAATTTTTCTACTAATTTCATTGTACTACACGTCAGCAGACATGTGTTGCTAAGATTAGCAAAAAATACCGCTGGGCTCAAATTAGCAGAATTTCCCGTAATAACAGCAAAATTTTCAGTTGACATTACAGACTTTTTTTGGTGAGTGTATTTCTATTTGTATGGAATTTTATATGAAAACGCATTTTATTAATTTTTTTGTTTTGATTTATTATTATTATTTACTAATTATACATGTAAAAAAAAATTTTTTTATATATAACAGCCTAAGCCTAAAAAACTATTGTTGTGTAGATTGTCCCTCGTCCAACATATTTTCTGTGCATAAGTGCTGAATGCATAAGTGTTGAATGCTCAGCACAAACTGGATTATTACAGCAATGGCAATAGGCCCTTGTTTTCCGCTGCCGTCCGTACTCAGAACGGCATAGGCGACATGACGGTTTGTTCGTTCTAGACGCAAACGACGGTGCAGCTCCATCTGCCGGTGTTGATAATATCTAAAAAGAACAAAATTATGTAGTTATTCTGCTTTTGAACATTAGAATTGTTTTTTCTTACCTTTACATCAAATGCTTCCATTGCTTTTCGTATCCTTGGATATGCGGTTATGCGGTTGTTCAGCGCTCGTTCCTCTATGTTTGGTAGTGCCAATTGTTTTGTCACCATCAGTAGGAATGACCGTCGTCTGTCACTTCTTTTTATTGGCTTCATCTCGTTGTATTAAATAAATGCAGCTATTGCATGTATATGTGCCAAGCATCTGGTCCATTGTATCAACGCCCTATTTGTTGGCGTTGTAATCCAAAATAGCAAACGGCTTCTTCTTTTCATGCATGTCCACACCGCAAGTATAATGTTGTGTCGACAGCAGAATTACCGCTTTGTTCTTCTTGGGCACATATGAACATAGTGCTATATAGCCTTCGTATAGCGTATAGCTGTTGACAGGACGCGTATGATTTTTTTGGAATTTCTGAGGCACACATGTCTTATTCGAGCACACTGTTCCAACATATGCGGTTTTCTTTCTGATTAAAGTACGCGCCAATCCAAAGTTGTGAAAAAATTGCCGGCATAAATTGTGCGGCCTGTATTCAAATATCTCTCCGAAAGTTGAAGTACAACATTCTGCCCTTGATTCATCTCTCGTGCCTGGTCAGGCAATTTCCCAGAGTAAATCATTCCTTTGAAAGGATAAAATGATTTTGAGTCGCACAACCACCATATCTTTATACTTGGCAGGCTTCGATGGAATGTATTGTGTGAAGCGGGTGCGGCCTCTGTATTGGAATAACTGTTCATCAACGGTCACTGCATCATGCGGAGTGTAAGCTGCTGCCAAGTAAGACTGCAACATTTGCCAAATATCATCAATAGCCGCAGTTTTGCTGTTGATTAGTCGCTGCTGTCGCGTATTTCCATTGTCGAATCTAATGCATTGTTTTATACACTTCATACGATCTAATGATAATGCAGCTTTATATATTGGACAGCGCGTTGGGCCCCATAACTCTTCAAGAGGTCCACTATTCGATTTAGTGAGTCCAGCATACAAAATAATAGCCAAAAAAGCATCGAACTCTTTCAAAATGATTGGTTTCCATTCCTTTGTGTTAGTTGGACTTGCCAAATTCCATGCAGCGTTCACTTCCCTGCCTTTCCGATTTGATTCGCGTATTATGATGTATGTGGTTCCTACTGGTCCCGGATTCCTTCTTGTGTAGTCGACCACGTTACGAGCGTGCGTAAAAAGTAAGGGTAAATTCAAACAACTCAAAAGGGACGGTAATAAAAATTCAAAAAGGGACGGAAAGTTTATTATGTTTCAAGGAAAGGCACAATAAAATAATCCAAAAAGTAACTAAAATTCAAGGAACACGTTTGTGATGTGTTCAAACAATAAAATAAGCCAAAAGACAGTGCATTTATTAACGATTTATTGAAATTTCAGTACAAGGTTCCAGCGGACCTTTTTACACGTTCCCGTACTAAACACATTTAAATCTCAATAGAAACTAAGCTATTGGTCGGATCGCTTTGAAATTTTTTTTTAAATTTCCTTGGAATACATGTGGGGGTCGGGTATACTTCCCATGGACCATCAAGGAGTAAATTCAGTTTGAAAATGAAAAATGTCCCCAGGGACCTTCTCACCCGATGGAGGGTTAAATATAAACCCATGCAAAATAGGTTGAGAATAACGTCAATAATTCTACGCGTTAATATTAAACGTGAACTATTGGCATATTTATATGGGATTGTTGAACATAATTTACCGCAAAAACACAGCTACTATACAGAGACTTTTCACAACAAATACTTATTTATTGTTAACGTGTTTTTGAACAGACAAAAAAAAATAAAGTTAAGCTTATGGAAAACAGCAAAAGAATTATTGTATTCCTTTTTGGTTAATGGAAACTTACAAAAATAATAACAATAATCAGGTTAAGAATTTGTAAAATTTGCAAGTAGAATTCAAGGCATATAAAAAAGTAGTTGTTTTAATTATTTAATAGTATAAAGTGGTGTTAAAAATAAGGAAGTAAAATTTTGATATAAAATGATATATTTACATTACAGACCTGTTGCTATTTTAACTATTTTACCATGAAAAAAATCTTCAATGATATCTTTAATAATCAGTTATTTTTAATTGTAAATAAAACCATCAACAAGCGACATAGTAGAAAAATATTTGAGTGTTTTTTTTTTCTAAATCGCTATACAAACTTTGACAATCTGTGTTTACTCCAGTATTAAAAAATACTAAATATCATTTTCAAAACAGAATTTTTAAAAATTTTACATTTCATATCCCCAATACTGGATAGATAAATGTCAATAGGCATTGTCATCATGTAGAAACACGTTAAAGCACAGTACACTCACCAAAAAAAGTTTGTAATGGCAACTGAAAATTTTGCTGTTATAACGGCAAATTCTGCTTATTTGAGCCCAGTGGTATTTTTTGCTAATCTTAGTAACTCATTTCTGCTGACATGTAGTACAATGAAATTAGTAGAAAAATTAGTAGCCGCTACTAAATTTTAGTAGACTTTTTGTAAAGTGGAATTTAAAATCTTTTTGCTAAAGTCAGCAAAAAAAAAAATTACTAAATATTATTAATATTCGTACATAATTTCAATTTTTTTTTTTTATCGAGCATCAATAATTTTGATTATATTTTTTAAAAGATATTTTATACAAAATGAAAAAAAAATCAAAGGCTTAAAAATCTTAAAAATTGTTAAAACATAAACGAATTTATCATTTTGTTTTAATTTGGTAAATTCTGTTTTGAAAAATGTTTTAGTCATTTTTTTTTACTTTTAAGGTTAAATTTAATTGTTTTTATTGCTGGTTTTTAGAACTAAAAAAAACCTTTTTAGTGCTATTTTAAGTGGATGTCTTCTTTTTAGACATGGGTCGGTATCTTCACTTCTGTTCCCTTTTTTAATCCTTTATAACATTTTAGGGCAATTTAAGTTTGTATGTATAAGTTTAAATTATTAGAAATAACATTTCTTTCAATAATCGGTTTTCAAAAAGTTGTAAAATGATTTCTGAAATGAGCAACGAAAATTTGTAGATATTCTGTAAAAATTCTGTAATTTTTAAAATGTAAATAGCAAAAAGATTTGCTAAATAATAATTTTTTTACTAAAAATCAGTACAAAAATAGTAAAGTGGGATTGAAAACCGTTTACAAATTTTTCTACTAACTTTTTTTTTCTGAGTGTAAGTGGTTCGATAATAAATTTCACGTGAAAATTTAGTATAATTTGTTTTTACGAAAATTTTATATCCAGGACTATTAATTTTCAGGTCAAAAACATTTTGGATTAATAGTATAGTGATTGTGTCTTTGTTATACGACCCACGTGACCGGAACTTTGTGCCAGAAACCGGTAACTTTAACATGGGCTTGTCATAGGAGGTGGCAATTTCTACCTTTTAAGCTACTTGCGACATATCGCTGACCTTGTGTAGGGTACCATATCACTGCATTGGTGTAAGTGAATGCGCAACAGAACACGTTAGAATTATATTGTCTCATGTTAGACACTACGTGTATCAGGACTAGTGCAACATGAAGCGTTACGTGATTGGCTCAAATGTACACACCACAGGACTGAGGACAGGTAATTAATAAAAAACTGGTTACATATTTATCACAATGTGTTATGTTGCAGAACGTCTAGGGAATCAATTGTTTTGTGACGTAGCACTTGACTGTTGCAAGTAAACATGTCACAGAGCAAACGAAAAATAGTTAGCATGTAGGTAAGGTTAGGTAGAAGTGGTAGCCTGCCAATCAGACTCACTTAGACTATAAAGTCCCTTGTGATACCACGGAAGTTAGTAAAAATTATATCACTAGCTTCCCCCGTCGAACCATCCCGATTGCCTCAAAAAGCCCCTAAGTCGGCCGATATCGATATCAGCCAAATCACCCAGGTCCTCAAAGAACCATGAGCCCAAATGCAATCCCCTCCTGCGAGCCAGGGCAGGACAAGTGCAGAGTAGGTGCTCCACAGACTCCTCCTCTTAGCATGTAACATGTCAAAATTTCTTCCGCGTGTTTCATATTAAGAACGTGTTTCTGAAAGATTCTTTAAGGTCCAGTTACCAAATTTATCTGCAATGTTTATTACATTTTTTTTTAAATGTTTTATATTTTGCGATTTAAAACTATTTTCTTAAAAAAAAAAAAAATATTAAAGAATGTGAATATTTTTAAAATTTTAACAAAATTGAAGAACAAAAAATTGTTTGCTATTTAATTAAACAAAAAATGAATTAAAAATTTTCAAATTATGGGTGGGTCTGTGGAGGCAAGTCTGCCCTAGACAGTCCTATTCACGCTAATGCACTAGGACGAAGTTTAGCTCTTTGGCTGCCAAAAAAATTGTACCCGATCGCCAAAAAAATATTTTTCCATAAAGAGAATTTTTGGAAAATTTCCAAGAGAGAATAATAAATCAATATCAAATAATCTATTTTCTATAAATTATTAAATAAAATTGTTTTTGATTCACAAATTAATGTATTTTATATGTAACTGGCGGATCCCGGCGTGCTTCGCTTAACATTGAATCAAATTCATTGGTTCATTGGTTTCTCGACCCGCGAGTTCGATGAAAAAGAACTTTAAAATTATCACTCACAGACAGCTGTCAATGTGTATGAGTGTATTGCACTACAACGTGTATCTACCGTGTGTATGAAGTCAGCACATATTATACATACCGCACACGCTCATGGGCTCCTACGTATTTGTTGTTGTTTTTATTATATGAACAAAATCAGATGTTGACATGAAAAGTCATAACTTACGAATGCGTCGACCGATTTCGTGCAAACTTTAGATAAACTATCTACACGACCATACAAACAAATCGATTTATATCGTGAGTTATAAAGTCACAACACACTTGCAACAATTTTTTATATTTAAAGATAAATGAACTTATA
This sequence comes from Eustalomyia histrio, assembly GCA_949748255.1. NCBI lineage: Eukaryota > Metazoa > Arthropoda > Insecta > Diptera > Anthomyiidae > Eustalomyia > Eustalomyia histrio. The sequence goes on from OX456524.1 coordinate 59,184,242, forward strand.
TTTAATACATTGATTTAATTAAATTAATGTTTTAATAAAAATCGAGTACTTTAACATGCGCTTTTAACTTTAACTTTAACATGCGTTTGTCATACGAGGTAGAAATTCCTAACTTTTAAGCAACTTGCAACATATCTGGCCTTGTGTGAGTACCATATCACTGCATTGGTGCAAGTGAATGCGCAACAGAACACGTTAGAATTATGTAGTCTCATGTTAGACACTACGTGATGTGTATCAGTAACATTAAACGTTACGTGCCTGGTTCAAATTCCAATTTTTTTATCCCTTGTTTTTTTGTCCCTTGTAAAAAATAAAATCGAGGTCATCAAAATAGTTTTATTCGTGGGAAGATTTCATCGTTGGAGCCGAGCCTTTTCTTCAGTTTTTGAAACAATTCGTAGCCTAACTCATGGATTTTTGCCATGCAAACTGCCATTTTCCATTTTCCATTTTATCATGTTTCTCCATTGTTACGCTTCAGTTAAGAGGCGGTAAACTCAAAAAGTCACAGACTTATTGAACCGTCCCTGTAATCATATCTTAAGGACGAGAAAAAAATGTGGAGAAAAAATTTAAATATTTAAAAAAAATATTAATTTTTACTAACAGTACTTTTGGTTTATAAGGTCATATGTAATAATTATAAAAACCTAGATTATTATAATTATATCGTATATCCTATCAAAAATTATTATACAAAAAGTATTATTACCCCGAAGAGGCTTAAAATTTTAAAGTTTTGTAAAAAATACTAATAAGAAACTAAACAAAAACAAACAAAAATTTGTACCTTCCTGGCTGGGAACTGACATGGAACCACCACATTGTATACCTAAGGAATGTTTTGATATGAGGCAATAAAAAATATTGCTTATATTCCCGAGTAAAAAAAAATAATCTGGCACAATATTTAATATATTCCCTTATATCTTATTTGATCCAAGTATATCCAGCAATATATTTGGGAATTTAGAAGGATCTAAATTGATCTGAAAATGGCAGATCAAATTAGATCCAGCAATATATTGGTAAATTTAGAAGGATCTGAATTAATCCGAAAAATGGCTGATCAAATTAGACCCAACAATATATTTAGGGATAAAGAAATATCCAAATTTATCCGAAAAATATCAGATCGAATTGTATTAGATTAGATCCAACAATTTAATTTACACGGAAAATAGGTTATTAAAAAACGTATAAGAAAAATATAAAAATTCTTAAAAACCAAGGCCTTCGCCAGGATTTGAACCCGGTCTGCCGGATTTGTTGTGATGTAAGCACTCAGTGCTATACATAATGGCCAATTTTACTAGACTTAATTTTTCTTATAATTTTGTTATATATATGTAATTGTATCTCCGGGACTTACATAAAATATAATTATATATTCAGAAATTTGGGAAAAATATCATGGATGAATTAATTATACTAAATTGGTCCTGATTTATTAGAATTATATAACTATATATAATATTATATATAATCATGTCTTATGGACTAAGAAAAAATTAAGGAGAAATAATTATATTTAAATCAAAAAAAAAATATACATATGTATGTATATAAGATATTTTCATCATTTTCTAGTTCTTGTTGTCCCGAAATGGTTAAAAATTCGAAAGTTTTGTAAAAAAATATTAATAAGGAAATAAAAATAAATTAAGAGCACAAAAAATCATCATAAATATTTACATTTATAAATATGTATATACATACACTCAGAATATTATGTAGTTAACTGTTTGTAGTTTAATAAAAAAGTTTTCCGTTCCATTTAAAAATAAAGGAAAATACATTTATTTTTCAAAGAAATATCTATATTAACTTTTTTATACATTTATTTGAAATAATTTACTATCATTTACCGATTTTTTCAGTTTCATTTATTTTTTTCATTTGTTTGAAATTTAATAAAAATTTACCCACAAAACGGAAACTTGTGGTTTATTTGTGTCCGTAACAGTTATTACAAATTTAAATTTTGTTTGCTGTCTGTTTTAAAAAAAAATATTCAAAAAATTTCAATTTTTTTTTTGTTTAAATTGGTTGTATATATACAAAATTTTTCAATACAAATTACAAGAACTTCATAAACGCACATACATACACAAATACATACACACAAAAAAATGTTTATAGCTTCATATGCAAACATACATTTTGTATTATACGAGTATATTAAAAAAAAAAAATACAAAAACGGAAATAATTTCAAATAAATGAAAAAAACATTTATTTTTTAAGGATTGGTAGGTAAAATTTTGACATTTATTTTAACTGATTATATCATTTGTTTCTTACGGATGTGTCAGTTGATTAATCAACATTTAAAAATAAATAACAAATGGCATTTAATTTAAATGAAAATTAAGTAGACCGGTTTTTAAATGAAATATCATTTCTTTTAAATGCTATTTTCAGTTATTTTAACTTACAAACTTTTTTAAGTGTATTAATATTTTTTTTTTAATTTAAGAAATATGTATTAGGTTAAATATTTTTTAATAAACTAGATTTCGTATATATTATATTGTTGGATATAATCTGATACAATCCGATCTGATATTTTTCAGATGAATTTGGATCTTACTTAATCCCTAAATATGTTGCTGGATCTAATTTGAACTGTCATTTTTCGGATCAATTTAGATCTTTCTTAATCCCTAAATATATTTATGTATCTTATTTGAACTGGCATTATTCGGATTAATTAATATCTAACTTATTCCCCAAATATATTAATGTATCAAAATCTGCCATTTTTCGGATCAAACAAGATCAGCTAGATATTAAAGAATATTAAATTGGATATGATTAAATGTTGCGTCATATCAATTTTTTTTACTCGGGTACATATAGTATGCATAAGCTTGTCATAATCTTCGTACTGTACTATAATTTCTAAACACGATCTCCGTCTTTAAATTAAATAGTTACAAATCCTTACATAAACTTTTTTAAGAAAAAAAAATGAACAAAAATATTAAATAGTTATTTTGATAATTTATATATTTAATGACTTCTTACACCATCCAACACAATTTTTCACCCATGAGCAAATCCAATATATTTTAAAGGAAGGGCTAACAGTAAAATAACCGTGTAAATAAAATAACCGTGAATTAATGTTTAGTTTATATATTTTTTCAATTGAAAAATATTATTCACATCTTCGAAGTACAGACACCTAATCCTGTTTTTACACGGTACATACGTTGCAAAAAAAAAAAATCATGTATAAAAAGACAAACCGTAATGAGATATTAATAGATTGGTTCAACAACCTCAAAAGACCTACACAAATTATTAATCCAGCAAAACAAACACAAATTTTGTTCTTCAGCATACGTAGTCCATTTTATTCCACATAGAATAACTATTATAATCATTTTATAATTTTAAGAAAAAAAAGTCATATATTTTTACATATAAAAACACAAAATAACACTTACACAACTTTAATATTAAAACAAGATCATATCTTTAAGGAGCATAAGAAATAAAATCATTTTTAAGGTTTTAAATCAGGATAAGTTTTGTCGTGTTATTTAACAAAACGTGTAAAAAACGGATAAGTTTATTTCGGTGAAAATAAAAAAAAAAACAGACTGTGTAAAAATTGGATTAGGTTTACTCTTGAAAATATGAAGATTTATAGCCATACACAGTGTTGCCATATTTGCTTAGTGGTGCACAATAGATCTACTTTGTCGCGGTGCTAGAGATACAGACTACTCAACCCAACTACATCGTAATGGTCGTAAGTGTTGACTAGATGACTGATTAACAAATACATAACATAAAATTTTACTTCAAACGATTCTCACATTGTTAATATTATTTATTGAATTTAATGTCTCAGTTGAAGTTACCCAGCCATCATTTTCTTAAGGCAGACAACTGATGAATGGGGTGATTGATGCCGAAGAAACAATTGTATTATCTATAGTGAAAATTATCAACCTTTTTGAAAGGCAACAAATAAAATCGAATATGGCAATATCATATTAGATTTTGGACTTAGGGTAGAACAATATTCTAATTAAATATAAGAACATATAGTAAATATTTTGGAAACATATGGTATTTCGATAATTTGAATTTTTAGAAATTGCTTTTGCACAGCGGTGACCTACTCTTAATATAATATAATATAGAGTTTGAAAGAAAAAAAAAAATAGTTTGTGGAAAAATTCGGAAGCTCTGGATTCAAAATATAAAAGTCATGTTGGCACCCAGAGAGTACATATTTTATACAGATATTTTGTTTCCCACGGTTCTCTCGATACATTTGCGAAATGTCCCTGAAGAGAAAAAATCTCTGTACAAAATTAATATTTTTAAGAGTATTTGAAAATTTTTTTAAAATTAAAACAATCTCCCACTCAAAAATATATTAACTAAATATTTATTCCCTGTTTAAATGTTTAAACGAATTGATCTGGGAAAAATATTAAGTCCTTATTTGCATGTTGTAAGCCCTTCTCTATGGGTGCAACGCAAAAGTTAAACATTGTCAGAAGGTGTTATTGAACAATATTTATTATCAATCAAATGAGAAACAATCATTAAACATTAATTCCAATATAAAAAACTCCGATTTTTAATCTTAAACTATTAAAATGTTAATTAAGTTGTATAGAACAGCCAAACAATACAGACAATGACTACTTTTTAAGAAGACGATGATTTTTTTAGTAAAAAAATAAACAAACAAAAAAAAAAAAAAACATAAGATTCTTCAAAATAAAGTAAAAAAAAAAAACTATACAAATAACAAATGATTAGAACTATTGATTTATTGGCAACACGTTCCAAAAATAAACTAAAAGAATTCTTGAACGAAAAACTCATACGATAACACTTACATACATACATATCATATGTAGAAGATAGTCTTTAGATGATGTCAAAAAAGACTGTATTTTCGCCCCAACCTATCAACTTTAGTAAATATATTATCATATATGAGCTTATTTGTCGGTATGCATAATCATATATAATTATATATTACATGATTTTTATTTTAAATTATTTTATATCGAGTCATACATAATCATATCTAGTTTTTTGTTGATCTTTAAAAGAATAGGTATACTAAGATACGATATATATTATATCACATAAAATTATATGTAGACCTCGGATTTTGCATATTTTTGAAGGATAAAGATAGGTAAATTCTGATGACAGCAAAGTTCGTTTCGTTGAAAATGGAGTTGAAAACGATATGCATATTTTAAATTTTTTTGCATATTTGCATGAAATGCATATGCATAATATATGCCGAAATATGCAAACTATGCAAAAAATATGCAAAGTATGCAAAAAATATGCAAAATATGCAAAAAATTTCCTATGTTAAACAAATCAAAAAATAATATAAAAGCGATTCAGAGGGTGGTATACATATTGAAATTTTATTAATTATTGTCAGATTAAACAAGAGCAAATTATACTGCATGATATAATTGAATTCCTTCATAAAATCAATGAAGTTGCATTGGAATTCAGCCAATGAAACTTTCCATCAAACTAATGAAATTTGTCATAATATTTTGTGAAAATTTTCAAATTATGAAGGTTTTCATTAATTGTATGAAGTATTTCATCAATTTTGCGAAGAAAGCTGTCATTGGTTTAATGAAAAAACATTGGCTGAAAATTTACGAAAAATTCTCTCTGTGTACATACGATATTTTATTGTTTTAAAAATTATTCAAGATAATTGGTATTACAATATACAACCATAATTTTCTCTAAATTATTAATTGAGAGGCTTTGACGTTTCTCTCCAAAAACCATTTTGTAAGCGGAAAAGCTTCTTTCAACGTCACAGGAAGTAACTGGAGCAAATTTATATTTAATGATATTTTCATTTTTGACGGGTTCAAGTCCATACAAATCTTCAGCATTGAGATTTAAAATATTATTTATTTTAGAAATAATATTAAAATCTGGATTTCTTTTCAAAATCGCTTCAAATTTTTCTTTTAAATCAATTCCAAAATCACCAGTTATGTTATGAACAATATTTTCAGCTTCTTTTAATAAATTCATTGATTTTGCTAATTGTAGACGATATGAAACGATGCTCTTACTTTTTCAGCTATTAAATTTAAACCATGTGCCAAACAAGTTATGTGTATTAGATTCGGATAAAAAACTTTTAAATTTTTACCAGCTTTGATCATATATGCCGCAGCATCCGTTAAAAGCAACAAAACTTTTGACTCATTCCCGTGTGGCCACAATATACGAATGCTGTCGTTCACAAATCGAGAAACAGTTGCATTATTTACTTCTTCCAACTGTTTACACGACAATAAAAATGAGCATGAAGATTCATTTTCGCTCAATGTTCCTACAATCAAATTCGCGACATATCGCCCTTGTTTGTCCGTTGTCTCGTCTACTGATATCCAAACGCTTTCGCCTTTGATACTGTCGCGAATTTTTTGTATTGATTGTTGGTAGCATTTATCCAAGTAGCTCTTTCTGAGAGTACTTTCATCTGGAATTAGTTGCCCTGTGTATTTTTTTAAAAAATTATTAAATGTAGCATTGTTAAGCACATTCCATGGTATATTTCCCGCAACCAACGCTGCACATAAATCCATTTTAAATTCATTGTTGGAATTGTCGGAAAAGTTGCTGGAGATGTTGCTAGAAGTATTCGCATTTTCGTTGTTGTTGTTATTGGATACTTTTGACCTTCTGTGAAGTGAAGTAGCAATATGCTGCTTCAATTGAAATTTTTTTTCACAAGGAATCTAAAATATTAAAAATATTAGAAGGTTCTTGTAATTTAACAATCAGGCTTACTGCGAACATATATTTTGATGAACAAATAAAAAATTTGAAAATTGGTTTGCATAAGCCAGAATATTTAAATTTTACCTTTTTGTCACAAGTTGTACAAATTATATTGTTTCCTTCAATTTTAAAGCACTTTTCGGAAAAATGGGCTGTTGAACCATTTTCCTATCAAATTTTGCTTATATTTGTTGATTTTTGGCATTTCACTACACTAACTTTATTCAACTTAAATTTATTTATGTGATAATTTTGCGGCTTATCGATTGAGGATTGATATGACAATGGTAATATTCTTGAGCAATTAGAAACATAATAGCTTGTTCTACAAAATAACGGCAAGGATCACACAGATAAGAAATTACACTAACAAATATGTTACAGAGAGCCTCCAAATAAAGAATCTGCACCTGTTATTTGATACACTTTGTCTGTGCTTAGCACAGCTTTGTTGTTGTCATAAATTATCAGTGATAAGTCATGCAAGCAAACCGGTTTTTGGGTGCACTTTCCTTTGCATAACAACAACAAAAGCTTTGCTCTAGCTTTAAGTCGGATTTGCCATAAGAACAATACAACAATGTATGGTAAAGCCTTGAACAGGGGAAAGTGGTATATGCTTCTCTTTATTGATTCTTTTTAAAGTAAGAAAAATATTCTTCTGTATTGCTTGCACTTTAATATTTAACGAGTGGAATTCAATTTTTCGATGAAATTGGTTTGCATATATTTTGCATATTTTGCATATTTTTTGCATATGTTGCATATATTTTGAATATTTTTGACATATTTTTTGCATATTTTTTGCATATATTTTGCATATTTTCGATATGCATTAAAATTTGTTATATTTGAACGATAAAACGTCTAAATACAAAGTTTGGTACCAATCTGATGAAAAATAAAAAATATGCTAAATTCCGAGGTCTAATTATATGATTCTCATACAGGACCATATATATTTTTATATGGTTATAGAAAGCCAAATATATATGGTGGCTTATCAAAACCGTTTTTTTATATTGTATGAGATATAATTATATATGATTCCGGATCAGAGATATAATTGCCCGAGTATAAAAGTTTAGATATAATTATATGTGGGCTCCATCTAATAATATATTATTTTATATATTTACATATGTCAGTATGCATTACCATATATAATTATATATTACATTAACTATTTAAAAATTATCATATATTGTGCCATATATAACCACATGTGGTTATATATAGGTTGGTTGAAAAGTCCTGACTATAACTTCTTTCATTGCTTCCTAAACTTCAGTTGACATTCTTTTATGATATTTTGGTGTTATTCTGAGGCACTTCCAAAAGAATTCATGTGTTTATATTTCAAATGCAGTGATCTAGATATAAACCCGATGCATATCTAATCTTTTTTGAATCTAAAGCATTTATTCAAATTGAGAAAATAGTTCTGATGAACTTTCTTAATTTTGTTATTAAATAATTTTTTATATTTTTGTTTAAAATTTCATCAGGGCAAGAATTTATGCAGTTTTGCAATTTTTATAAAAGTTTTGAAAAATCAAGAAAACCTTTAATTGAATCTAGCTGGCCTGTCATTTGCATTTTTTTAGCCTTAAATATTTATGATAACACTACAGGTTGGTTGAAAAGTTCCTGCGCTCGAAATGAAAGAATAAAACAGAAATATATTTTTGTGTTCAATATAATCTCCTAGAAGCTCAATACACTTGTTCCAATGATCTTCCCATAATTTTATCCCATCCTTATAATGGTTTTCCGGAAGCTCTGCAAAATAACCGTCTACGGCTGCTATGGCCTTTTCATTCGACGAAAAATGCTTTCCACGAAGAGATTGTTTGAGATTTCTAAAGAGATAGTAGTCACTGGGAGCCAAATCGGGTGAATACGGTGGATGTTCAAGCAATTCGTACTTTAATTCTTTGAATTAAGCCATCGTCAGAACACTTTTGTGAGCAGGTGCATTGTCTTGATGGAAAATGATTTTTTTCTTCTTTAAACCAGGTCTTTTCTCACGAATTTTTTCATCCAGTTGATTCAAAAGGCTGCAATAATATTCAGAGTTGATTGTTTTACCTTTCTGAAGATAATCAATCAACAAAATTCCTTTTGCATCCCAAAAAACGGATGCCATAACCTTCTTTGCTGATCATTGTGACTTCACCTGCTTTGGAGCTGAACAACCAGCTTCAGTCCACTGTAAACGCTCTTGCTTCAATGTTATAAAACTACGCAAGAAATCGGTTTTCTTCGGCTTAAAACGCTCCAAATTACGTTGAGAAATTTGTTTTCGATCCAGTTTTTGTTGAATTGTTAATGTGTGCGGCACTAACTTTTCAAACAGTTTTTTCATACGTAATTCTTCATGTAAAATATGGAGTACTCGTTCGTCTGAGATGCCTATGGCATAAGCAATTTCACGCTTAGTCAAACTTGGATCTTCACTAACCATATTATGGACCTGCTCAATGATTTCTGCTGTGGTTGCAGTTTTTGGTCGTCCTTCGCGTGGATCGTCTTTAAGACCACGTTTAAAATCACCAGCCCAAAATTCAACGGTGCATTTTGAAGGTGAGGACTCCTTATACACTTCTAACAATTGTTCATAAATTTCCTTTGCTTTTAAACCCTTCAAAACAAAGAATCTAATGACTGCATGATATTAAATTTTTTCCATATTAAAAAAAATCAATGACACGTCAACTTCAAATGGCTTGTAAACAAGGAAAGAATTGACAGAATGACTTCCAACTTTGCATGTGTTCTCAGGACAGTTATACCAACTTGAGAAAAATAAAGTTTGGCGCGAGCAGTTCCATCTCTTGGTGAGCGCAGGAACTTTTCAACCAACCTTATTGATCTTAATAAAATTAAATATGATTTATATGATAAAATATGGCATATATTATATATAACAGAACTATATATACTTATATATCTCTTATACAGAACCATATATAATTATAAATGCTATCTAAAATTTGAGATATAATAACATATGGTCCATTATTAAAAATATTTCTCAATATGGCATGAGATATTATTTTATATGTCTTCATACATGGTGCAATATAAGAAATAATTTTAATATGGTATTAGATATTATTATATATGATACAATATTTGCAAACAAATTTAAGATATTGTTATATGTATATAGTTGCATATCTAGAGTATGTTTGTAATGATATAAGATATAATTAGATATGATTATATGAGATAAATTTTTTTTTAGTGTTTTTTAAATTAATATTTTTTTACAAAAAATTGTTTCAAAAACTTTTATAAGTGGTGAAAATTTTTATATATATTTTGTTTTAAGTATTATAATTACTCATCCATATTTTTATCTCATAAGATATAATTATATATAATATTATAAAGTAATATATTATTATATAAAATTATATTACTTCAGTACCAAATATTCTCATTAAATTAGCCATGATATATATAAATTTTTCTCATTTTTCCCAAACTTCTGTATATATAATTATATATAAGTATATAACACAATTATTCGAAAAATGTAGTCTAATAAAGTCAGCCACACACTGCTGAGTGCTTAACTCACTAGAAATCTGGCAGACCTAGTTCCTGGCGAAGGCATTATTTGTTATAATTTTAAATTATTTTTTTTTTTTGAAAATTTTTATATTATATTGTTGGGTCTAATCTGATACAATTTGATCTGAAAATTTTCGAATAAATTTAGATCATACCTTTTCCCTAAATAAATACCTGGATATAATTTGATCTGCCATTTTTCGGATCAATTTAGATTCTTCTAAATCCTGGATCTAATAAGATCTGACATTATTATGATCAATTTTGCTTCTGTAATTTTTTTTTTTTTTTTGAAAAACAAACAGTGTAATAAGTATCCAAATAAAAAGAAAAACTATTGTTTATGCTGCTTAATTAACAAATAAATACAAATGACAAAAAATTACATTTTGTTTAAACGAAAAGTTTATAATTTGGTTTTTAACTGATTTTTCAATTGGTAGGATTTAAGGTACAATTTTTGTGAGTGTATGAAATAGGATTTTTAACTTCATACGTTCTTCTACCCAGTATTGAGCCATAAAGAAAGGCCGGTTTTGGTGGAGTTTCTTAACATCAGATTTAAAATATTTTAGTATAAGTCTGTGCAAAAATTTTGTATAATTAAATTATTATGTAAATTTTATAAATGTTTTGTAATATGCATTAGACATTAAATTATTCAGTTTTTAAATATTTCTGAATAATTATTTTTTATGTGTTTATTTAATCTCCTGTTATGTTCTAGTTAATAATCAGGTTTTAATTTTTGAAAATAAATAAATGTTTTATAGATTTATTTGCATGTTTAATATAATTCCAAAATTAACACAAAAGACTGATGGATACTTGACACAATCACTTCTTTTTTTTTGGTGATCTCACAGTCAGTTACACAAATCGATAAGAAATTATTTCTTTTTTCAATAATTTTGAAAACTTGTTTTATTTATAGCAGAGCTTTCCCATTGGTGGTACAAACAATTATTACAGGTGTTACACTCAGAACAAAAAGTTAGTAGAAAAATTTGTAAACGCCCTACGGGAAATGAAGGGTCGATTGATCCAAGGTGATAAATCTGTGATAGATAAATGAGGGATATGTCACAAAACTGGTGTAAAATACAATTCAGTGTCTGAAAAAGTGGTAATTGCTGTAAAATTACCAGTGTCCCTAATATTGAAATGGTGGCAGAACATTGACTGTTTCTTTCTTGATATATCATGTAACTAAAGAGAAATAAACATAACACCAATGTGGACTTAAGGAATTAGGACTGTTATAGTTGAAATAATGACAGAACACGGAACTGGTTCAACAAATTTTGCTGTGTATAAAATAATGTCAATCGGTGGCGAAAACCCCAATCCCACGACTGTTGCATAGCTAACATAATACTGAGGGTCAATTCTCGTTCTGTGAAACGGTGAAATGAAAAGTTTTTTCACGTTTTCATAGTACTTTTGATTCGCGTTCTGTGAAAAAATGTAAAGAAATATCAAAACGTTTTCATATGAAAAAAAAGTGGAACGAAACAAGATTTTTTCACGATTGCACAGCACTGGCGATTCTTGTTTTGTGTAACAGTGCAAACAACTGTCAAAATATTTTCATATGAAAAAATTGTTTACACAGACTATTTATAAGTGAAAAAAAGAGAAGATTGTAAGAGGAAAGCGTGCCAGCGAAAGCCAAAAGGGGTATTTAATTAATTATTAAGAAAAGCATGTGGACATTGCAAACGATAAGTAAGTAGCTTAATAACCATAATCACACTTTTATTAATCCCATATTTACAGATTTGTAACTGCAGATGGTGCCAAATTTAGAGACGAAAAGTGTAACGAATTAGCGGCGAGCCTCACCAGTTTTAGTGGGACCCAAAAGGACAGTGAAAAATGGCAAAAGTATGGCATATTTATTTATAGTTTATTTATATTCTTTATGAATTTTTTTTCTTTAAGTAATATTAGACTTCATACGCGCACCAAATATAGTTCACTTAAAGTAAGCCGATATAAATCCATGAAGTGCTTGTCGGTTGTCATCTCGAATGGATTGTGGTCAGCACGAAGTATGCGTCTCAGCACTCTCAAAAAATTCCTATAAATTATTAAATTATTTACTGCAATGAAATGCTTGTAACATCATTGTCTTACCTTTATTCATCCGGAATTCTTTGAGCAATATCCATACAATTAATTCAGATATTTTTATAAAATTATTTAAAATAAATTTTACGAACTTAATTCACTTTTGTTTACGTTTTTCTCTGTTTTGACATTTGTTTTAAATTTTGGGTAACACAGTTACAAAATTTTCATGGGTACAGTGCGAATGAAACATTTTTTTCATAATACATACGAGAATCGCAATTTATGTATTTGTGAAAAGTTCGAGTGAAAAGTGCTTATGAAAACGAAAATGAAAAGTTTTTTTTCACTTCACATTATCACAGAACGAGAATTGACCCTCTGAACTGATTTAATCATAACCGACTTTGTGACTGCAGAAATAATGAAATAACACTAAGCTAGTTCAAAAAGAAGTGATTATGCAACTGTTTACATATTGACATATAACTGCATTAATTCAAAAAGAATCCAATGTGCATGATAAAGTGTCACTGACAGGCAAATAAAGCTGCCCGCGACTGACTAATAGGTGTCACAACACTTAAGGGTTTAGGTGTCACAACACTTAAGGGTTTATTAAGAAACACTTAGAGGGGATCTTATCCCTAAAACTCCAAAATTAGTTATTGAAAATTTCGATTGAGGACTCCTTTCACTTAACATTGTTAAACTTTTATTACAAAATTCATCAAATTAAAATATAAAAAATATTTTTTCACTTAACTCCATTATGGACGCTGTTTCATTTAAACGACTATAAAATTGAAAATGGCTATCTTCTTAAGTAAAATTTAAGTCAAAAATCCTAATAAGTTGTTACTATAATACTGGCTCTTAGACTTTATTTGTTTAAATTATGTTAATCCATTTTCTAAATTATTTGAACAAACATTTTTCACAAGCCTATGAAATAATAATTTTTAAGGAATAATTTGGTATTGAATAAAGTGGGGTATAATTTAATTTAATTTAATTTATATTATTAATTTGTTTCAATAGAATAATTTGTTTTATGATTTAATTCGTGAAATTTATATCAAATACACCATTTTTTGTTGGAATAATTTGTTAAAGTTGATTCATTGATTAATATTAATTAAAAACATGTAACGATCACAAAAACAGCGGCCAAAAATGGGTTAACCCGTACGAACAGTAAATTTACTTGTTTTTATCGCCAAATTACAAAGCCTTTTGCATTTATTTATTAAATCTTAATGACTCCATTATTTAATATATAGTCTAGATTTTAATTAACTGTAAAAAAAATATAAAATTTATCTTATATTTTACCTGAAGGGGTATTTAGTGGGACGTGTTTTCAGAGGATTTTTTTATAATTGCACAAAAATATTAATTGTTCAAAAATGTTAAATCTAAATATAGGCTATTTATGCTAGCAATTCAAATGACCAAAAAATAAAAAAAAAAAAATAAATCACAACATTGCTATCATATTATAGCTGTTAATATATAGTCACAGATGAAGAAATGATTGATGAAGACCTTATTCCCATCAATGACATGGTAACTTGAGTAATTATTACATTTCTTATAGTCATTTTAATGCTATAATTTTCAGGAACCTTCTACGTGCGAACTTGCAGGAACATTTGAGAAAATGAACGTAAATGATGAAGAGTTTGAAGATTTGGAATTGCAAAAGCCATCAATAGCTTCCTGTGGACCACTACTACTGAAGCATGCAAGGCCAACCTACAAATCGTCGGACTCTTTTGGCAAACCAAAATGGACAAACAAATGTAACGCCAACAAGCAGTTCGATTTTCAACTGAAACCTAATGCAGAACCGTTGAAAGTTATTCAAAAAAAGCTGCATGATGAAATCAGTGGTCTCTCACCAGTTCAATTGTTTGAAAAATTTTTTGATAAAGAAATGTTTGATTTTATTATCACACAATCAAACACGTATGCGCAACATAAATCCGCAAATATTGTGTTTAATGAGGTGATCTTAAGGCATTTTTTTGGGATATTGATTTTGTCAGGATTTAACGCATTGCCATCCATTGATGACTACTGGTCAAGAGATCCTTCCTTCATTTTAACAACAATGATAACCTGGATACAAATGATAAGCTGTCAAAGGTAAAGAACGTTATTTCTTCTTTTTATTTGAATTTTAAAAACGGTATTGTTAATTAGGTTCGTCCGTTGTTTGACCTTGCCAACAAAAAATATATACAATTTGGTGTATGGAGTGAACTGCTATCGATCGATGAACAAATGGTCCCATACTTTGGTCGTCATTCATGCAAAATGTATATCCGGAACAAACCAATTCGTTTTGGGTACAACATTTGATGTTTGTGTTCTTCTGGCGGTTATTTGTTTAATTGTATATCATATTCTGGTTCGAGTGACAACTATGATCGTCAAATTGGTTTGGGTGCAGACGTGGTTTTAAGATTGTTGGAATGTGTAAAGGATCCCATTCTATATCAAATATATTTTGATAACTTTTTTACGTCATATTATTTAATGTGCCTTTTAAGGTTTTGCGCCACGGGAACCGTTCGTCCAAATCGTATTGCAAAAGTACCACTATGCACAGGAAAGCAGCTGAAGCGAGGAGATAGTGATTATCAATTTGATAGAACAAATTCGGTATTGGTTTGTCGTTGGGCAGACAACAAAGAGGTGACGGTTCTCACCAACTTCGAACAAATTGAGCCGATGCGCTGCGTAAAGCGATGGAAAAAGGACTTGAAAAAATATACACATTCCAATAGTTCACCCACAAGGAAAACCTCGAAGATGCCAACTTGAAGGGTGTGGCAAACCAATCAAGTGGATGTGCCAAAAATGCAATGTACATTTGCATCCACAATGCTTTGAAAAGTTTCATTTAAAATAAATCTTGTTACTTTAATATGTTAATAAACCCAGCAAAAATGAAGCTGCCAAAGAAGCAATAAAAGCATCACTACTATGGCAAAGGCATCACTTCTTTTCTAATGGTTTCATCGATGAATTTAACATTAGCGTGTCATAGGATGGAAGTATTCAAATGTAGCTACTAGCATTACTTATACTTTACTCTAAGGAAGCAATGATAATACAATGATTAGATATTCTGATGCATGAGTGGAAAATGTTCATATACTTTGTGGTATTTAAGCTTTGATGAAAATTTAATTCATAAGAATGCAGAAAAATAAGTTTAAAGAAGCGAAATTTATGCATTGATTTACAAACACTTTTTATTAAAACAAATAAATAATTCTGCATTAGTGAAAAAGCATTTTTGTAACATTTTTCAAAAATTTTAATGCATTTTGAGACAAGTTTTAAAATATTTTTTGATAATTTAAAAACTGGCTGTACAATTTTGAAACACTTTTAGACAAATATTAAATATTAAATATTTTTGAAAAATTTTAAATAATTTTTGCACAATTTTAAAACCTTTTTGGCAATTTGAAATAATTTTAACACAATTTTAAAATTATTTTGATAAATTCTGAAATGGTGTTATGCAAAAATGCACAGATTGCGTTTTCATAAATATTAAAGGCTGTACAAATGCAAATGACAGGCCAGATAGTTTCAATTAAAGGTTAAAAAATTTTGTTTTTCTTGATATTTCAAAACTTTATGAAAATTGCAAAACTGCATAAATTCTAACCCTAATGAAATTTTAAACTAAAATATAAAAAATGGTTTAATAAAAAAAGATATGCATCGGGTTTATATCCAGATCACTGCATTTGAAATATGAACACATGAATTCTTTTTGAAGTGCCTTAGAATAACACCAAAAAATCATAAAAGAATGTCAACTGAAGTTTAGGAAGCAATGAAAGAAGTTATAGTCACAGAATGACTACCATTTTTTTTGCTGGGAATATATTTCGAAATATTTCCCATTAGTTATTATTTTGATTTTTACAAATTTATAATCATTTTTATAAATGCACATGAATTTTTTCATAAGGGAAATTCATGTCAAATTGAAGCCAGTGTTCGCACTTGCGAATACCTATTTCCAGGACCCACGGACAAGATAGCGCCAAACCAACAACGGATTTGGATTCAGAAGACCCAAATTACTATAAAAAGGGTAGATTTTTTTAAAAAGCTCGCGTTTGAATTTTCTTGGCCGAATATGGGTTAAGAGTCGAAAATTCGCTAAATTTTAAACTGAAAAACGCTCAAACACTCCACCCTAGCTCAGATCATTTTTAAAGAAATTTGAATTCAGCTTGTCTATGCGATAGTTACGTGTATATTTAATTTTATATAAATCCGATGAACCACCGAATAATTTTCAATATGTCACACTGTGTAGTTAGCCCGGTTTTGATACTATTTTAACCAATATGTAAATGTTTGTTATTATAGAGATTAATATATCCATATAGGCCCGTAAAATTATAGCGATTTTTCTTAATATTATTTATTCAGATAGCAATTTTTTAAGGGAAATTTAAATTTTTTGTATTCTATCAAAATGTGTTTGCGGAAGTTTAAACTAACATTTTCTGACGAGAATCCTCAATACGCCTCGAATGCGTTTATGGAATGTTATTCGAGTTAAATTTAATTCATTTTAAAAAAGTTAATTGCAAAACTAATTCTTTATGCTCCTTATTAATAATAAAAAGTAAGCAGCTACTTATGTTTTTTAGCCGTAGAAATCCTGATACTGACTTGAAAATCTCTAAAGTCTAAAAAATTTCCACAAATTCTCTTTTTGGAGAAATATTTTTTTGGCGATCGAATGCGATTTTGAGAGTAAAATTAAAGGAGAAGTCGGAAAAACGTTGGCAGCCAAAGAGCTAAACTCCGTCCTAGACCATTAGCGTGAATAGGACTGTCCGGGGCAGACTTGCCTCCACAGAGCTCCTTTTAACCCCATTCATAATTTGAAAATGTTGAGTTCACTTTTGTTTAATTAAACAGCAAACAATTTTTTGTTCGTCAATTTTGTTAAAATTTGAAAAATATTCACATTCTGTAATTGTATTTTTTCTTTTTTTGAGGAAATAGTTTAAAATCGCAATATATAAAAAATTGTAAAAACTTCTGTAATAAGCAATGTAGGTGAATTGAGTGACGGGACCTTATGCAATCTTTCAGAAACACGTTCTTAATATAAGACATGCGAAAGAAATATTGACAGGTTACATGTTAATTATTTTTCGTTTGCTCTGTAACATTTTCACTTGCAACAGTCAAGTGATATGTCACGAAACTATTCATTCTATTCATTCCCTACACGTTCTGCAACATAACACATTGTGATAGATATGTAACCAGTTTTTTATTAATTACTTGTCCTCAGTCCAGTGGTGTGTACATTTGAGCCAGTCACGTATTATTTCATGTTGCACTAGTTCTGATACACATCACGTAGTGTCTCACATGAGACTAGTTATGTGTAAAATAATTCTATCCTGTTCTGTTGCGCATTTACTTACACCAATGCAGTGACATGGTACCCTAAACAAGGTCAGCGATATGTCACAAGTAGCTTAAAAGGTAGAAATTGCCACCTCCTACGACAAGCCCATGTTAAAGTTACCGTTTACTTTCATACAAGAGAACCAACTCGAGGGCCGGTTTCTTCCCCGAAGTTCCGGTCACGTGACTAACTCTGTGACTGGTCCATTTCCCGTAGGGCGGTTTTCAATCCCACTTTACAATTTTTGTACTGATTTTTAGTAAAAAAAAATTATTATTTTGCAAATCTTTTTGCACATCACATTTTACAAATTACAGAGTTTTTATAGAATATTTATAAATTTCAGAAATCATTTTACAAATTTTTGAAAACCGATTTGCTAAAATTAGCAATAAAATAAAATTACTTATTTTAAAAAAGTGGATATTGAAGGAAATGTTATTTCTAATTTAAA
This sequence comes from Eustalomyia histrio, assembly GCA_949748255.1. Taxonomy (NCBI): domain Eukaryota; kingdom Metazoa; phylum Arthropoda; class Insecta; order Diptera; family Anthomyiidae; genus Eustalomyia; species Eustalomyia histrio. The sequence goes on from OX456524.1 coordinate 59,202,643, forward strand.
CTTACATCTACGAAGTTAAATTGTCTTAAAATGTTACATAGATTAAAAAAATGGATCGGGAGTAAATATACCGACTCATGCCTGAAAATAGGACATCCACTTAAAATAGCACTAAAAAGTTTTTTTTAGTTCTAAAAATCAGTCCTAAAATAATTAAAATTTGACCTTAAAGGTAAAAAAAATTGACCAAAATATTTTTCAAAATAGAAATTACCAAATAAAAACAAAATGATTAATTCGTTTATGTTTTAACAATTTTTAAGATTTTTAAGCCTTTGATTTTATTTTTAATTTTGTATAAAATATATTTTTTGAAAAAAAATTAATAAAATAAAAAAATTCTCGATAAAAAAAATAAATTTAAAATTTTGTACTAATATTAATTATATTTAGTAATTTCTTTTGCTGATGTTAGCAAACAGATTTTAAATTCCACTTTACAAAAAGTATACTAATATTTAGTAGCGGCTACTAATTTTTCTAATAATTTCATTGCACCACACATCAGCAGACATCTGTTGCTAAGATTAGCAAAAAATACCGCGGGGCTCAAATTAGCAAAATTTCCCGCAATAACAGCAACATTTTTAGTTGCCATTACAGACTTTTTTTGTTGAGTGTACGTTTAATTTTCAATAATTTTCGTGAAGATAAAATTTGTGCAAATACTCCTTTTATAGTGAAATATACAAAATATGCAAACATGTGCATTTATTGACAAAATATGCATTTATAGTAAAATATGCATTAAAAAATCGATGCCATTTTGTTGCGAATTTATTGATACGCAGAGATATTTGGTTAACAGATAAATACAACAAAAATGTACCCGTAAAAATACAACCATTTTACAGAAAACTAATTTTGAATCGATCTGTATCTTTCCTTCCCAAATTGCGGTCAAAATTTCGGGGTTTTGGTATATTCTTAAAAATTTATAATATTTTACCTAAATCAAATGATAAATATTTGTTGCCCAGTGAAATAACCAATAAATTTAAAATGATTATTTCATTAATATAATATCTAAAACCAAATGAATTAACTCCCAAGAGAAAAAATTAAATAAAATCCAAATAAAATTAAATAAACCTCAAAGAAAAAAATTAAATTATCCCCACAATTTTGGAATTTTTTTTCATGATGAAATAACTTTAAAAAATTAAATGACATAGTTGCAAATCAAGAATTACCCCCTCCCCACCACCACCCTGCGCACAAAAAAAAATAAATAAAGAAATTAGCCCTAAAATTTATATAATGAGTTTTTTATTTATTTAAGCAACAAAAAAAGGAAAAATTTCGGAAAAATTATAGTTTGATTACAAAAAATCGTGAATGGTATCATCGACAGCTGTTTGGCATACTGGACACAGGAACTTGTAGAACCTATGATTTGCCTTAAGCGAGTTTGTTTTAACAAATGTTTTTAATATAAAAATTGTTGCCAAAATGTCGGGACATTAAAATAAGTTCGTATTAACCGAAAATTCGTCTTATACGAATTCGTCTTAAACGAGTTTTACTGCATTATCAATCTACAATAAGCCTGTACGAAATGTCGATAGTGAAACTGTACTGATTCGCTATTGACTTTGTCACCAGTACTACTGACTAATTATGCCCCAGCCAACGCTTTCTCCTATAGACATTTATCATATGCGTGTCATTGCGAATCTACACAACTATTGACTAGGTCTTGACATTGGAACCAGAGATTCATTAGTACATTTAAGCAATTCTAGTCTACACTTTTGGAACTTTTTACTTGATTTCCACTTAAGGAATGAATTAAAATTAAACAGGGGCATTTTGCTTTTGTTAAATTAGATATTTTATTAATACAAATTTTTTATAAATTTTATTAAAGTAAAAAAAATTTTCGTGCAAATTTAATTTTGGAGTAGACAAATCTTCAAAAGATTGCACAAAATCATCCACAGGCTCCTTAAAATCTTCATCAGGCTCCACAAAACCTCTAGAGTTGCAATTTTCACTAAAAATTGTTGCCTCTTTCTTGTTATTTTTATTTTTATACAATATTTATTGTTTTTTTCACATGTTTTTTGTAATTTCTTTTGCTCATTATATATTTTGTTCTAATTTGTATATTTAGCTTTAAATTAATTTTTCTTTATATTTTTATTAAAAACTTTAATTTTGCATGCATCTATGCACATGTATTTTCAACAAAATAAAACAATAAAAAAATCAAGAACAAGCACAAGCACAGCTCTGCAGCTGCAAAAAAGGAATGTAAAAAGTATAGACGCTTTGTTGACATGTAACCAAAAAGTCACCCAAAATAGTTGACAAAATTGGTGACTTGTAGACACTTGACCCCAGGCTTCCTACAGGGAATATACAAAACTGTCTGTCTGCCTTTCAAGATTTTAGATAATTTTTTTAAATCTTTCGACTTTTAGATAATTTTTAAAAATTTTTATATGGCAACACTAGTTGAAACTTTTTATTATTTATATTGAAGAAAAAAAATGGGGTGATTTTCAGCATATTAAAGGTTTTTTTACATATTTGGAAATTTCTTTTTCCGATCTGCTAATTTTACATAAAAAGTAAATAATGCACATCAAATTTTAAATATTTTTTCAAAAAGAGCAAAGAAAAAAAATATAAATACGTTTTTTCAAAAACGGTATATGCAAACCTGAAACTTTTATAGTTTTTTTTTTAAATTAATTTGTATAGCCGTCTTGGCTTCACATACTTTTATTTACATACTTTTTATTATGTACCCGAGTAAAAAAGTTGATCTGGCGCAATATTTAGTCATATCCAATTTGATATTTTTTAAAATCTGATGTAATATCTTACTGATCTTATTTGATCCGAAAAATGGCATCCAGCAATATATTTGGGGATTTAGAAGAATCTAAATTGATCCGAAAAATGGGATATCAAATTAGGCTCAGAAATATGTTTCGGGATTCAGTAAGATCCAAATTTATCCGAAAAATTTCAGATCGAATTGTATCAGATTAGTTTCAACAATATACAAGGTGGCGCAAAAGTAATCCTCCTATCAGAAAATGCTATAAATTTTGCGATTGGCCCCTAATGTCAGTTCGATTTTGACATTTGTGTAGTAAACACATGCGAAATACACGTTAATAAACAATGTTACGCTACACTGCTCCAGAACGCGGAATATTGGTGACTATTTATTTGAGCAATAATGAAGATGATTTTTCATCAAAAATAATCATGAGTGATGAGGCCCATTTCCATCTTAGCGGGTACGTAAATAAGCAAAATTTACACTTCTGGGGCACTGAAAATCCGCGTGTAACCCACGAAGAGCCATTACACTCGCTCAAAGTCACTGTATTGTGTGCTGTTTTCGCTGGAGGAGTCATCGGACCTTTTTTCTTCGAAGACGTCGCGGGACAAACGGTTACTGTGAATGGTGAGCGCTACAGAGCAATGATAAACGAGTTCTTTTTGCCGCAACTTGATTAATTGGGATTGGAAAACATGTGGTTCCAATAGGACGGTGCAACGCCACACACTGCATGTGCCACAACCGATATGCTGAAGGATGCATTTCCCGGGCGCCTAATCTCCCGTTTTGGCGATTTGCACTGGCCAGCAAGATCGCCTGATTTGACCGCTCCAGACTTTTTTTTGTGGGGCTTTTTGAAGTCGCGGGTTTATGTCAACAAGCCTCAGACTCTTGCAGCTCTTAAACACAATATCCGTCAAGAATGTGAGGACCTATTGCCGGAAGTTTTGGCCAAAGTGATGGAAAATGCCATAAAAAGGGCTCAAATTACAATCAACTGTGGCGGCATCATATTCTCGACTTGATGTAAAAAAATTAAAAGACCAAATAAAAATAATCCACAAGAAGAATCAAAGTTTTTAATTTTTTTTTTAAATTACAGCCAAAAAACATCGGAAGGTTATTTTTGCGCCACCCTGTATACCAAATCTAGTTTATTAAAAAACGCATACAAATTTTTTTACATTACAAAAAAATATTAAAATTCTAAAAAACATGCCTCGCCAGGATTTGAACGCGGTCTGACATAGTTGTCGTGAGTTGAACAATCAGCAGGGTGTGGCTGAATTTATTAAAATACATGTTTGGTACAATTGTGTCATATAGAATTACATCCTCGGGAGTTTTTTATAATTAGATATTCGGAAATTTGGGAAATATTTCTATATATCAATATCTTAAATTTGTTTGCAAATATTGTATTGTACCATATATAATTATATCTTATACCATATCAAAACATATTTCTTATATTGGAACATATATAAGTGTATCTCATACCATATTAAAAAATATTTCTGATTATGGACCATATATTATAATATCTTAAATAATAAATACACTCACCAAAAAAAGTCTGTATTGACAACTGAAAATTTTGCTGTTATTACAGGAAATTTTGCTAATTTGAGCCCACCGGTACTTTTTGATAATCTTAGCAACACATGTCTGCTGACGTGTAGTACAAAGAAATTTGTAGAAAAATTAGCTGCCGCTAATAACTTTTAGTAAGCTCTTTGTAAAGTGGAATTTAAAATCTGTTTGCTAAAATCAGCAAAAAAATTTACTAAATATTGTTAATATTAGTACAAATTAAATTTTTTTTTTTTTTATCGAACATCACAATTTTATTATTTTATTAATTTATCCAAAAAATATTTTAGACAAAATTAAAAAAAAAACTTAAAAAATAAACGAATTTATCATTCTGTTTGAATTTCTGTTTTGAAAAATATTTTAGTAATTTTTGATTTTTTTACTTTTAATGTCAAATTTTATTTGTTTTTAGGGCTGATTTTTAGAACTAAAAAAAAAATTTTTTTGTGCTATTTTAAGTGGATGTCCTATTTTCAGACATGAGTCAGTATATTCACTTCCGATTATTTTAATCTGTGTAGTAACATTTTAAGGCAATTTAAGTTTGTAGGTGTAATTTTTAGTAATTAGAAATAACATTTCATTTTTAGTAAATCGGTTTTCAAAAATTTGTAAAATGATTTCTGAAATTAGCAACTAAAATTTGTAAATATTCTGTTAAAATTCTATAATTTGTAAAATGTAAATAGCAAAATAAATTTGCTAAATAATAATTTTTTTACTAAAAATCAATACAAAAATAGTAAAGTGGGATTGAAAACCGTTTACAAATTTTTCAACAAACTTTTTTTTCTGAGTGTTACATATATAAATATATTTGGTTCTGTATAAGCCATATATAAGTAAATATGGTCTCGTGTAAGCCATATGAAGTTTTAAATAGTGTTTTATATAATTTTATATTATATAATATATACAATATCTTATCATACAAAGCATATCCAATTTTATAAAGATCAAAATATAAATAGATGTAGTTATATATGGCACAATATAAGGTAATTTAAAAAGAATTTATTTAATATATATGGTAATGCATTCTGCCATATGTAAATATATATGCTAATATATTATTAGATAATGCCACATACAAGGTGGCGCAAAAGTAATCCTCCTATCAGAAAATGTTATAAATTTTGCGATTGCCCCCTAATGTCAGTTCTGTTTTGACATTTGTGTAGTAAACACATGCGAAATACACGTTAATAAACAATGTTACGCTACACTGCTCCAGAACGCGGAATATTGGTGACTATTTATTTGAGCAATAATGAAGATGATTTTTCATCAAAAATAATCATGAGTGATGAGGCCCATTTCCATCTTAGCGGTTACGTAAATAAGCAAAATTTACGCTTCTGGGGCACTGAAAATCCGCGTGTAACCCACGAAGAGCCATTACACCCGCTCAAGGTCACTGTATGGTGTGCTGTTTTCGCTGGAGGAGTCATCGGACCTTTTTTCTTCGAAGACGTCGCGGGCCAAACGGTTACTGTGAATGGTGAGCGCTACAGAGCAATGATCAACGAGTTCTTTTTGCCGCAACTTGATGAATTGGGATTGGAAAACATGTGGTTCCAACAGGACGGTGCAACGCCACACACTGCACGTGCCACAACCGATATGCTGAAGGATGCATTTCCCGGGCGCCTAATCACTTGTTTTGGCGATTTGCACTGGCCAGCAAGATCGCCTGATTTGACCGCTCCAGACTTCTTTTTGTGGGGCTTTTTGAAGTCGCGGGTTTATGTCAACAAGCCTCAGACTCTTGTAGCTCTTAAAGACAATATCTGTCAAGAATGTGAGGCCAAAGTGATGGAAGATGCCATAAAAAGGGCTCAAATGACAATGAACTGTGGCGGCGGCCATTTACATGACATCATATTCTCGACTTGATGTAAAAAAAATTAAAAGACCAAATAAAAATAATCCACAAAAAGAATAAAAGTTTTTCATTTTTTTTTTGAATTACAGCCAAAAAACATCGGGTAGTTATATCGCTTTCTACCTACATTTATGGGATTTTGAAAGTAGATGTTGCTTTAAAGGAATGCCGCGGCGTGCCAGTGTAAATTGAGTCAAAGGTTTAAATTTTTATAACATTTTAAATATCGGAGATGTTTAGGGATATGAGACTTTAAAAGCAGCTTTCATAAACTACAAAGGAGTGCCAACATACTGCTACAAAGAGAATTCCTTGTTTATAAAAGTCATCAATGGAGCCTCAGCTTAGTCAATTGTATTATCATCACCAAAAGTAATACTTATGTGCCTTCGTAAATTTACTTTTAAGATTTTGTAAATTTTTAAATAAAATAATTTGGAAAATTTATAAAAAAATCAATTTTTGGTACATTTTGTGTCGAAACAGAAATATTTTAAATGAAGTTTCGTTTCCAAATGAAATTCTTATTTGACATTCGGTAATGCCAAATTAAATTCAGTTTTTTATGACAAGAAAATATTTCATTTGATACATAATTTGCCTAATTTTTTTGCCCACAATATTTAAACCCTTATTTTATTCTCCTCTGCCAGATATCCCATTTTAATTAAACTCGAAGGCAATACATCTGGATGCTCTTGTTGTAAGCGCAATGTTACGAAATCTAGCTTAACAAAACTTTTGCTAACTTATTATTTTGAGTGATTTAAATCAAGTTAACCAAAGTCTCCTCTATATCTTCTTTGTTTTGATTGTGAAATTTATGATGTTTTTATTTAAAATTTTAATATGAATTATGTATTCCTTTTTAAGTGTGTTTTTTGGCATTAATTAATTGTTCATTTTGTTTTATAAAAAACCATTTTTAAGCATTTTTAATAGTCTCAATTTTTTTTTGATAATGTTTGGCAAGTTGAATGCCAAATTAACTTTACCTATTAAGCAAAGTAATATAGAACAGGTGTTGAGGTGTCATTCAAATATTTAAAAGCTACACTAAAAAATAGTAGTTTTATGAACTTTCCATAATAATATTTCATAACACTGTTGCAACAAGAAAAAATTTCCTGAAAGAGTCCAACGGGAAATGAAAACATTCGTTTCAGCCCTAGTACGCCTGAATCGAACCAAAAATAATCCCATTTTTCGAAGGGGGCGGTGTTGACCTTAAAAAATCTCGAAAATTGATTTTCGGGTTCCCTATGGGAGGTACGTCCTTGGGTCCTAGGGACGAAATAATCATCTTAGCCCTTTTATTTGCGCCCACTCCCGACCCAAGCGGTCCATAAATAGTATACATTGTTGCACAATGGGTTCCATACTTCCACATACTTTCCACAACGTTTTTGAGGGGTTCCTCAAGGTGGTAAGTCCTTGGGATCTATTAAGAAAAGTTTAGGCTTCGCTATACCTAGAAAACCCGGATAGGACCAAAAATAATACCATTATTCGAGGGGGACGGTGTTGTCCTTTAGAAATCTCGGGAATAAGAGCGCTCCGGTAGGCTAGTTGGTAGCGTGCTAGCTTATCAGTGCGGGGGTCGTGGGCTCAATTCCCATCAGAGGCTCTGGTTTGTTTTCGCTACAACGAGCCGAAGGCCTTTGTTGCTAGTGCTCGGTTAGGGATTTAGGATATAATTTGTAATTATATGATTTATCTAGAAGTTTGTTATTTAGATAGTAGCTTTAATTAGCCACATAAGGCCCTAATGGCTCGGTTATGTAAATGAAGAAGAAGAAGATTAATAATCCAATATGTTAAATGACTAATTTGTCTGTAAGAATGTTCTGGTGTTGTGTTGTGCTACAAAATCTGATATCAAAAAAAAAATCTTTTTTGTTTTTGTTTTAGTGGGCCAGATAGAAGGGGTCAAGATATGTATACTTATGAATAACTTTTGTAAAGTTTTTAAGTTAATAAAATTATTTTTTAAAATTTAACAATTAAGTCTGAAGTTTTTTTTATTTATTTTATACAACAAAAAACAAAAAGTTATTTTCTGTATTATATGCTGTAGGGATTCATATAAATTGTCACTATAAGAATCAGAGTCTGAAGAAGACAAAAGTTCAAGTTTTATTTCTAACTCTTCTCTTGTTCGCACAAAATTGCTCATTGCCGAGCTTATATTAATTATTTTTTGGTTTTTGTCATAATTTGTTAATATTTATTTAATTTTTTTAAATTTTATCATGTTTTGTTTGATTTTTTTTCTTGAGTGGCCTTTTATATAATAATATTTTTATAATAGCAATAATTGATAACGAATATTGTCGAAGAATTATTGCAACATAAATTGCCGGCAATAAATATTTACGAAATCGAGTCATCCACACAGAAGATAAGTTAGTTTTCACATTTGCTGCAATATATGCCCACATATTTGTCTCCATTCTAGACTACGGGATGTGCATTTATTTATATTGCACATTACTGTAAAATCTTTAAACTGCTGCCATCTATTGATAACAAGCATTTTTAGTTTTAAAAACTCTAGCATTCGTGTTTTTATTAGTTTGCATTTCTATAGAAATGCCTAAATTGGTTTGAAAAATTACAAATTTTAAGTTGAAAGTTAAAGTTAAAAAATGAAAAGTCAAATTAACCAATTATTGTTAACCTCTTAGTAATCATTTAGGTAACCAATTATTTTTTTTACCTCCTATCTGCAAAAAGGTAACCCATTACTTTTCATTTTGTAATAAGCATAATTGCAAGAATGAACCCAAAATTACTAAAATTAAAAAAAAAACATTCAAATTACAAAAAAATCAATCGAAAACTAAAATTACAATTAAAACTGCTTCAATGCGCCAAATTTAAAAGATCGTTGAACTTTAAAAAGGTGAAAATAGACAATTGAGAAAAAAATTGTTAAAATAAAAAAATAAAAGAATTTTTAAAAAAATCGCCAAAATTTTAAAATAAAAAATTTAATAGTTTTCGAGAAAAAGGCGATCTTAAATCTAATAAAATTTCAAAACTTGAGACCTCTGCTGCAAAAAGTTTTTCTCTAGCGCTTTTAGTTTTAGAGATATGAACTAATGTAATGGCATCTAAACAATTCAAATCAATTTTTTTGTTTAGTTTTGGCGATTTTTTTCAATTCCAGCGTTTTATCGGTATGAGGGACTTTTTAAATTTTAAAAACTATTTTAAATATTGTCGCTTTTTTAGTTTGAGCGTTTTATCGAATTTTGATTTTCGAGTTTTGTCATTTCTTTTTTTTTTATTTGCAGAATTTTTAATTTTTGGAGATTTTTCTAATTTCGGGGATTTCTTTAAATTTATAAGCGATTTAAGTGTTTTTTAAATTTTTTTAATTTTTGTTTTTCTTGCATTTGTAAAAAATCTTCGTTTTTCTTAAATTACTTATTTTTTTTCTAAATTTTCAAATCGAATGAAAAAAAGTCGAATATCATTTCTAAATTACTCAATCGAATAAAACAAAATCGAATGAGCAATAAATCGATTGAATTCCCAAATTTGTAAATCGATGCGGTAAAAATCGATTGAATTCCCAATTTAGTGATTCAACAACTCGAATGATGAAAAACAAATGAAGTCTTTTAAAATTAAATCGTTTGAGACCATGTAAGAATTCATTCCCAAAGACAATCACAATTGAAAATTGAAATAAGAATTGAATTCTTTAGAAGCTCTGTTTGACATAAGTAACTTTAAAAGTTAAGAATAAACGTTGGCTTATGTCAAATTGTTAGAAATATAATTTAAATTTATATCTATTTATTGGTACCATATTTTGTGATACTTTTTTTTCGGTGTACATCAAAATCTTTATTTAAAGTCTTTTTTGTTATTTAACGTCTTCTTTCAGACAATTACAATTAATACTTAGTATAAATAATATGCAAATTAATTTTATTATCTGTAAAGGGCGTGGTAGAGAAGAACAAAGTACAATTTTAAAAATCGTAACTACGCTGTAAATTTGATTGTAAATTATTTGAAAAAGTTTAAATAAATATTTTTATTTGAAATAAATTCTAGCAAGTGTTAATAATTTAGAAATATTCTAGCAAATATTAATATTTTAATAGATATTTTAAATACTTGACAATACTTATAATCGAGCATTCAAAAACATATACAGTCAGAGTCAAAATTTAGCATACAGCGAACAATAATTTCTGTGAAGAATAATATCTTTAAAAGAAATTAATATTTTTAATAAAATAAACATGTTTGGGACAGTCTTACTATTATTTAACAGTTATTTGTTTTCTTTCTTATAATAGAGATGTTATAAGTTTTATGTAACAAAAGAGAAAATGCTCTTTAAAATGCGGTCAATATTTAGTATACAAAATATTTAAATAGAATAAAATAAGTACCGTTATGGCTAAATCGTGTATTGAACACTTTGTTTTACACAATTATAAATGAATTAAGTATTTATTTTGTAAGTACAGAGTTAGGAAAATATTTAGGGACCAGAATGGCACGTGGCAAAAATTTACCAGTGGAGGTTAGAGACTTAATCGTGTTCCACCGAAGTAACGGAAAATCTTTCGGAGATATTGCTAAACTTGAAAACAAACGGCGGGCAACTATTCAAAAAGTTGTTGAAAGAAATAAAGCTCGAGGAAACACCAAAACTGTAAAACATACCGGTCGACCACGCTCTCTAACTGATTATGAGGCGCGTCAAGAAAACTCCAAAGTCTAGTGCAGTTAAAATAGCTGAAAAGATTTCTCAGGAACGTGGTGAATCAGAAAGTGCATCTACAATTAGAAGACGGACTACATGGAATAATGCCTAGAAAAAAACCTTTAATTTCTGCGGCAAACCGTACTAAACGTAAAGGCTTTGCAAAAGCTCACATAACCTGATGAGAGTAAATTTGAGATTTTTAGATAAAAATCAAGAGGGAAGGTCTGAAAAACAAAAAATAGTGAGGTGCTTCCACAAAACCTTAGTGCTACTGTAAAACACGGCGGTGGCTCTTTGATGGTTTGGGGTTGTATGTCAGCTGCACGACCAGACAAACTTGTTTCAATTGAAAGTACAGTGAATAGCCGAGACTACTTACAAATTTTAAAGGACAGTTTGAAATTAAGTGCTGAATATTTAGGTCTTATAACACCATGGGTCTTTCAGCAAGACAATGACCCAAAACACACCGCCAGAAATGTTAAGGAGTGGCTGTTGTACAACGTGCCTAAACAGTTTAATTTACCTCCGTAATCTCCAGACCTTAACCCCATAGAGCACCTTTGGGAAATTTTGAACAGAAACATTAGAAAACAAAACATTTCATCCAACAACGAACTTCGAACAGCTTTAAGGGAAGAGTGGGGCAAAATTACTAAAGATGTTACTGAACCTCTTGTAAATTCCATTAAAAGGCTGTAATAAAGCTGATAGGAGGACCAACAAAATATTAACTTTTTATTTTTGGATTTTGGTAATATAAAATAGGGTGTTACCAATCGACTGTATACTAATTTTTGACTGTTTTTTCAGGTACTTATTCCCCCGTCCAATAAAATTTTCATGAACTCAGTTTTAATTTTCAACATTTTTCAAAATAATAAATTATTAAACTTCAAATTTACTTCTAAGTTTGTTCAAACTAATATATTTGTTTTTCTAATCAAAATATTTTGCTTCAGAAATGAAAATACGTGCTGTATACTAAATTTTGACTCTGACTGTATTTCATACACTGAGTTTCCAAATACAAAATTTTTCAATATAGAAATATTTGAATCTTTCAAATATAAATATTTTTTTTGAAGAAATATTTGTGCTTTGAAATTTAAATATTGATATATAAAAAATATTTGAAAGTTTTTGATTTAAGTGAACATTTTCAAGTAATTTTCCTGGTATGTTTAAAATAACTTCCGGTATTAAAGTAAATTTTGAGTATTTTTTGATTTAAAAATTTGAATAAAACATTAATCTTTATGTTACTACGTTCTATATGCGTGCTCGTGCGACATATATATGCTAAATTGTAATCAAAGTTATTGGCTTTGTAAAATCAAACCTGGTAACTAGATAATTTCTTCCATTTAAAAACCAGTTAAAAATGTAAAAAAACACGTTTTGAATTTGTTTAACATTTTTAATAGAATTTTAAGATTTTTTTTTTTTATCAATTCATAAAACCGTTTCTTTCCGGTTTTTAACAAAAAAAAAATCCATATGTCGTCATATACAATTTAATAATATTTGCATATAAATCTTTTAATATTAGTTCTAATAATATAAATTTGCTCAAACAATTTGTGTGAATTTTTTTTAATAAGACAATCTTTAAAAATAATTGAAACAATATAATGTTAATAACACTGTGCAACAAATTTTGGTTAGTGCCCTTTAGCTTTAATGGGTTCAAAGCGAAAAAAGGAAATCTTTCGTTTTAACCGAATTTTGGCAAAAAACTAGATCAAACTGAAATTAAAATCAAATTTTCTATACAAAGAAATCAAGTTTCGTAAGCAGATATTCCGAAAGTCAAGTTTAATAATTATGTATGTTTACATAGCATTCAGCATGTATGAAAATATTTTGGAAATCTGGCATCACCTTGTGAAAAATGAAAACAATTAATAAGTTTTTATTAAATTAATGGCTTTCTGTAGGTTATTTTTTATTTTGTTTAAAAAATGTAGTGGTTGTCAAAACGAAATATAATTTAGCTGTCAAATTTCGTAGTGTAAGCGGAGATAATTTGAAATTGGATATAATTCGAGTTTAAATGAGATTTAGGTATAGTGTAAATTCAGTGCAAAGTCTTTGCAAAATCCGGATTTTTATTATGTAGCCTCTTGAAATATGTGTCTGTTTCAATGTTAATGACGGTTTAAATTGCAATCACGGCAAGTTAATTTGCTAATTTTCATACAGATTTTTTAGAATCAATTTAGCGGTTCAGAAATTGTCAATGAAAATGTAAGGACATCTCGAAATTTTTCCAACAAAAAAAATATAGATTAGTAAAGCACTTAAATGTGCTTTGAAGAACTGTATCATTTGTATGAAGATTTTAGAATGTCCTCACAATTTCACTCACAATATCTTAACTGCTGGTCAGATTTTGAACAATCACAAACAGTATGGATAAAAATAAGTAATCTGTCTTAAGCTTTCGTAGCGTGGATGCAATTAAAATAAAAAGACATTCCATGAGGTAATAATATAAAAATCTGAGCTAACTTTACAAAACACTTTAAGGGTTTTATATAACCAAAAAGGCTTTTACTTCAGGATGCACAAAATTCATGGGACAATATTATCGCACACGACATCGTGGCCATAATTTTTATTTTAATTTTTAAATTATTTTCACTAAAAGTTTGCTCTTTTTCATCTGTGTCAATTTGTCATTTTTGATGCAGATGCAAAGGTGAATTGTTTGACGTCGTGTCCTATTTCTTGTCCAATGATTATTGTATCTCCTTGAGTATACTTTCATTTCGCTCATTGGAACCATTGGGGCTAAAAATTCTTGTTGCATTATGTAATTAATAACTAGAACAAAAATTATGTTAAAGAAATTTTATTATTGGATAAAAGTAGGTTTCAAATGTGAAATTTTGAATTAAAAATAAATAGTTTAAACAAATTTGATTAACCTTGAATATTTATAAAAACAATCCAATATCTCTATATGTATAGCGTTTATATATATATAAATGTATGTATTTATGTTAACAAATACAAATTAATTTGATAGGCTTGATAATAGTAATTTACACCATTTCTCACGTTATAAAACAGGCTCCTAGGTAATTTCCCTGTTAAAATCTTAGAAATTTCTAAACGAAAAAAGGGCAGAATTAAAAAAAAAAAAATTATAAGGAAAATGTTTAAGAAATAGACAACTACTATAGCATGGATTGATATTGCAAATTTAAACTCAAAACTGTAACCGTCATTCCTACACTCAGAAAACAATATCAGTTATGGCCAACGAATTTGTTGCCAATCTAATTCTTTCAATTACATTATTAAATTATATTTTTGGTTGTAAAAGCCAACTCAACAAACATTGAAAAGTTAAGAATTCAAGTCCTAAAAATATTGCTTGTATTGTTCTTTATTTTAAGTTTAATGATTTACAGTCAAAATCAAGTTCATACAAATAAAAATAATTTCTTTGATGTTTTCCGTTTATTGTCAATATTTTAAAATATAATTAAAACATTTGTTCAAATTTACAGTTCTCCTCTGAAGATTTTTATTAAATCTGAATTTCGTTCATGGATTTTAATGAAAGCCATATTTATTTGGAGCTAAACTATGTCTTTACATTATGAGTTTTTCTTATTTCAAAAAGATTCTACAAATTTCTACGCTACGAAAGTCAAAAACTCAAAGTGAAATATACAAAATTAAATTATAAAAATGTATGCAGTATCCCTGCGGGACCTATACCAGGACACGTCACGTGACCAGTTCAATGTGATAAGAATTGGTTACGGTACCTGTTTTTTTAACATGGGCTTGTCCTAAGAGGGGGTCGATTGCCTCTGTGGCATGTCATACACTCTAAAAAATGTTTGTGAATATACTATAATAAAATAGGTAAAATTGTATGTAATATTACGAAAATTCGGTTAATATAAACAAAAAATGCCTAAAAATGTTTTGTACACACTTTAATATACAATAATACACACAAGAAATATTTGTAGACATAATGTGCTTAAAATTAAACACTTTGTGCCTAAAATAAGTATTATTTTGTTAAATTAAAATGTTACGCACAAATTTTGTAAATATACTTTGAATGATAATACATAAATATTTTGACATTTGGAAATTGGAAAATATTAAAAACAGATAAAAACGAAAATTAATTATTCAAAAATGTATAAATATAATATTTGTGAATGTTGTGAATTTAAATTCAAAATGACCATCATGACAGCACATTCCCTGTCAGAATATATTATGTATTATATTAATAATTCATTATTCATTATTATTAAAACATACATACATAAAATAAATTCATTCTTTTAAAAAAAATATTTTTCTGCAGTTTAATTTAAACCATGCTTTGGTAAATATACGCATTTTTTTTATATAATTACGCATATAGAAATGCATTTTTAGGCATTAAATGCGTATATTTACTCTTCAAATAGGTTTTTTACGCACACTTTTAGTAAATTTTTGAATTAGTACTTTTAAAATTTCATTTAATTTTTAAGCACTTTCAATGTAAAATTACCCATTATGTGTGTACGAACTGAATAACACTTGATTTTAGCATTAATTACAGACAAAATTTTTTTGGCCGATGGCCTTTGTTGCAAGTGCTCGGTTATGGTATTAATATATAATTTGTAATTATATGATTAGTATAAATATAAATACAGGTTGGTTAAAAGTTCCTGCGCTCACCAAGAGATGGCACTCTAGCTCCAAACTTTTTTTTTTCTCAAGTTGGTATAACTGTCCTGAGAACACATGCAAAGTTGCAAGTCATTCTGTCAAATCTTTCTTTGTTTACAAGCCATATGAAGTTGACGTGTCATAGTTTTTTTTTAATATGGGAAAAATTGAATATCGTGCAGTCATTAGATTCTTTGTTTTGAAGGGTTTAAAAGCAAAGGAAATTTATGAACAATTGTTAGAAGTGTATAAGGAGTCCTCACCTTCAAAACGCACCGTTGAATTTTGGGCTGGTGAATTTAAACGTGGTCGTACCAGCCTTAAAGACGATCCACGCGAAGGACGACCAAAAACTGCAACCACAGCAGAAATCATTGAGCAGGTACATAATATGGTTAGTGAAGATACAAGTTTGACTAAGCGTGAAATTGCTAATGCCATAGGCATCTCAAACGAACGAGTACTCCATATTTTACATGAAAAAACTGTTTGAAAATTTGGTGCCGCACACATTAACAATTCAACAAAAACTGGATCGAAAACAAATTTCTCTGCGTTATTTGGAGCGTTTTAAGCTGAATAAAACAGACTTCTTGCGTGGTTTTATAACTATGGATGAGGAGAACGTTTAGAGCGGACTGAAGCTGGTTGTTCAGCTCCAAAGCAGGTGAAGTCACAACGATCAGCAAAGAAGGTTATGGCATCAGTTTTTTGGGATGCAAAAGGAATTTTGTTGATTGATTATCTTTAGAAAGATAAAACAATCAACTCTTATTGCAGCCTTTTGGATCAGCTGGATGAAAAAATTCGTGAGGAAAGACCTGGTTTAAAGAAGAAAAAATCATTTTTCATCAAGACAATGCACCTGCTCACAAAAGTGTTTTGACGATGGCTATATTCAAAGAATTAAAGTACGAATTGCTTGAACATCCACTGTATTCACTAGATTTGGCTACCAGTGACTACTATCTCTTCAGAAATCTCAAACAATTCCTTCGTGGAAAGCATTTTTCGTCGAATGAAGAGGCCATAGGAGTCGTAGACGGTTATTTTGCAGAGCTTGGGAAAACCATTATAAAGATGGGATAAAATTATTGGAAGATCATTGGAACAAGTGTATTGAGCTTCTAGGAGATTATTTATTTATTTATTTATTTATTTATTTATTTATTTATTTCTTTATTTATTTATTTATTTATTTATTTATTTATTTATTTATTTATTTATTTATTTATTTATTTATTTATTTATTTATTTATTTATTTATTTATTTATTTATTTATTTATTTATGTATTTATTTATGTATTTATTTATGTATTTGTTTATTTATTTATTTAATTATTTATTTATTTATTTATTTATTTATTTATTTATTTAATTATTTATTTATTTATTTATTTATTTATTTATTTATTTATTTTTTTATTTATTTATTTATTTATTTATTTATTTATTTAATTATTTATTTAATTATTTATTTATTTATTTATTTATTTATTTATTTAATTATTTATTTATTTATTTATTTATTTATTTATTTATTTATTTATTTATTTATTTATTTATTTATTTATTTATTTATTTATTTATTTTTTTATTTATTTATTTATTTATTTATTTATTTATTTATTTATTTGTTTAATTATTTATTTATTTATTTATTTATTTATTTATTTAATTATTTATTTATTTATTTATTTATTTATTTATTTATTTATTTATTTATTTATTTATTTATTTATTAATTTTATTAATCATATAATTACAAATTATATCTTAATACTCTAACCGAGCACTAGCAACTAAGGCCTTCGGCTCGTTGTACCGAAAACAGACCAGAGCCTCTGGTGGGAATTGAACCCACGACTCCCGCACTGATAAGCTAGCACGCTACCAACTAGCCTACCGGGGCGCTCGTAAAAAAAAAATAATATATTTCATAACAAAAACAGTATTCTTTCATTTCGAGCGCAAGAACTTTTGAACCAACCTGTACATAAATAATATATTTACATATATCAGTACACATTACTATATATAATTATTTATTACATTAGTTTTTTTTAAATTACCATATATTGTGCCATATATAACCACATCTAGTTATAAATTGATCTTTACAAAATTAGATATGATTTAGATGATAAGATATGGTATATAATTGTATATAACACTGTATATAATTATATATGGCTTACACATATTTATTAATATATGACTTATACAGAACCATATATAATTACATATGCTCTCTAATATTTGCCATATAATAATATATGGTCCATTATCAAAAATATTTTTCAATATGGTATGAGATATTATTGTATATGATTCAGTATATGGTCCAATATAAGATATATTTTTTGATAGGGTATAAGATATGATTAGATATAATTATATGTAGTTCCATATCAATAGCTTCGAATCCCAGCCATTGAAATACATTTTTTAGTGTTTTATTAATTTTTTTATATTAAGAATTTTTTGTCCAAAACTTTCAATTTTAACTCATTTCAGGACAACCCCTAGAAATTTTTTAATATAAGATATAATTAGTTTAAGACAATCTGAGTACATATAGAATTATAAATAATAAATATTTTAATTGATCCTCGATTATTGCTTTTTCTGTGCTTAAAGACTTTCAATTGAAGGTTTGCTAAAAAATTTATATCAATCATACATATGTTTGCAAATGAAAAAATTATTTTTTTTAAACATTTCAAAATTTCAAATAAATTTTCAATTGTATCAACTTTAATATGATTTAAAAATATGCCCAATTTTTAAAGTGTAAATACATTCGATATTGGCTTAAAATTTTTAACTGAATAAACACAAAATTGATTGGAACCCCAATTTTAGTATTTTTCGGCGTTTTTTCTGATCAATTTTTGGCAAAAACTCAAATTCATATTTGGTTATCTAAGATATATGTAAACAAATCTGTAGTTACCGTTTAAACCTATTTAATTTTTGGAAAAAATAATCGCCATAATAAGTTTTTTAATTTTTTAAAAGCTAAAGTAAATATTTTAATTGTTAATTTAACGAAATACATTTAGGAAATGGTGTAGAAAAATAATACAAATCAATTTCCTTCTATGTGGTTTAAGCTGTTTGTGTTAACAAGGCTATTATCGATAAATCGCCAAGCATCAAATAAACAAAAATCTTAATAAATAAAAACTTGTTTAGATTTTTGTTTTAATTTTCAAATAAAAATGCATTAATAAAAAAGTTTAATTTATTATTTTTTTGTATTAATTTGTTTTATTTTTTTATCGATTATTAATTTTACCTTAATAATATAATTTTCTTAACTTAAGAAATTAAATTTAAATCTAGAAAATAAGATTTAATCACATAATGGCAGTACATTTCATAAAAAAATACAAATAAAAAAACAGTAATAATTATAGGTGTACATAACAATTTGAAAAACTTAAAAAACATTAACTTTAAAACACTTTTTTTATACTAACAAAACAAAATGATAAATTATTTCAATTTGTATTAAAGTCGTGGTCGTTTTGTAGTTGTAGGTTGATTGGTTGAACCATTAAAATTATAAGCTACAATTGTTTTTGTATTATTTTTATACTCTTGATCGGGAGAACTTTGTAATTTTGCCGCTGTTAATGTCGGTAGTTTTGTAGTTGTAGTATTGCCTTTTAATCGACGAATTTCTTCCTTAACTTTGGCAAAAAATGGATGGTTAAAGGGATCTTTTCTAAATTTTTCATAATCCGTAGTAGTTGGGGAATTTGTGGTAGAAAATGGTTTCAAGGTTGTGGTTACATATGATTTAATAGTTGTTAAGGTTTTTTGTAGCATAGATTTTGTGGTTGATGCTTTTGCGGCACTAGGACTGGTTGTTCCTGTTGTCATAGGTTTAGTAGTATTTATAGTTGCAGGCTTTAAAGTAGTTGTTTTATAACTTTCCTTATTTATAGCACTGATGATTTGTGGTTTTGTAGTTTGTGGTGTAGTAGGATTTGTGGGTTTTAGGGTTTGCTGTATTAGTGTTTTGGTATTTGGCATTTTTGTAGTTGTGACTTTTAAATTACTACTTAACCAATTCCAGGCAGTTTTTAAAGTTGACGTTGTAGTAGTTATAGTTTTCTTAGTAGTAGTAGCTGGTTTTGCCGTGGTAGTTTTGTCGTAAATTCGCCAATTTTTAGTAGTTGTTAGCGGTCTTTTAGAAGTTGTTATCAAAGAGTTTGATGGTGTAGGAGTTTTAGTGGTTTTGATTTGTTGCTCATTTCTCCAATTCCAAGTGGATTTGTCAGGTTTAATGGTAGTTGTTTTCTGAAGTTTTGTAGTTAAGTAATTGTTAGTATCATTATTGTATTTTTGGCTTAACCAATTCCACGTTGTTGCTGCACGCTTTGTAGTTGGATATAGTTTTGTAATAGTTTGTGGAGATTTTGTAGTTATAGTATTGGAATATCTTTGATTTTGCCAATTCCATGTGGTGGTAGCTTTAGTAGTTTTTGGCAATTTAGTAGTAGTAGTAGACCAATTTGAAATAGGTTTTGCAGTGGGTTTAGCATATTGCTGATTTTGCCAACTCCAGGTGGATGAAGATCTATTTTTTGGCATTATTGTAGTTGTTGTACGAATTTCTGTAGGTTTTGTAGTAGAACTTGCAAACTTTTGATTTTGCCAATTCCAACTGGCTGTGGTTTTAGGAGTTTTTGTTGTAGTTATTGGTTTTGCAGTCGAATTTGCATATTTTTGATTTTTCCAATTCCACGAGGTGGTGGTTTTAGGAGATTTTGAAGTTGTTGACTGAATTGTAGACTTTGTAGGAGTATTTGCATACCTTTGATTTTGCCAACTCCAGCTGGTTGTGGTTTTAGGGGATTTTGTTGTTGGTTTTGCAGTTGAATATGCATATTTTTGATTTTGCCAACTCCAGGTGGTTGTGGTTTTAGGAGACCTTGTAGTCCATGAAGTGGTTGTTGGCTTTTTCGTTGTATTTTTTAACGTAGTTGTAGTTTTTCTTGTAGTTGTGGTAATTGGTTTTGCAGTTGTAGTCCATGAAGTGGTGGATTTTTGATTTGTAAATGCATTCCATGTAGTCGTTGGTTTAAGTGTGGTCGAATTGTTGGGTTTTCTGGTTGGAGTTTTAATTGTTGGTTGTCTGGTTGTTGTTGTAGTTTTAAAATTACTGTTTTTGGTAGGATTGGGTGTAGGTAAATCTTGTAAAAATGGATTCAATTGATATGATGACTTTATAGGCTTTTCAGCAGCAGTAAATTTAATGCTTTCATTAAGAAAGGGATTTAAGTTAAAAGAGTCCACTATAATAGCATCCGAAGGTTTGTTTTGGACACTATTAAGTGATCCAGGCTTATAACTACCATTTAGGAAGGGATTTTTATTATAAGAAGGTTTCGATGTTAGCTCCTCTGCCTGATAATTTGGTAGTTGTAAGGAGCCTGATTGCAGCTGATTGTTAAAAGTTTGTGGCTTTGTAGTTTGTCCCCAATTTGGTGTAGGTGTCAAAGGTTTTAGTTTATTATTTAAAAATGGATTGTTTTTATATTTATGGTAATTAATAGAGTTCTCAGCTGCAATTTTGGATGGCTGTAAAAATGGATTATTATAATAGTTGGGTATTTGATTTTGAGTTTGCATTACAAACGCATGAGTTTGACTTTGAGTTTTGGAGTTTTGTAAAAATGGATTATTTGGATAATTTGGTTTATGATTATTTAAAGTAATTTTAATATCTGGATTATTGAAAGGTTTTTGTGTAGTAATTGTGTGTGGTTTTAAGCTAAGACCACTTAAAAATGGGTTATGACTATAAGCAGCTTGTGGCTGACCTGAAACTACTGGTTTACTTGCGGCTACTGGCTTTGCAGGCATGAAAATATTCTTTTCATAGTCATCTATTTCATTGCCGGTGAAACATGAACGTATTTCATCCATTTTACGATTACAACAATGAGGTTTGTAAACTGTCCATGCATTAAAACCATCACCTGAGATTCGTGTATGCTCCTCATGGATAATTTTTATACATCTTACATCATCTGATATGTCCGAATCTAACAGTTTATCACAGGGTATATTACAAGCTTTACCACCATATTGATCATGGGAACACCAAAAAAGATCACTTATCTGAAAAAGACCATGATCCGCCGAGCCATCAGTATTTAAACGCCCTACAGCAGCAGTATTGAAACTTGATTCATGTTGAGCTATACAAACCCATGTTGGAATTTGTTCCATTGGCATTTTATGCCTACTTAAGAGTTCTTGAGCTAATTCACATTTTTTATAAATTTTACCTTTTACAGGGGCTTGTGGATAATAAGGCTGTAGGGAATTAGTATTTATATGGTTAATGGTTTTATGAGTCTCTTTAAGTTCTTTCTCGCTAAAACATGTTTTAATATGATCCACTCCTGTATTGCGGCAGTGAGGTTTGTAAACTGTCCAAGCATTAAAGCCATCTCCCGAAATTCTAGTATGTTCCTCGTGAATAATTTTTATACATTTAACATCATCTGTAATATCAGAATCTAATAGTTTATCACAGGGTATGTTACAAGCTTTGCCACCATATTGATCATGAGAACACCAAAACAGATCACTTATCTGGAAAAGACCATGATCTGCCGAGCCATCAGTATTTAAACGTCCTACCGCGCCAGTATTAAAACTCGATTCATGTTGAGCTATACAAACCCATTTTGGTATTTGATCCATTGGCATTTGATGTTGATGATATAGTTCCTGAGCTAATTCGCATTTTTTATAAATTTTACCTTTACTTTTTGGCGGACTTTGTGGATAATGAGGCTGTAGGGAATTAGAGTTTATATGTGGTATGGTTTTAAATTCTTCTTCTGTAAAACATTGTTTTATATGATCCAATCCTGTATTGCGGCAGTGAGGTTTGTAAACTGTCCAAGCATTAAAGCCATCTCCAGAAATTCTAGTGTGTTCCTCGTGAATAATTTTTATACATTTAACATCATCTGTAATATCAGAATCTAATAGTTTATCACAGGGTATGTTACAAGCTTTACCACCATATTGATCATGGGAACACCAAAAAAGATCACTTATCTGGAAAAGACCATGATCTGCCGAGCCATCAGTATTTAAACGTCCTACCGCGCCAGTATTAAAACTCGATTCATGTTGTGCTATACAAACCCATTTTGGTATTTGATCCATTGGCATTTGATGTTGATGATATAGTTCCTGAGCTAATTCGCATTTTTTATAGATTTTACCTTTTCCCTTAGAAGGTTGTACATCATAGAAGGGATTATGATGTTGTACCTCATTTGTTGCCAAATCCTTTTTATCAAAACAGTGTTTTATATGTTCAATATTCTGCTTAGTACAATGAGGTTGATAAACCGTCCAAGCCTTAAAACCATCCCCAGAGATTCTAGTATGTTCTTCATGTATTATCTTAATACACCTAACATCATCCCTTAGATCCTCATCCAATAGTTTGTCACAGCGCATATTGCAAGCCTTGCCTCCGTATCTATCATGCGTACACCAATAACGATCTGATATTTGAAATAATCCATGGTCAGCACTGCCATCTGTATTTAAGCGTCCTATAGCAGCGGTATTAAGTTGAGATTCGTGTTCGGCGATGCACACCCAGGTGGAAATATCCTGCATGGGAAAGTTGTAGTTAAAATAGAGTTCTTGTGCTAATGAACAACGTGTATAAATTTTACCCTTATGAGACGACAAATTGCTAGTTGATGAGGATGATTTAAATATTTCATTATGTTTGGGTGGTTTATAGTAAGAAGGTGAAGACGATTGATGTTTGAAGAAAGGATTTGATTGATGTTGTTGTTGTGTTCCCTGAAAGTTGGAGAAACCTACTGCATTCGATTGTCCTTTGGTAGAAGACTGCGGTGTGTTCGAAAAACATGATGCCACCTTATTATAATGTTGATTTTGACAAAATGGTTTATATACGGTCCAAGCATTGAAACCATCGCCTGATATAGCCGTATGTTCTTTATGTATTCTCTTTACACAACGTACATCATCCGTTATATCATCATCTATTAACTTATTACATGATAAACCACAAGCTTTACCACCACTGTAACGATCCTGAGCACACCAGTAAAGATCACTTATTTGAAAGAGACCATGATCAGCCGAACCATCAGCATTTAAACGTCCTACTGCAGCTGTATTAAAACGTGATTCATGTTCAGCTATACAAACCCAAGTGGGTACCTGTTCCATGGGCATTTTATGCTTATGATATAGTTCGCGTGCCAGTTCACATTTGCTATAAATTTTACCCCGTTTTTTAGAGGAATGATCTTCTATAGAGTTCCCAGCATATAGAGAGTTATAAGAATTATAACCCTTAAAAGGTATTACATATGTTGATGATGCCTTTACTTCTGCTGGGAAACATCCACGTATATAAGAAACTGCATTATTTTTACAATATTGCTGATAGGCATTCCAGGCTGTATAACCGTCTCCCGAAATACGTTGATGTTCATTATAAATGCGTTTAACACATGACAAATCATCTGTTAAATTATCATCTCTTAACTTATGGCAGGGTATATTACAACCAGAACCTGTTCCCGGTGGAGAACACCAATAGACATCACTAATCTGAAATAGACCATGAGAACCGCCCGCAGAACTAAAAGCCTGGGCGGCGGTATTAAAACCACTTGAATGTTGGGCTATACACACCCACTGTGCAACTTCTTGTACATCTAATTTATGGCGTTGTCGTAATATTTTTGCCAATTCACAACGTTCATAAATCTTTGATTCTACCACTTTGTTTAAAACACAACCGATTAGTAATACTAAAATACTCGTCCATTGTTTTAAAGATAACATAATTATATTTTTTTTTTGGTAAAATTTTTTTTTGGAATTCTTTAATTTATTTTATCACATTAGTGATTTTAATTTTTTATTAATTTTAGTAAAAAAAAAGTCGCGAAATTCTTCTTATCTTTTAACAGAATTATTTTTTAACCCGTTCGTTTGTTGTATTCACTTTAACGTCTTCTTCTCAACTAAATATTTTAAAATGTTGTGCTCATCTCTTCATTGCGTTTCATTTCCGTTTTATACACACCTTGCTGGAACAGATCAGTGATGGGAGATGTGTTACAATTTCAGCAGGTTTGGTACAATTGAAGGTGTCTAAAGTACATTTGTACGGTCGAGACTATTTTCTTATATTTTGGTTATCTTCAAAAATTTAATTAAATGTGAATTCATTTAGTAAAACAAAAATAATTAAATTTTTGTATAAAGATATCTTAAAAATCATTTTTCAATAGCTTCAAATATTATGTTTTTAGTAAGAGAGGGATATACAGGAGAGAAAAAATTTCTACGATACAATCGTTGTACGTCTCGTTGTTATTTTAGGCCGACACTGATATGAAAAATAGATCTCAGTTGGGTTTTTAACACTTTTCCGACAAGTAATCGAATTGATCCGAAGACGTTCTTCCTATGATTTTGGGAAATGTCTACATTTTTTACATACATAAATAATTTTAGATTTTGCAATATTTTGTACACACAAAATGAGAAAATTTAAAAAGACAAATATAAATTTGTAATTTTTTTCCTTGCTTAAAATTTGGTTTTTACACATTTTAAGCTTCGACTTGGTACAAAAACAAAATTTTCCAAATCTCATCACTGGTTCAGATTCAATCACATTTTTTTAAAATCATTAACATTCTACAATTTCACACACACGCATGGTGATGATGATGAAGTTGGTAGCAAGTTTTTACGCGTGCGCCTTTCACACAAACATCGATCACATAACAAAAGGACAGTGTCAAAAAATTTTAAAAACTTGTTTAATTAAAACGTCCACGAGTCAATCATTCAGGTTTTCAAAATCAATATTTCATGTATGTAGAGAAGAGACTCTGTATTCTTTGAACTTCTATTCACTTCTGTCGTTTTGTTAAATAGTTAATCTTATTTTTTTTGTGTGTGTTTCTGTTTAATTTTTACGGACTTTATCATCATTAACATAACGTTTGTTTGTTTAATTTATGGCATTTAAAACGTCATCTTGTACACACTAAATTTTAATTATAATTGTTAGTGTAAGCTCGTTGGGGGCAGTTTTGTATTTATTATTTTGCTGATAATAATATTTATACGACTATTTCTTTTTAACTGTATGTATTTTACTACTGTCCCTGCAAAACCACACATTACCAAATAATGAATAATGAATTACTTTACACCTTACTTTAGGCGATTACTTTAGAGGTGATAATGTAAGGGGTTACTTATATGGTTACGAGAATGGAAAAAGTAATGTGTCTAAAAATAGATTTTTAAAAAAGAGGAATTTTTATTAAAAAAAATTTTTACAAATATTTTATTTAAAATTAATTAAAAATAATGTGATCAAGATGGGAATTGAACCAGGGAAATCTGGTTGCCAGCCAAGAACTCTACCCACTGAGCTATCGACGCATATAGTATTTGAGTGCTTTAAACTTAAATGAATTGTTGCGCTTCGTTTTTTTGCTAGTGTTATCAAAACAGACATACATTACCCTTTTGCTTACAAAAAAACACAAAGTAATGTATCTAAAAATAGATTTTCAAAAATATTTCAATTATTAATTTACATTTATAAATCATATATTACGTAATCAATAATGAGTAACTTATTACTTTATGCTTGCAAATAATGAAAAAGGTAACGACCTATCATTACAAGGTAACGCATGAGAATATCGCATCGATTACCAAAGTTTTGCTGGGGTTTAAAGCGATTGGATGGATTAGGCGCAAAAACCATACTACTTAGTTAAAATAAATATTAACATACGATATACGTAATGAGGGTTCTCACGATCGTGATTTGCACACGATGCAAAACAGTTCAGACTACAATTTGCATTTTCTTAGTCTTGAGTAGTAGTAATGATGGAAAACATCATAGTGAGTGCCCTTAACACTCGTATTTTGATCAAATATTGATTTTAAGCAGTTTTTGGACTGGAATATTGGTGTTCTCCTGTCTTGGTGATCATCTTTACCCAGTGAATTAAAGGAAGCACATTGGGGGCAGATTAAGGTGATTCTTGGTAGATGAATTAGCAAAATTATAAGGATAGAATTCAGATAAAAATAATATATAGGGTGTTCCAAGTAGAGATGCTTTTTTCAATCGCATCAATCAATGGATTTATTGAGAGAACACTTCGGTGAGCAGATAATTTCACGTTTTGGGCCGGTCGATTGGCCACCAAGATCGTGTGATATCACACCGTTAGACTTTTTTCTGTGGGGATATGTCTAAAGTTTATGCGGACAAACCCGCTTCGATTCAGGCCTTGGAGGAAAGCATCACGCGTGTGATTCACCAGTTACCAGTCGAAATGCTCGAACGAGTCATCGAAAATTGGACTCAACGGATGGACCATCTGCGACGTAGCAACAGCCAACATTTGATAGACATAATCTTCAAAAGATTAATGCCAAGGAATGTTCTTTCAAGTGATAATATACATTCCCCATTATATTTGAATTTTCTGTGTTTTTTTCTTCAAAAAAGTAGGGAACCTCGAAATGGATCACGCTTTCTTTTACATGCCTCACTTCGCATCGGCTAAAAACAACTAAATACAGGAGAATGAGTAACGCCGCTTTTGTAAAAAATTTCATTTTAAAATTTGCGTTAAGAGATAATAAATGCGAATGATAAAGTCTATTCTTGTAAAAATTTAAATCAAAATTTGTCTTAAGATTGTAATGCTCTAAATGTTTTTATTATAAAATTATATTTTTTGAGAATGTTCGAGGGTTACTGAATACGAATCTGTTATGCGTTCACAATGGCGAATACTATTTTTAAATGTTATGGAATTTATCTTAAATAATTTAAAAAATAATCTCGATGTTCTTATACAAAATTAAAACAAAAGAAAACTGCGAAAAAAATTAATTTGAGAACATTTTTGTCTTCAAATTTTAGTAACGTCATAGTGCTTTTTAGGGAAACCACTTACGTACGTGGTAGATTACTATGAATACACGAATGGAATGAAATATATTATTTTATAGGTTTTTTGTTTAAGCTCTGTCTATCCAGAGGGCTCTACTTAGCTCTTTTTAAACTTCGGTTTTTGATGAGATCTTTTGCCAGTTCGAAATATATGTATTAGCCTAGCTAAAGCCAATTAGTCATTTGCTAGTTTCTAGACATTAATTCTAGACATTAATTTGACAAATTGCTATTTTTCCTATACATATAGTTTAAACTTCTCGTACTTCTTTTTTCAAATAATTTGTTTTTGAAATCTTTTCTAGTTTGGATTATTAATACCGAAACTAGCAAGTTTCATATAGGCTTAGTAGTTAATTTGATTTATTTTTATAAATACACGAAGGTTGAAAGCACGTTAATAATAAACAGCAACAGCAAAATCTAATATTGATGTATTAAAAAAACAAAAGAAAACTGAAAAAAAAAAATATTTTTTATGCAAATTTTTTGAAACAAATATCTCGTTAGTATTTTTTATAATATGTATAATAATTAAACTTTATATAATTATAATTTTTTCCGTTTGTGTTTGCATTTTCGCATAAAATTTCAAGGTAAGTCCAATTTGTCTTTGCCTTATTTTTAATTGATACCAATATCTTATACCTTAAGTCTTCGATTTATTTGATGCCAAAAATTTTATTGTTTTGTCCCAAAATGGACCATAATAACATCAGAATTTCTGCAAAATTTCTGCTACATTGTGACCTGTTTCCATAGCCAAGGAAACATTTAACTCATAGCATTACAATGTGCTTCTCCACCTTCAATATTCTTGTGATCAGGGGTCGAACTAAGGTATTCGTTATCGCATGAATTCGTTTGAAAACTGTTTAATTAATACATTACTGCAATAACAATTAGAAATAATAAAAACGCCAACTTTAAATTCTATTTCCAAACTAGGACCAAACTACTTAAACCATGATGAAAAAAATTCCATTTTAATATTCTATTTTAGGAAATAAAAAAATAATTTCGATCGAAAAATTACGATCACGAATGCCCTAATTCGACTCCTTATCTTCAGCAACTATTATTTGGTCCCCAACTTGAGTACATATATGGATCAAGGAATGAAGAGTTTATACGAATTCGGAAATGACTTCTGGACGAAAAGCATATTTTAAAGTATTAAGCAAAGCATACTAACATAAAGACGTACAAATTAGGAAGATTATGTTAAGTACCCAGCAAAACTTTGGTAATGGGTGCGATATTCTCATGCGTTACCTTGTAATGATAGCTCGTTACCTTTTTCATTATTTGCAAGCATAAAGTAATGAGCTACTCATTATTGATTACGTAATATATGATTTATAAATGTAAAGTAATAATTGAAATATTTTTGAAAATCTATTTTTATATACATTACTTTGTGTTTTTTTGTAAGCAAAAGGGTAATGTATGTTTGTTTTGATAACACTAGCGAAAAAACGAAGCGCAACAGTTCATTTAAGTTTAAAGCAATCAAATACTAAATACTTATCGAAGCTCAGTGCGTAGAGTTCTTGGCTGGAAATCAGATTTCGCTGGTCCGATTCCCATCTTGATCGATTCGATTCCCATCCTAATTACAAAAATTTTAAATAAAATATTTGGAATAATTTTTTTTTAATAAAAATTCCTCTTTTATAAAAATCTATTTTTAGACACATTACTTTATTGTAATTAAGTATAAGCAGCAAAATAAGAAAGATTTTTTCTTCATAAATGTATTTTTAACTGTAAAATAATTTTAAAATGTATTTTTTATAATAAAATAAAATAATGTTAAATAATTAAAAATAATTCAATTATAAAAAATATAAAAACAATGAGAACAAGGTGGTCTCTTAAATGCTCTTCTCCTGTCCAAACAAGGAGTCGGGGCCCATTTTTTTATTGCTGATTCTTAAAGCAAAAATTATGACGAATCCAAAAAAAATAAAATTAGCCGGAAAATTTAGGAGCTTCTGTGGAAAATCGGAAAATTTAATTTTCATGGGAAAATTTAATTTTCATGGGAAAAAAGGTAAATTTCTGAGAAAAATTAGGAAAATTTTATTTTTCAATTAAAGCATGATTCAATACCTTTCCAACGAGCTATCACTCGTTGCGATCGCTTTAGTAGTTTTTTTTTAAAACAACTTTCAATGAGGTCCCTTATGAAGAATTCTTCAATTTTGTCACATTACAGTGGTGTACACCACCACTAAACCAGTCACTATAAAAAAAAATATATATAGGTACATTATTTTTTGCTGGGCAATCGATTGAGACTATTTATTTTAAAATCGGAGAGGGGTCGTCCAAAAGGTGATCGCTTTCATATGGAATTGCTCTATCAATTTCAATTTCAATTTTTCAATTTATAATTTTCATTTATTAATTATAAAAAAAAATTCCCCCGAAAGAAGTCACCCAATGTGGTGACGAAATATTGGGATAAATAAATATTTATCATTAATTTTTTATAAATAAAAGATCTTAAGCTCAATAAAAAATAATACACAAATCAAGAAGATCCAAGAAAACTAAAAGTATTTTTTTATTTGTTATTATTTTGTTTTTAAAAACATTAAATTTTTCCATTTACGATTTTAAATTTCTTTGTTATTTTATAAATCAATTTACTTTCGTAAATTAGATTATTCAAAAATTTATATGCGCTTTTAATAGCATTTTTTGTTTGTTTATAATAAAATAAACCCGAACAAATTAACATATATTTTTGTTTTTAAATTGTCGACCAATATTTATTACGTCTAAAATAAATATAAGTTAACATTGAGAGCAAAACAACAAAATAATTTTTGCATAATTAAACTTGACGTATGGATTAACGCCTTTAAATATGGATTTATATTGTAATTAATTACAAATTACTTGTCATAATTTGTAAATTATACTCTTATAATGTTTATTATTTTATTTGTAATTGCTTAAAATATACATATAATGGCAACACTTAAAATAAATGTCAAAAATTTATTAAAGTTTCATGATTTTTGAACTGGATTCCTTAACCTAATACTTAGTAGGATATGCCTGAAGTCGTAGAACTTCAATCAACCACGTCGGCATTGAGGTCTCAAGCTTTTTTGTGGAGCTTTAGTATATTTGACCCCATTCAGTCAAAAGTATTTTCTTAAGCTGAGCTTTTTTTAGAATTTGTGTGATTTCTTCAAATCGGGACCTTAAGGAGGGATTTTTTTAGCATATATATTTTGTTAATTGCGATCCACATCTGAACGTCAGCTGGTGTATGCTTATGATCATTGTCCTGTTCAAAATATATACTATCTCGAATAGTCAGTTTTTCAGCACTCTGACTGAGATTTTTTTTTAGAATGGTTATGTAAAATGTTTTGTCCATTGTCTCCTTAATGAACACTAAATTGCCAACAACGGCTGCCGATATGCAACCCTATACCATTACTTCACCCTCTTCACACTTCAAAGTTTTTATAATATTCTTTGGATCTAGCTTGTCGCACTTTTTGCGGCACACAAATTCGCGGCCGTCCAATACAAAAATGTAAAATTTTGATTTGTTCGAGAAAATTTCTTGTTTCCCAAAAGTCGTGTGCTTTAATTTTATACTCCATTGCGAATCTATTAGCTTTTTTCTGTTTGTTTCGCTAAAGTGCAACTTCTTGCGAGCACTACGAGCATTGTAATAGGCCCACATAATGCACCCACGTACTGTATCTACAGAAACAGCCTTCCCCAATAATTCCTTCAGCCCTGAAGATATTTTCGGTGCACTTTTGCAGGGGCCTTCTTAATAATGGCTTCAATTTTTCGTTCATCTTTATTATTAAGCTTTGGTGGACGGCCTGTTCGAAGCATATTTTCAATTCATTTTTCTCTTTGAAAGCGATTTATAACTTTTTGCACTGTTGATTTGTTCCAATTTATTTCGTGGCTATTGATTATTAGTTTTCGTTCTTTTATTGCTAGCTCTATTCTTGACATTTTAAAAACTTACTTCTTGTCATAAACAAATGCTTCTTGGAAAATTGGAAAGTACCGTTATGTTATTTTTAAAGCGAATCAACAAAAGTTTAAGGAATGCCAACAGTTTTGCAATAACATTTTTTAGGGTTAATCAAACAAAGGGTAGTTAAATTTTAAGGGCCGATGTTGAATGTGAACCACACCTAAACATTAAGTTTTTTTCTGCATTTGATTTGACATTTCTCAATTTCAGACTAACTCAATTTGAACCTTGGAAAGATACACAATCGAGCAACGCGTTAAAGTTATTCAGGCTTATTCAAACGTTCAAATCAAAATGCATTTCGTGCACTTCGTGATTTTTTTTTTTGGCCAGCATAATCGACCAGATGTGTCCACAATCGGGAGAATTGTGGGCAAATTTTGTCAAACCGGGTTTGTGAAAACACCTGTGCATGCTCGCCCAGTTCGTTATGCGGAAAACATTGCTGTTGTTCGCGATAGTGTGTCATGAGGTCGGCCAAGCATTTACCGTGAATGGTGTTCGCTATCGCGAGATGATAACAAACTTATTGTGGCCATGAATTGAGGATATGACCCTGGACGATATGTGGTTTCAACAGGACTGTGCCACTTGACACACAGCTAACGAAACAATGGCTCTTTCGAGCGACAAATTCAATGGCCGTGTTATCTCACGTGGTGGCGATGTCAATTGGCCGCCAAGATCATGTGATTTGACACCGTTGGACTTCTTTCTTTGGGGTTATTTGAAAATAAAGGTGTACATCGATAAGCCAGCAACAATTCAAGAGCTAAAGGATGAGATAATTCGGCACATTAACGGCATAGAACCTCAATTATGCTTCAGCGTCATCGAAAATGACAATAATTTCCTAAATAGTTTGTGTTTTATTCAAAATCAACATCGGCCCTTAAAATTTAACCACCCTTTATAAGACCGTTTATTATTAGGGGTACCATGACTTTTGCTGTTCACTCTTTTCCCTTCCTATCAGTATTAAACTGGTTATCAAAAAAATTTCTTTTTTACATTCTTAGATAAAAATAGATGTTTTTTATATAAAACAATTAAAACTGCCAAATAGTTAAACTTCCTCCTTTTTTTATAAAAATTATATAATACTGCTAACTTTACATTATCATTTTTAATATGAGTTGGCAATACTGTGTTTTTTACACACACAAAGAGAGAGAGAGAGTGAGAGAGAGAATTTAATTAAACAAGATTTAAAAAAATTTTTCAATAATGTTATGAAGTGTTCTTCACTAATGAATGGAAACAACATTTTTAAAATTTAGCAAAAAAAAAAACTTCATAATTTAAATGAAACTTATTCATTAAGTGTATGAAGTTTTTAATAAATGAAATTTTTATAAAAGGTTTCAATGGACGAGTTCCAGCAAACATTCATTGAATGCAAAAATTCAACATGTAAAAGAACAACAAATTTGATTTATAAGACAAATTTGATTTATAAGAATCAACAAAATGTTTTTGCATATGGCAGTAAAAATAATTCCCATAGTTACAACAAATATTTGTGGTTTATTTTGTTTGAAATTGTCTAAGAAACAACCGGTTCTATAACTCCAAAGTAGAACCGGTTCTCTGGAAATCAGTTCTACAACCAGTTTTCCAACAGTCATGACTCACATTTAAGTTTCATGGAGCGGATTGCGAAACTAGTTCTATGTAATCGTTTCTAGTGGAACCTGTTGCAGAATCGAAATTCAGAAATTATGGTGAATAAATATTATGGGGAATAAATATGACTTTTTTAATAAATAAAGAAGATAACAAAACAATCCACATTTTCCTGCTAAATGTTAAAAAAAATCAAAAGTTTAACTTTGACTTTGAATTCTCCAATAACTACTGAACCGACATTTTTGAAACTGCAATAAAGTTTAAGGAATTATCTGCCCACTAAAATATCTCAATCAGTTAAAAGTTAAAGAATTTTGGCCAACAAAAAACAATACGACGAAAGAGGACACTTTCACTTTTCTCCAATTTTTTTTTACCAATATTTTGAAATAATTTTTAAAATCAATTCCTGAGCCAAATTTCTCCAAAGGAAATTAAATAACCCCCAAACTATTTGGCTGCTATTTTATTAGGGACCATATCGTAGCGCCTAAATGATTGGATGTAGGAGTTAAACATGATAATAGATTTACGAGGGCGGATCAAATAGTCCGTGACTTTTCAAACTTCCCTCGTAGTTATATGAAATGCAACACTGCTCCCATTAAGTACCACCTGTTAATAGACTACTGTCATTTACTTTGCGTTTAACAGCTGTTCAAAACATACAACCTCATGGATTTTTTTTAAAAATGGAAAAAAGTTAATTTCGAATGCTCATTAAACATTATTTTTTGCGAAAAAAAAACGTCAATCAAACCAAGGAAAAGCTTGATAAATACTATGGGGACTCTGCACCATCCATTTCAATTATTAAAAAAGTGGTTTACTGACTTTCGTTGTGGTCGCACAAGTAAAAATGACGCTAAACGTTCTGGACGACCAATTTAGGGTAATACACCCGAAAATGTCGAAAAAATCCACGATATGGTGTTGGCCGATCGAAGAGTAAAAGTGCGTAAGATTGTTGATGCCATAGGCATTTCATATAGCAGTGTGGTTTTGATGTTAAATGATCAGTTGGGTTTAAGAAAGCTGTCTGCAAGATGGGCGCCGCGTTTGCTCTCAATTGACCATAAACGTAATCATGTGACAAGGATTGGCAAATTTCCATGAATCCGCCATATTCTCCGGATTTATCCTCCAGTGAGTATTTCCTATTTCCAAACCTAAAGAAATGGCTCGGTGGAAAGAGATTTAGCTCAAACGATGAAATTATTGATCAAATAAATGCCTATTTTATGGACCTTGAAAAATCATATTTTTTTTGAAGGATACAAAAATTGGAGAAACGTTGGAGCTAAAAAGAGATGTTGAAAAATTATTTAAAAAAAAATGTGTAATATTTGTAAAGACCCATGTAAAAATCGAAATACATGATCATACATGGCCTTGTATATGATCATACATGGGCATACATGGGCATACATGGTCATATACGTCCATACATGATCTCATATATGATCATATATCTTCGGATCCGAAATTTGAGGGTATATGGTGATGTATGTGCATACAGGTTGGTTGAAAAGTTCCTGCGCTCACCAAGAGATGGCACTGCTAGCTCCAAACTTTTTATACCCTTCACCATAGGTGGAAGGGTATATATAAGTTTGTCATTCCGTTTGTAATTTCTACAATATTGATCTTAGACCCTATAAAGTATATATATTCTGGGTCCATATGAAGAGCGAAGTTGATTTAACGATGTCCGTCTGTCCGTCTGTCCGTCTGTCCGTCTGTCCGTCTGTGTGTTGAAATGGGTTTTCCGAAGAACCCAGACATGATGAGGACTTGATTCTTTTTTATTTCTGTTACATGTGATCCATTTCTGTTTGCTATTAAAAATCAGACAGATCGGTTAATAAATGGCTGAGATATTAGCAAAAAACCAGGACTACCTCTAATTTTTCCAGTAAAATCCCTTTGTTTAATAAGAGTGTGAAGATAAATACGTAGGTTAAATACGTTTCACAACTATTGTGAATGATATAAATAAAAAATAAATAGTAGTGTCGCCAACTTTTTTTTGCCTAGAAAATGCCAAATTTGACAAGAAAAGCGCTGAAACATATGGAAAAATATAAATTTGAGATTTTACATGACATATTATTTTTTGGACATTTAAGAAAAAATAAATGGGGATACCGCTTGTTTGTGGAGAGCTATGAGGTAGTAGATTCCAACGATGTATTCATCTCCTTCAGAATACCATGGTGAAGGGTATATAAGATTCGGCATAGCCGAATTTAGCCGCTCTTACTTGTTTTTTCTCAACTTGGTATAACTGTTCTGAGAACACATGCAAAGTTGCAAGTCATTCTGTCAATTCTTTATTTGCTTACAAGCCATTTGAAGTTGACGTGTCTTGATTTTTTTTAATATGGAAAAAATTTAATATCGTGCAGTCATTAGATTCTTTGTTTTGAAGGGTTTAAAAGCAAAGGAAATTTATGAACAATTGTTAGAAGTGTATAAGGAGTCCTCACCTTCAAAACGCACCGTTGAATTTTGGGCTGGTGAATTTAAACGTGGTCGTACCAGCCTTAAAGACGATCCACGCGAAGGACGACCAAAAACTGCAACCACAGCAGAAATCATTGAGCAGGTACATAATATGGTCAGTGAAGATCCAAGTTTAACTAAGCGTGAAATTGCTAATACCATAGGCATCTCAGACGAACGAGTACTCCATATTTCACATGAAGAATTACGTATGAAAAAACTGTTTGGAAAGTTAGTGCCGCACACATTAACAATTCAACAAAAACTGGATCGAAAATAAATTTCTCAGCGTAATTTGGAGCGTTTAAGCCGTATAAAACCGACTTCTTGCGTCGTTTTATAACTATGGATGAGACTTGGATCTACCACTATGATCCTAAATTGAAACAAGAACGTTTACAGTGGACTGAAGCTGGTTGTTCAGCTCCAAAGCAGGTGAAGTCACAACGATCAGCAAAGAAGGTTATGGCATCAGATTTTTGGGATGCAAAAGGAATTTTGTTGATTGATTATCTTCAGAAAGGTAAAACAATCAACTCTGAATATTATTGCAGCCTTTTGGATCAGCTGGATGAAAAAATTCGTGAGAAAACCCCTGGTTTAAAGAAGAAAAAAATCATTTTTCATCAAGACAATGCACCTGCTCACAAAAATGTTTTGGCGATGGCTAAATTCAAAGAATTAAAGTACGAATTGCTTGAACATCCACCGTTTTCACCAGATTTGGCTCCCAGTGACTACTATCTCTTCAGAAATCTCAAACAATTCCTTCGTGGAAAGCATTTTTCGTCGAATGAAGAGGCCATAGCAGCCGTAGACGGTTATTTTGCAGAACTTCCGGAAAACCATTATAAGGATGGGATAAAATTATTGGAAGATCATTGGAACAAGTGTATTGAGCTTCTAGGAGATTATATTGAATAAAAAAATATATTTCGTTATAAAAACAGTATTCTTTCATTTCGAGCGCAGGAACTTTTCAACCAACCTGTATATTATCATACATGCTCATATATTATTCATGTATGCTCGTATATGATCATATATCTTCGGATCCGAAATTTGAGGGTATATTGTGATATATGTGCATATATTATCATACATGCTCATATATTATTCCTGTATGCTCGTATATGATCATATACGTCCATATACCCTCAAATTTCAGATCCGAAGATATATGATCATATATGAGATCATGTATGGTCATATATTAAACAACGTATGGACGTATATGACCATGTATGTCCATGTATGATCATATACAGGCCCATGTATGATCATGTATGCTCATATATATTTCGATTTTTACATGGGGAATCAATAAAGTTCAATTTTAACCAAATGTAATGTATTCTACTTAACTTATGTCTATATGAATTTAGTTGTTACATCTAATATTAAATGACAACTTTAACTTCACCTTCTAACTATGTAAACAAATCGTTGCCTATCACTGTTTAATACTTTTCAAAAATTTGCTTAAATCAAAATTCAAAAAAAGTGTCTGTTATACTGTATTTACACTGAGTTAATAATCTCATCGATTATGATTTTTTATAATCATATGTTTGTTTTAAATCAGCTTAAGATCTTTCTTTTATATAAAAATGAATTGTAATTATTTATCCCAATATTTCGTCAACACAATGGGTCACTTCTTCGGGGGAAATTTTTTAACATCATAGTAAATATTTTAGAGGATTTCTATTTTAAAAACGTAAAATCACCACAAATTAATAGTTGTCAAAATTGGAAAAAAATACAAAAAAAAACTCTTGTTGCCACTGTGCATTAAAATACAAAGCTGTGGAAAAATATCACTTATCAGACAATCTGCTAGATTATAAAATTTAGATTTTGTACTTCTGATTATAAAAGCAATACTTGAGCCGGTATAAACAAAATTATTAAATTATATCTACAGTCTAAATGGGCTATTAGAGGAAATATTTCAATACAATTATGATAAAAACTACAAATGTGGCGTTTGATGTTTTTAACTGTTAGTCTTGATGGATGCTAATGATTTAAGGTTTAACTGTGCGAAATAGTGGAAGAAACCTGATAATGTGGCTGATAATGATTCTATTTTGTATGCGTATTGAGCATTTAAAATTTAGTTAAATATTTGTTGTTTAGAAAACATGTTTTTTTTTTCTCAAAAAAATTGTAAAATATAATATTGAGTATTTATTTTATATAATATATATTTTAGTCTGGTTCCGAGATCATGGAAAATTTTTTAAAATTTTGACATTATTACGAATATGCATCAAGTGTCAACAAATAATATATACGCATTCACAAATTAACATTTAATAAATGTCTACCATTAGTTACATTTTGTTTTTGTAAAATAAATTAAGACAGGCTTTTTTATACATAAATTATAAACATTTTGTAAAGTGTGTTATGCAAATTACCTTTCTCAGAAACAAATTTGCAAAGTGTTTTTGGAAGGATAAAAAATTAGAAATTTATAAGAAAAAAGTAATAAAAGATTAACATTTTTATTTTATTGGGCCATACCTGCGTTAATAGTTAAGCAGTATTCTCAAGCAGGATTTTTTTTTTTCGTTGAGGGGATGTCTTAAAGATAATTTTTTTATTACATACACTCAGAAAAAAAAGTTAGTAGAATAATTTGTAAACGCTTTTCATTCGCACTCTACTATTTTTGTACTGATTTTTAGTAAAAAATTATTATTTAGCAAATCTTTTTGCTATTTACATTTTACAAATTACAGAATTTTTACAGAATATTTACAAATTTTTGTTGCTAATTTCAGAAATCATTTTACAAATTTTTGAAAACCGATTTGCTAAAATTACCAAAAAATATTACTAATTTTAAAAAAGTGGATATTGAAGGAAATATTATTTCTAATTAAAACTTACACCTACAAACTTAAATTAAATGTTACATGTATTAAAAAAGGGATCGGAAGTGAAGATACAAAAAACACAAAGTAATGAATCTAGAAATAGTTTTCAAAATATCTAAATTATTACTTTACGTCATCGGTGACTCATTACCTTATGCTTGCAAATAATGCAAAAGGTAACGAGCTATGATTACAAGGCCATGTATGAGTATATCGCAATCATTACACTCAGAAAAAAAGTTAGTAGAAAAATTTTCAAACGGTTTTCAATCCCACTTTACTATTTTTGTACTGATTTTTAGTAAAAAAGTTATTATTTAGCAAATCTTTTTGCTATTTACATTTTACAAATTACAGAGTTTTTACAGAATATTTACAAATTTTTCTTGCTTATTTCAGAAATCATTTTACAAATTTTTGAAAACCGATTTGCTAAAATTAGCAAAAAAAAAACAATAACTAATTTTAAAAAAGTGTATATTTTTGGAAAGATTATTTCTAATTAAAACTTACACACAAACTTAAATTGCCTTAAAATGTTACATAGATTAAAAAAGGGATCAGAAGTGAAAATACCAGAGCGCCCCCGTAGGCTAGTTGGTAGCGGGCTAGCTTATCAGCGTGGGGGTCGTGGGTTCGATTCCCACCAGAGGCTCTGGTCTGTTTTCGCTACAACGAGCCGATGGCCTTTGTTGCTAGTGCTCGGTTAGGGTGTTAGAATATAATTTGTAATTATATGATTAATATAAAAAAAAATAAATAAAATGAATATACCGACTCATGTTTGAAAATAGGACATCCACTTAAAATAGTTCTAAAAATCAGTCCTAAAAACAAATACAATTTGACCTTTAAAGTATAAAAAATATTGGTTAAAATATTTTTTACAAAACAGAAATTACCAAATAAAAACAAAATGATTAATTCGTTTATGTTTTAACAATTGTTAAGGTTTTTAAGCCTTTGATTTTGTATTTAATTTTGTATAAAATATTATTTTAAAAACATAAAAAAAATTTGATGCTAAATTTAAATTTAATATTTAGTAAACATTTTTGTTGATTTTAGCAAACTGATTTTAAATTCCACTTTACAAAAAGTTTACTTAAATTTAGTAGCGGTAACTTATTTTTCTACTAATTTTATTGTACTACACGTCAGCAGACATGTGTTGCTAAGATTAGCAAAAAATACCGCTTAGCAAAATTTCCCGTAATAACAGCAAAATTTTCAGTTGCCACTACAGACTTTTTTTTGGTGAGTGTATTAAAGTTTTGCTGG
This sequence comes from Eustalomyia histrio, assembly GCA_949748255.1. NCBI lineage: Eukaryota > Metazoa > Arthropoda > Insecta > Diptera > Anthomyiidae > Eustalomyia > Eustalomyia histrio. The sequence goes on from OX456524.1 coordinate 59,242,737, forward strand.
CTAGATCAATATTGAAAACTATTAAAATTCTGAGTGATTTTTTCTATAAAAAATTCTCAAATTATGAATCGTTTTATTTAAACTTTAAACTTTCCAATTTGTTTTTCCGCCATAAAAAAGTTTTAAAATTCTATTTACCAAAACGTTTATCAGACAGCTCAAATATTTGTTATATAAATTAGAAAAAACTTGGAAATATTTATCAAGCTTTTACTATTTTCAGCTAAGGACTTGGTAAATTTTTGCAAGATATTGCAAAAAATATTTTAGTAATTCTAGTTTACTAAAAAAATTGTTCCATGTCAAACCGCACAGAAAACTGTCATTTTCGGACAAATATTGTAAAAGGGTAGTGTTTATTAAATCGTTAACCTTTCGGTTCCAAACGCTTTCGTTTTTCGAAATATGACGTCATAAAAATTGGCAAAATCGTCAAAATATCGAAAAAGTGTCCATACAAAGTCGCCCATAGCTTCTAAACTACCCAGCAAAACTTTGGTAATGGGTGCGATATTTTCATGCGTTACCGTGTAATGATAGCTCGTTACCTTTTTAATTATTTGCAAGCATTAAGTAATGAGTTACTTATTATTGATTACGTAATATATGATTTATAAATGTAAAGTAATAATTGAAATATTTTTGACAATCTATTTTTAGATACATTACTTTGTGTTTTTTTGTAAGCAAAAGGGTAATGTATGTTTGTTTTGATAACACTAGCGAAAAACGAAGCGCAACAATTCATTTAAGTTTAAAGCAATCAAATACTATATGCGTCGATAGCTCAGTGGGTAGAGTTCTTGGCTGGAAATCAGAGTTTCCTGGTTTGATTCCCATCTTGACCACATTATTTTTAATTACAAATATTTTAGTATGTGTAATATATATTGTAATATTCCTTATTTGTAATAATTATCGAGCTAAAGATACTTTATTTATAAAAAATTTAATTATAAATATTTATTTATCCCAATATGTCTTCACCACATTGGGTGACTTCTTCAGGGGAAATTGTCTTTTTTTATAATTAATAAATTAAAATTATAAACTGAAAACTTAAATATAACAATTTTTTTAAAAAAGGCGGTAAATCAAAAATTATTTTTTGTCAATAATAAAAAATAAAAATATCACAGAAAACAAAAATAACAATATTTGAAAAATTAAAATATTACATGAACAAAAATATTTTATATACATGTTATTTAACATAATAATATTTATCCTAGTTTTTATTAACTAAATGTCTGTAATTTTGTGCAATATTTGCTATGTCTGTTTTATAATTAATTCGTTGTGTAGATGGTACCTTCATAATTTGTAACAATTCTAACATATATTTACGTCTGTAATTATTTTCCGTGTTTAAAATTGACGTCCTATCAAAATCAGGATAATGATTAAAATTCGTGCAATGTAATGATAATGCTGTTTTCTGTGTAGAAGTAGTGTTCCTGTATTTTTGATCAGATCTGTGTCCTGAAATTCTTGTTTTTAATTTATTCTTTGTTGTACCTACATATACATTACTACAATTTTCATTATCATTTCCACTACAAGGTATTTTATAAACTAAATTGGACATTTCAGATTTATCTATTTTATCTTTCGTTTTGCTAAATAATCTACCTAATGTGTAATATGTTCTATGTGCTACTATATATTTCCTATTATCATAAATTTTCGATTTTTCTAATCTTTCAGATATAAGAGGAACATAAGTTAAAGATTTATAAATTTTAGGTTCGAACGGTTATTCTCGTAACTAAATTATTCTGTTTCTTACATTGTCTTATCAATCTACAGATTAATTGAATTGGGTAATTATTATTTAACAAAATATTTTTAATCTTTTCTATATTAGTTTTATGAGATTTTGTATCGCTAATCTTTAATATCCTTTCAATCAAATTCTTAGCCGTATTAAGTATGATTCTTTTCGGGTGTTTAGAAAAATAGTTAATAACTCTTCCAGAAGCTGTTGGTTTCTGATACCAATCTATTAATAAACTCTCACCCTTTCTTATTATCAATGTATCTAAATAAGGAATTTTAGAATTACATTTATATTGTAATGAAATGAGTTAAAAGTTAATAAAATATCACTAATTGAATCATTCGAAATAATGCAAAATAAATCATCATATCTTGTGATGATTTTTGGTTTCACATTTAATTTTTCTATACAAGAATCTAATAATTTTTCCATTACAATATCAGCTATAATTGGTGAAGCTGGAGATCCCATTGGAAGTCCTTGTTGTTGTAAATATATTTTATTATCATATTTAAAATATCTGTTGTCTATTATACAAAATTTTAGAATACGTATAAAAAGGTTCCTTTCAATTCCTGTATAATCCTTTATAATATCCCACTTTTATTCGATAATATCCAAAGCTATATCAATTGGTATACTCGGATATAAAGATACAACATCAAGTGAAATTAATTTTTCATCATTTTGTATCTTTAAATTTTGTATCTTTTCTCTAAAATGTAAGGAATCTTTTACATTATATTTAGAGTTTTCAGTTATCTTTTTAAGAATGTTTGTAATATATTTACAAAGTTCATATGATAGGGAATTTATAAATGAACATATTGGTCTTAAAGGAAAATGTTCCTTATGTATTTTAGGTAACCCATATAATCTAGGTGCAACAGATATATTTGTCTTAAGTTTGTTCTTTTCCAAAGATGTTATAATCTTTAATTTGAAAAGATCTTCAACAAAATTATTATTTATTGCCTGTAATTTGTTTGTTGGATCTCTATTTGATAATCTGTTTGTGGTAATATCATCCACAATATCATTTATTCTTAAAATATAATCACACTTATTCATTGCCACAGTGGTATTTCCCTTGTCTGCATTTAAAATAAGTAGATCCTTATTATTTTTTAAAAATTTTTTAGTTCTATCTACCTTATTTAACAAAAATTTATCCCTATTCCTTAAATTTTTCCTATTTAAATGGCTACTTAAAATATTTGTAAATTTATTTCTCGCTATCTCTTGTTCCTCTGTTCCTGTTAAAGTTTCTATAAAGTCCTCACCATCTGCTATCATTTTCAAAACTGGAAAATTCACTCTTTTGACTGCACGCAGGGAAAAAACATGGTTGTAATATGATCACTGCTACTATATTGTGCTTGCTGCAATCGGATATGGTTGTCACAACCAAGTTATTGATTTTTTAACCATCAACATGGTCGCTACAATCATTATTTAGTAAATATTTTACTATTTTATGATTGGCACCTTCTATTTTATATCATGATTGGCTGTAACCATACTGTGGTAACAAAAATTCTGACTATGACAAAAATATGATAATTATGCAAAAATAAAATGTTAGCAACAATCAATAAATAATTATACAATCAAAGAAAGAAAAGTTCTTAAAGTATGTAATTTTTCCCCTAACAATTTTTCTTCAAAAAGTCTTTAATATTAATTTTTTTTTATAGAAAAAAACATTTCTAAAGGCAATATTCTTAAATTTAAAAAGTTTTTTCATAGTTTCTAAGAACTTTTCCTTTAAGATTATCCAGGAATCATAATATAGTTATGAGGGGCAATAATATAATAACATTTTGAGCATACTATGATTACGTGCGATGATAAATTCAATATAACATGTTTATTAAGGACCATTATATGGACCATATTATGGTAAAAATATAGTTGTTTTATTATCATAATATGATGATTATAATATAGTACAATTATGGTTGGTACAACCATAAACCCAAAATTATATGATACTCTTCGAATATGATTGACCCAACCATGTTTTTTCTTTGCGTGTGGGAGTTCGTGTTTCCGTCCTATAGAAAGAACCCATTCTGAAAGTTCGAAGTGAAAGTTTGATTTATTCACAAACCATTTTCTATTATACTTAATATCTAATTCTTTCTGTTGTAAATTGATAAGACAATTAAATTTATTCTTATTCTTTTACCTGTAAACTCAATTTTAATGCTAATCTATTTTGGTGTCGAATAAATGTCTCGAATGTGTCCTGAGTTAAATTATCACTTAAATTGGTTCCGATCCTTTCCAATTCCTTTAAAACTTGTCTCAAATATTCATGTTTCCTTTTTATCGCCAAATTTATTATTCTGCACGGATTCAATGAATCTCGTTATTGATTGATGAATTTTGTGGTCTCCGTTTTCCACGAAAAGATTAAAAATATTTTTAGTTGAATTCCTAATAAATTTTGGAACTATACCTGATTTACGGCAACGGATTAAAAACGTTAAAGTTGCCTTGTGAAATATCTTGTCCCTCATAGTTTTGTACCTATTATTGTCCTTTCGTACTCCTGGGTTTGTTTTATATTGGAAAAAATTCAAAAAATCTGCAACTTTCTTCAATAGCATTTTTTTTTCACAGAAAATTTTTATAAAAAAATATATTCATTCTCACAAGTTTTTTTTTTATAAAACATTTAGTAATTCTTGCAAATTTTTTAAAAGGAATTCCTGTATCTTATTTAGACTCTTTTGACTAAAAAAATACCCAAACAATTTCTCACACACCATATTTCTATATATCTGTGGCGAAAAGAAAAAACTGCTTAAGCCTGATTTTGTCATTTTGCAGGAGAGCTCTTTCCAAGTTTAAACCTAATTTTTTAAAATTAATGGCGATTCTAGTATAAGTGAAAGTCACCCACGAATCATTGCTAATTTAGGAATAAATTGTTCTACCTTCCAATTAAGAAATTATTTAATTTAAGGAGCTAGAGTCAAAAAAAACCTAAGGACTTTTTCTTTCTTACCACAGATATTTTGATATTTATTTCCGTGAGAAAACTTTAAGACTCCCCGATGTTGTTCCTATAATTTATTGTCTAAACTGTAAATTAAAAATTTAAACCAAATTGCAATGTTTTTGCATGCAAAAATGGTCGTAAAGGATTAGTCATAAAAATCTTTTAAAATATTTCTTAGAAATATTAAAGATTTTTATTATTCATTATTTGTTTTTTGTTTCTATAGAACCTTATGTTTAACCCTCTAACCGGCGAACCTGCCTTTAGACGGGGTATATTAAATGTGTTGCTATGTTGCATTATTTTTTTCTAAAATCCGTTACAACGGTAAATATGTGTAAAGAAATACACAATTTACTTATTGTGACAAATAACTACGTGCACTAGTCTTTTGGTTGTGAACAGTTCATCGCTAAAGTCATATTTTCAAACAAAGTGTGCAAAACAATTAGTTGTGTTACAAGTGAAACTTTAAAAAATAAAAAAAAATCTATTCATTTATAATTTATGCGAGGTAAAATTATTTTCATATAGGTTAGTATTTTTGTTTTGTATTCAGTGTTTTATTTATAAGGTTTTTTGAAAAACTAACCTGCCGGTTGCAAGCTCGATTTGCATATACATTTTTGCGATTTTTATAGTGATTTTTTTTTCGTTTTTCCTTTAAAACTTTTTCAGTTTGAAACATATTAGAAAAAATTTATCTTTTAAAAATGTTCCAATTTTTCGAAAATGACTGATGAGGAGATTGAAGCACTTATGGCAGAATCAGTGGATGGCTCTGAATCTGAAGATGATTTTGTTTTGGATGATGTCGATGACTTGGAAGACCCAGATTTTCAATTATCAAATGAAGATTTTGCTCGAGTGGATGATTTTATTGAAGATATAGATAATGCAGACAATGATATTCTTACCGCTGCAATAGACATTTTTGCAAATGAAGACAACAGCGTGCAGCAACATGCAGCGTCTAACGCTATATGCATACCAACAAACAATAGAAAGACAAGAACAAAAAGAGCAAGATCGCCATTGCCAGAAGTAGAAGACGGTGAAAGCGCAGTTGCATCCAACTCTGGGGGATTTAGTGGTAACGTCAAAGATATTTCTCCACAATTTAAAAATATTTTGTGGAGAAAAAAATACCTGGAACTTGAAAGAAATGATGTTGTTTTTCAAGGAGAAAAACAATTACCACCAGAATTCAAAGAATTAAATACGCCATTTCGTTGTTTTATGTATTTTTTCAATGAAGATTTGTTGAACGAAATTATTTATCAGAGTAATCTCTATGCAAAACAACAAGACGTCTCTACTAATTTTAATTTGACAACAACTGATTTAAAAAAATACATTGGAATTTTAATATATATGTCTGTTTACCGATATCCGAGTGTTGAGAGTTACTGGGCGAAACATTCCCTGTAGGCAGTACGAAATACAATGACATCAAAGAAATTTTTTTCAATTAGAAAATATCTTCATTTCAATGACAGTACACAAATGAAGAAACCACAAGAGGCAGGATATGACCAGTTATTCAAAATTCGACCAGTTGTTGACAAATTGAACAAACGATTTGATTTGGTTCCAAAATCACCTCGGCTTTGTGTTGATGAACAAATGTGTTCAACAAAAATGTTAACAAAACTTCGACAATATATGCCGGCAAAGCCACACAAATATGGCATAAAATTATTTGTACTGTGTGACTCATATGGATTTTCATACAGATTCGAGGTATATAAGGGAGCTGGTGATAATGAAATAGTAGACAATGCGCCTGACTTGGGAGCAACAGCCAATGTGGTCATACGATTGTCGAACACAATTCCTGATTTCAAAAATCATATATTGTATTTTGATAATTTTTATTCCTCTCTGCCACTTTTAGTTTATTTACGGAGCAGAGGTATTTTTGCACTGGGAACGGTACGATCGAACAGGATACCCAACTGTAAGCTAACAAAAGAAGTGGACTTAAAAAATAAAGAACGTGGATATTCGGAGGAGTTTGTTGGCTGCGCATTTGGTGTTGACATTTCCTGTGTGCAATGGAAAGATACAAAATGTGTACGGTTAATATCCACTTATGCTGGGATTAAACCTTTTAAAACCAAAAGCAGTGACACACAACGTTTAAAAACACACCGTTACGATCGAAAAAATAAATCCTACATTGAAGTAGACTGCCCTAATACAATAAAAGAATACAATCACCATATGGGTGGTGTTGATTTAATGGACAGTCTACTAGGACGCTACCATATCAAACGAAAAAATGGACATTACGTTTATTTTATCATCTGATTGATATGGCATTGGTAAATGCATATCTCCTTTTGCAACGCATTCATGGAATTAATTGCAACAACACCACTCATATAAAGTTACCAGACTTCCGTATTGAAGTGGCTGATGTACTTTGCCATTTTGAAAATACTAACGCCAAAAATAATGTTGGAAGACCTCACAACCAAAGCCCACAAATACAGAAAGTAAAGAGATCTTATGATCCACCAAATGACATCCGCTTTGATGGAGTTGGACACATGCCTGATATTTTGGACCGCAGTGGTAAAAAAGTATGCAAAATGCAAGGATGCAAATCTGAAACACAAATGTTTTGCACTAAGTGTAACTTAAATTTGTGTTTATCTAATAATAATAAATGTTTTCAGATTTATCATACAAAATAAACAAAATATTCGAATAAATCGTTATAAAAAATATCATCACTTTTTTAAATTATTTCTTTACGTTAGCAGACAAGCCCGCCTTTTGGCGGGCTATATATTTTCTCACCTGGAAGGTAACTTTTAATTTTTTTCAAATTTTTGCTTCAATGTATTTTTTTTCTCCCCAATAATAGTCTTGTATAATTTTTTCAGCTCAAAATAAAATTGGCCGGTTAGAGGGTTAAATGAATAATTTAATATATTAGAATATTTTAAAAAAAGATTTTTTTTTATGCAAATTAGAAAATTAAAACTTAAATTAATATTTCATATCACTTAAAATGAAAGTATTCCAATCTTAATTTTTGAATTTTATTTATCAAATTTAAATATGTAATAAAGCGAAGAAATCTAAGACCATGGCATTTTTTGTTTGGAAACATGTTATAAATTTTAGAATCTCGAAATAAGAGCTAAATAAAATTAATAACACCTAGATTTTAGCACAGGATTGCCAAGATATTCCAAAAAGTTACAAAGAGGGCTTCGGAAAAAATTCGTTAAAAATTGAAATATAACAAATAAAAAAAATTAAAAGTACCCAAAGTAAATTTATTTTTAAAAAATTAAAAATAATTTTAAAAATGAAAACAAATTTCCAAAAAGGGTAGCAGATGCCAAGACTTTACAAATCCCTTTCCAACGATACCTCAATTTCATATGCTTCCTTTGGATAAAACAAGAATAAAAACAAAACTATTTTTGAAGCTCTTTTGTCTAGGAGAAAACCTAGAAAGGTTTTCTCTAGAACATATCCTAGTTTTAATCAAAATCGTAGTATTTAGCTTTGAATACCTTCCCTGTTAGATTAACGACACATTAACACATCTTCCATATTTTATATCAGAAGATTATTTAGTATGGAAGAACTTAAACAAAAAAAAAAATGTTAACAAAAAAGATTTATCATTATTTCAGACAAACATTGACAGTTAATTATAGAGTATAGCTTTACTAAAAGCAAAGCGAAAAAAAAATTATGTAAACTTCTGAGATGTGATGGGTGAAAGGAGATATTCTTCAAATTCTACCAGACAAATGGGTAGACAGAGAGTTAGACAACCAAACAAACGTATAGGTTAGATATGTTGACAGAAGCTAAACAAATATATGTATAGAAGTTTGCTAATTACCAATATTCTTTTTAACTTTAGGCTTAATGTTGGGGCACTGACATATAAACTATTTGTTCAAGCACTAAACGGAAGTGCTTAAAAACAAAACCAATTATTGAGTAGTGTGAAAGCATCGATTTAAATTTCAGTTTATATTAAACTGGCTTAAAAACCCAATCCAAGGTTATCGGTAGTATTCAATATCGGAATATATTCTGAAACTAGCAACAAAAATTTGTAAATATTTTGTAAAAACTCTGTAATTTGTAAAAAATATAAATAGCAAAAAGATTTGTTAAATATATTTTTTTCTTACTAAAAATCAGTACAAATATAGTAAAGTGGACTTGAAAACTGTTAACAAATTTTTTACTAACTTTTTTTTCTGCGTGTACACTACCATAGGATCCATTGGGTTAAGATGAAATATACCTACTTGAGATTTTAAATTGCAAGCCAAATGAATTTGGGTAGTACGTTGAGGGATATACCTTTCTCCACTTGGTAACACATCGTTTAAATTTTCAATAATCGAATCTTATTAGATACCTACATGCTAAGTTTCCAGTTCTTACCCTGCGGGAAAAGGGGTAATTTGGGAATTGGGGCCTATCCCGTGATAGGTGAAAACTGGACCAGTTCAAAAGCTACACAAGATAGGTGAAAGGAGGACCGGTTCCTAAAGTACCTACCACGTGACCGGTTAAAAAGTCATGTCATGTTCTTTTAGACCAGTCCTGTGACATGTCGCAGAGGGCAATTGATCCCCTAGGACAAGACCATGCTAAAGTGACTGGTCCCGTTACCGGTCCCTACACAATAAACTGGTCACGTGATGTGTCCTGGGATAGGTCATTTTCTCGCAGGGTAGCTATAGCAGTTTATGCTGCATGATTGGGGGTGCTAATTTTTCGTATTTAAAGCCTGTGTTCACCAGGTTTTTTAATTCCAAAAATTACCTTTTAACAAAATTTTGCTATGTACCTGGTAAAAATTAGAAAAAGTACTTTTGGAGAAACATATCGTAACATATATTTTTAGATTTCCAGCCAAAAGGTTTTTACCTTGTTCCTGTCGAAAATTCTTAAAAGCGCCTTAGCAGTGTATAAGCCCATGCAGCAAAGAAAACACATTTTAGATTTTAGGTTTCTAGCCAAAGAAGTTTGGGCAGCGTATAAAGGGTCCTCCCCCTTTTTGTATACCTTATCTGTGCATGAGCTCATCTGTGCATGAGCTCATCCACAGACACAAAAACCTACACTCAGAATATTATGTAGTGAACTGTTTGAAGTTTAATAAAAAAGTTTTCTGTTACATTTAAAAATAAAGGAACAATCATTTATTTTTCTAAGAAATATCTTTATTAACTTTTTTATACATTTATTCGAAATCATTTACCATTTTTTTCAGTTTCATTTATTTTTTTCATTTGTTTGAAATTTAATAAAAATTTACCCACAAAACGGAAAATTGTGGTTTATTTGTGTCCGTAACAGTTATTACAAATTTAAATTTTGTTTGCTGTCTGTTTCAAAAAATTTCAATTTGTTTTTTTATTTAAATTGATTGTATATATACAAAATTTTTCAATACAAATTACAAGAACTTCATAAACACACATACATATACAAACACATTCATACAAAGTGTTTATAACTTCATATGCATACATACATTTTGTATTGTACGAGTGTATTAAAAAAAAAACAAAAAATACAAAAACGGAAATAATTTCAAATAAATGAAAAAAACATTTATTTTTTAAGGACTGGTAGGTAAAATATTGATATTTATTTTAACGGATTATATCATTTGTTTCTTACGGATGTGCCAGTTGATTAATCAACATTTAAAAATCAACATTTAAATGAAAATTAAGTAGACCGGTTTTTAAATGAAATATTATTTCTTTTAAATGATATTTTCAGTTATTTTAACTTACAAACTTTTTTAAGTGTATTATTGTCAAATAAGATTTTCGAAAAAAGTAAAAGTGAGGAAAAATCGCTAAAATAGAAAAAAAAAAAATAATTGTAAAATATATCATCACTCTCTTGCATTTTATTCCCTAGAGTTGGTGTTTCAATTCCACTTTTTTCCCATTCCATTCCCATTGTCTAGTGTTTCAGTTCTACTCATTCCCCGATCCATTCCATTTCGTTCTCCTTGTCTAGTGTTCCAAATCCATTCGAACCTTAATTTTCAGATTGCTAGCCATAGTGGTTTGGGTAGGCTATCAAAGGGAACACTTTCCAATTTGTTTGCCCCTTTCAGTTTGAAGTCCAAAATCCTGTTAAAGCGAATGTTTACACTGGAGGAGGCACCTCCATGCTTATTTTCATGTTACTAACTCCAGTGGTATAGGTTGGGCCATGTTAAGTAAATAAGAGAGTCAGTAACTTCATTTTTTAAATATAGAAGATAATTTATACCTCTTTCCGGAACATTTCACTCATAATTTTTAAAGGGTTGATTATACAAATAAAACAAAATCTATATTAGATAAACAAAATTTCCTAAAATATTACAAAAAATTGTTTAGAGATTTAATTAATGCTCTGTGCGAGATGGCTAAAAAAATTCTAACCAAATACAAATTGACAATATTTCTTTGAAAAAATTTTTAAAATTTAAAAGGAATTGGGAAACTTAAATTTAATTCAAATTATATTATATTATTATATTTAAACTAAATTTTTAAAATTTTTATTTATGTAGAAAAGTCCTGACAATCTTATTATATATAGGAAAAATAACCATACATTGGGATCTCTTATGAGTATATGCGAATATTATTGGATTTTTTTATGAACAATTTTTAAAAACAGCATAAAGTGTAATATTTTGGATCACTTACATTTCCAACGACAAGTAGATTTAATATTAAACTTTGCAGCTCTACTTTGTAAGCCCAATTTTTTTTTTTACAAAAGTTGAATTTCTCAGAAAATTGTTTTAAAAATCTTTAAATTTAATTATTTCCATAACTAATGCTTATAGAGCAAAAATAATTTTAATTTCGGATCACCTTTCTTCTGTAAAGAATGTAAAAAGCATTAGAAAATCTTAAAATTGATATATTTTGATGAGTAATCCGTCTATTTTGCAAACTAAATTTTAAAAAGCAAAAAATATATTAATTTGGGATCAACCATATTTTCGACCAAAAAATCATTTTTTTTTTGTTTTGTTTAGAAAACCATGATGATATTGTATAAAATAAACTAAATATAGATCAATGTTTTTGGAATTTATGCCATGTATTATGGATGAAAAATAAACAATAATTGCGTTTTTAAAATTTCGCTTTGTTGTCTACCATAAGTCCTTATGGTCTCAAAAATGTAGTTTAAATCGGTGCTTTTATATGTATTGTTTTTTGCCATAATAATTTGATTTTTCCCCCTTTTTTTAAAGAAGTTATAAAAATTTCCGCTTTTGCCAATTCACTTTTAATCTAAGACGATGTCCTTAACCCTTTTCAAATATAACAAGTAAGAGCGGCTAAATTCGGCTGTGCCGAATCTTATATACCCTTCACCATGGTTGGAAAAAAACTGAAGTTTATATATGGACATATATGGAATGGACAGATTTATATACGGACGCATTTAAGAGGAAATTAACCATTTAGTTTGGTGATAAAACTTGGACTCGGAAAAATTTATGATTCCAGAAAACAGGTATTTAAAAAAATGTATGTTTTGGGCATATCTTTTTTGTATCTGAACCGATATTTCCAAGATTTTCCAGCAAATATGTTATACTAAAGATTTTCGATCTTTTGCTATATAAGACGTATTACAGCTCTAGAATAGTGTTTGTTGTTTGTGTATAAAAGGTGAAGAGGTGAAAGAAAAGAATTTCAACAAATCGTTAAAAGAAATCACTAGAACTGCATGTGTTTTATTTCTACAAAAACGTTTGATTTAGCTGGCAAATTTGCATTTGGGATTTTATTTCGCTTTTTTATTAAAAAATATTTTTAATTTCTTTAGCTTAATTTTAAAAATTTAAAGGAAAATAATTTATAATTTTTTTTTATAAATTATTATAAGTTATGACCTAAAATAGTTGCTTTCAAAGGGAAATTATGTATAAAATTTTCTTAATATATGAGAAATAAAATGGTTTAAAAATCTGTTTACAAATTCTTTTAAATCGGAGCAAAAAATAGAAATAAAAACGTTTGTATTTTGTTTGTATCAGATGGTTTTTATAAAAATTTTGATGTTTTTAGCCTATTTATGGATTATTTAATTATTAATATAAAATTTTATATAAATTAATTATAATATGTTTAAAAAAAACAAAAAAAAGTCTTAAGAAAATAAAAAAAAATGTACATAAAAAAGTGAATTGACCGGGATTCGAACCCGCGGCCTTAGACAGAAAAAAGTATTTGTGACATAGCGTCTAGACAATTGAGCTATTGAAGCTCACACAAAATCATCGTTAATAGAGGTACATATAAAAAAGTCTTCGTTCATTAGAGATTTGTTTGGTTTTAATTTAAATGAAAAATCTTTGCATGTGTGTTGTTTGTGTTTAAAAGGTGGAGATGAAAGAAAAGAATTACAACAAATGGATGTGTTTGTTATGCGTAAAATTCTACATACACATTAAACAAAGGGATTTTACGGAAAAAATTAGAAGTAGTCCTGGTTTTTTGCTAATATCTCAGCTATTTATTAACCGATCTGTCTGATTTTTAATAGCAAACAGAAATGGATCACATGTAACAGAAATAAAAAACAATCAAGTCCTCATCATGTCTGGGTTTTTAGGAAAACCTATTTCAACACACAGACGGACAGACGGACAGACGGACATCGTTAAATCAACTTTGCTCTTCATTAGGACCCAGAATATATATACTTTATAGGGTCTAAGATCAATATTGTAGAAATTACAAACGGAATGACAAACTTATATATACCCTTCCACCTGTGGTGAAGGGTATAAAAATATGAACAAAAAATGTAAATATTAACAGTCCATCAGGACAGTATAGTCGCAATATTTGTGAACAATGTTCAGTTGTTACAATCTGACATAGTGTAGGTGTATCTGAAAATAAAATCTAATTCTAAGAAAGGAAAAGCAAAAGGACGCAGAAAACAAACACATGTCTTTATTTATCAGCTGGTATACAATATTGGATATTACTAAACACAGCTAGAGTTCGCAAGTTATTTCATCTTTACTCAATAAAGCAAAACGTCGATGAAGGCCGTAGCTGACCAGTGTATAATAACTTTTTCTGTGTATTCACCATGATTATAAATTTTTTTTTTTTGTATTTATTTAGGAACATTTGCTATTTAGTACTACAGAGTGGGCCATTTAAAGTTTAAAATTTGAATCGGCTATAAAAAAAGTACTGATTAGTTTTTCAAATTTCTGGTTTTAATGGAAAGGTTGAACTTTGTCTTTTAACCTTTCCAATAAAACCAGAAATTTGAAAAAAAAATTCAGTACTTTTTTTACAACCGATTCAAATTTAAAATTTTAATTTTTTTGCAACAAACGAAATCTCGTTTAACAAAAATTTCTAAATAAACTTTTCTATCAAAATACAGGGTGTCCGTCGGGATTAAATGAAATAGAATGGACCTTATATTAATAAATGTTTTATATAATGTCGGCAATTATGTATGGAATACAATATCAGATAAATGTCCGCGAGCCCTTTTGAGCACATTTTTCATTACATTCTTACACATTTCACGCGGTATTTCATTAATTTCATCACGTATATTTTGTTTGAGTTGCTCAAGCGTTTCTGGTTTCTTTGCATAAACCTTGCTTTTCAGATATCCCCACAAAAAGAAGTCCGGAGCAGTCAAATCAGGTGACCGTGGAGGCCAATCAACATCACCATTTCTTGATATAAATTCTTGTGAAAAGAGGTCTCGCAGTAATCCTGGCTGTATGCGATGTGGCACCGTCTTGTTGATACCACAAGTTAATCATGCCCAAAGCATGCAGTTGTGGCGTTAAAAAGTTTTTAATCATATCACGATATCACTCCCCATTCACAGTTACCGTTACGCCATTTTTATTTTCAAGAATGATTCCTCCTGACGAAATTGCACACCAGACTGTCACTTTAAATGTATACAAAGGTGACTGATGAATAATTTGAGGGTTTTCCATTGCCCAGAACCGACAATTCTGTTTATTCACATATCCATTCAAATGAAAATGTGCCTCGACACTCATTATGATTTTTTCATGAAAATCGGGGTTGTCAAGCTGTTTTAACAATTAAAACACGTTGGATTATCGAATATTTTTCCATAATAAATTTGCCACGTGTCTACCTCACGACTGCCAAATATGAACTGTCAAGACTAATATTTACCGAAATGGCGGCAAAACAAAGTAGTATACCTTCCCGGCGGACACTCTGTATTATTATTTCTGATTACAAAATGAATATTTATAGAGGCATTCGAGTCGATTAGAGTGGCAAGCCTTTAGTTTGTTAAACTCTATTTTAATTTACTTTTATTAACGTTCGTTTAAGTAATTTATTGGTCAGATTTTAGGACTATATTTAAAATTAAGTTTTTTTTTATTTCTCTTTCTTATAACACATGCACTCACTTTACTTACCGATACACGTTGTCAAATCCAAGGCACCAGCATACAAGCAACCATTTTTACGTTTAATCACATTTGTTAATTTGTCCACACAAAAACACTCGTTATCATGTTCGGGACCAATGTCATTAACAAAATTTTCTCCAATTGAATAACGAAAACCAGGAATACCATGATATTGTACTTCTTTTTGATAGAACAGCTGGACAGAACGACAGATATCAGCACTAAATATGTACATAGAATCACCTTTCTGACGAAAAGGTGGATATGATGAAGCATCTGTGCCATTGATTAGATTACACTTTGACGTCTCATTATTGTCACTGGAATTAAGCCACACTTGAAGATTATGATTATCATCGAGTTTTTGAATTTCCAAAACTTTCATGGGATCACCTTTACCCGTATGAACTTCATATACTTCGTGACCGGTACCGTTTTTCTGAGAAAAAAAAAAGTTAATATATTAAGATATATTTCTCAAAATAAACACTAACAGCGGTATTCATTAAAAAATCTTAATTAAAGTTTCAAATACATTTGAGTTATTTATTTATTTTATTAAACATATAATTACAAATTATATTTTAATACCCTAACCGAGCACTAGCAACGAAGGCCTTCAGCTCGTTGTAGCGAAAACAGACCAGAGCCTCTGGTGGGAATCGAACCACGACCCCCGCACTGATAAGCTAGCACGCTACCAACTAGCCACATTTGAGTTAAAAAACTTTTTAATCCTAAAAAAGGTTTATTAAAAATTCGTATTCATAATCAGTATTTTAATTAAAAAATGATTTATTGTTTTTTTAACTTGAGGAATGCAACACTGTATTTTTGTATTTGTCACATTAATCGTAATGATGCAAATCAATGATTACTAAACCATACGGTACTCGTTTCTATGTATTTTTTTTGTAATTATTCAGAAAAATATTGTTTTTATAAAATAAAAAATTTATGAAAACTTGTTTATTAAATAAAAAGAGAAACAACAAAATGCCCAGTAAAAGTGTTACAGATAATGATTTTATTGTAGATAAAAAAGTATTCAAATAACCGGTTTTATTTTCTTTTTCGTCTGACGATTTTTTTTTAATTTGGCCATACTTACTATTATGAACAAAATACAATTTGAAATATCACATTTTTCAAATAAAAATGTTTCTTACCAATTCTTTTAATCAAATATAGAAGGTCCATTATTTATTAAACAAAAACAAATAAATTCATTTGATTAAATGATAATTTTTTGCAAAAATGTTTAAAATGAAAATAAACACAAATCAAAAATGTCATTTAAAAAAAAGGTTTAAAATAGGGTCGAACGAATTTTAAAATTCGTTTATTTACACAAGGTTTAAAAAAGGTATTTAAAGCTAAAATTCGTTTATGAATTAAAAAAAATTAAAATTTTTATGAATACCGCTGTAAATGTTTTACTTCTGTATAAAAATAATTCCAAAATAAAAGCTTTTCCTGAGTATTAAACTTATATGATACTTACATGATTAAAGAATGAAAATGCCAAACTACCATCTTTAAGTTCTCGTATAGTCTTTGAACCTCCATCCTTGATTTGATTACAAATGGCTTTTGCTAAGCCTTGAGCATTTATACAAAATCTTACACCATCAAACAGATACTCCTTGACGGTGGTACTAATAAACATTGTTTTGGGATCATTAAATATGGCCTTTAAGTTGGCATTTAAATGCACCAAAAGTAAAGCCAAACTGGGATCATTTTCTCCAATTTCTAATACCGACTAAAAGATTAATTCGTTTTGATGAAATAAGGAAAGAAAAAATGGAAAATATTATTGAAAATTTCTTTTTTTTTTTAAGAAAGTTGCAATTAATTATTGTTTAAACTACTTTATAAGCGTTAATTTACAAGCATTCATAAGAAGCATTAGTTTTATGTTAAAATTTCGTTTTTGTTAATTTTAATTTTCAAAAATATTTACATATTATACCAATTCCATTAATATACCAATTCCTTATTATTGCTATATTAATTATTAAATTATTTTTTCCAGATTGATTAGTATTATAAATTTGTAAATATTTCAACAACTTACTTTTTTAATACTACCTAATATTATGCTAAATATATTATGGAACCATTTAAAGGGTTCTAAGAAATATTTATAAAGAAAAGAAATATGTATTAGTATCTTAACATTATCGGAAGAAAATAAAATTTCAACTGAATAAAATTTTATGCCGAAAATCATAAATTTATTTGGCCCCAAAGTAAGAAATGACCCCAAAAATAAGGGAAACAATTTGCAGCCTTTTTTATTTTCATTTTTAGAAGAGAAAACCCAGCAAAACTTTGGTAATGGGTGCGATATTCTCATGCGTTACCTTGTAATGATAGCTCTTTACCTTTTTTATCATTTGCAATCATTAAGTAATAACTTACTGATTATTGATTACGTAATATATGATTTATAAATGTAAATCAATAATTGAAATATTTTTGAAAATTCATTTTTAGATACATTACTTTGTGTTTTTTTGTAAGCAAAAGGGTAATGTATGTTTGTTTTGACAATACTAGCGAAAAACCGAAGCGCAACAATTTTTTTAAGCTTAAAGCAATCAAATACTGTATGCGTCAATAGCTCAGTGGGTAGAGTTTTTGGCTGGCAACCAGAGTTCCCTGGTTCGATTCCCATCATGACCACATTATTTTTAATAACGCTTAAAATATTTGTAATATTTTTTTGTTTTTATTAATAAAAATTCCACTTTTTAAATTTTTTTTTTTTAAACACATTACTTTTTCATTCTCGTAACCATATAAGTAACCCCTTACATTATCACCTCTAAAGTAATGGGTGTATACATTACTTTGAGGCTCATCGCCTGTAAAATTCATCAGTGAAGTAAGGTGTAAAGTAATCCATGAGCC
This sequence comes from Eustalomyia histrio, assembly GCA_949748255.1. Taxonomy (NCBI): domain Eukaryota; kingdom Metazoa; phylum Arthropoda; class Insecta; order Diptera; family Anthomyiidae; genus Eustalomyia; species Eustalomyia histrio. Next base: position 59,260,917 of record OX456524.1, read on the forward strand.
CCTATGGCTATACATTACTTTGCCCATTATTTGGTAATGTGTGGTTTTGCTGGGAAATTAAAAATGATAAATGACACCTGGCATTGCGTCTTAGAACTAGACAATAATGCAACAGGTTTCGTGATTTTTTGGTAAAAAATGTTCATTCCGTTTTTTATATATTAAGAAATTATGTTAAAAAAAATGAATTTGTCTTTGATAAATATATTACTTGCCGTTCTCTTTTAAGCTAAATAAGAGAATAAAAAAAAATCGTACGTAAATTTGAAATATTACTTACGTCACAACATTTTTTATTTCTCCTGTTAGACTTTCAAAAGTATTGTAACTTTATTTTGCATTTAAGGTGACGATACAGGTTGGTTGAAAAGTTCCTGCGCTCGAAATGAAAGAATACTATTTTTATTACGTAATATATTTTTTTATTCAATATAATCTCCTAAAAGCTCAATACACTTGTTCCAATGATCTTCCAATAATTTTATCCCATCCTTATAATGGTTTTCCGGAAGCTCTGCAAAATAACCGTCTACGGCTGCTATGGCCTCTTCATTCGACGAAAAATGCTTTCCACGAAGGAATTGTTTGAGATTTCTGAAGAGATTCCTGGGAGCCAAACCTGATGAACACCGTTGATGTTCAAGCAATTCGTACTTTACTTCTTTGAATTTAGCCATCGTCAAAACACTTTTGTGAGCAGGAGCATTGTCTTGATGAAATATTTTTTTCTTCTTTAAACCAGGTCTTTTCTCACGAATTTTTTCATCCAGCTGATCCAAAAGGCTGCAATAATATTCAGAGTTGGTTGTTTTACCTTTCTGAAGATAATCAATCAACAAAATTCCTTTTGCATCCCAAAAAACTGATGCTATAACCTTCTTTGCTGATCGTTGTGACTTCACCTGCTTTGGAGCTGAACAACCAGCTTCAGTCCACTGTAAACGTTCTTGTTTCAATTAAGGATCATGGTGGTAGATCCAAGTCTCATCCATAGTTATAAAACGACGCAAGAAGTCGGTTTTATTCGGCTTAAAACGCTCCAAATTACGCTGAGAAATTTGTTTTCGATCCAGTTTTTGTTGAATTGCTAATGTGTGCGGCACTAACTTTCCAAACTGTTTTTTCATACGTAATTGTTCATGTAATATATGGAGTACTCATTCGTCTGAGATGCCTATGGCATTAGCAATTTCACGCTTAGTTAAACTTGGATCTTCACTAACCATATTATGTACCTGCTCAATGATTTCTGCTGTGGTTGCAGTTTTTGGTCGTCCTTCGCGTGGATCGTCTTTAAGGCTGGTACGACCACGCTTAAATTCACCAGCCCAAAATTCAACGGTGCGTTTTGAAGGTGAGGACTCCTTATACACTTCTAACAATTGCTCATAAATTTCCTTTCAAAACAAAGAATCTAATGACTGCACGATATTCAATTTTTTCTATATTAAAAAAAAAAATCAATGGCACGTCAACTTCAAATGGCTTTTAAACAAAGAAGGAATTGACAGAATGACTTGCAACTTCGCATGTGTTCTCAGGACAGTTATACCAACTTGAGAAAAAAAAGTTTGGAGCTAGCAGTGCCATCTCTTGGTGAGCGCAGGAACTTTTCAACCAACCTGTATGTTCCCCTTCTAACCCAATTTGTTTTTTATTTTATTTTATTTATTTATTTATTTATTTATTTATTTATTTATTTTATTAAACATATAATTACAAATTATATATTTAATACCCTAACCGAGCACTAGCAACGAAGGCCTTCAGCTCGTTGTAGCGAAAACAGACCAGAGCCTCTGGTGGGAATCGGACCCACGACCCCCGCACTGATAAGCTAGCATGCTACCAACTAGCCTACCGGGGCGCTCAAAATGTTTTTTATATAATGATGATTGTTCTGATTAGATTATTAATTGATTCTGCACCGTACCCTAAGTGCGGTGTTATAGTGTAATTTATTGTTGATATGTATAAATTTTATGGGAAATGTTTATCGTTCGCTTCAAGATTTTGAATATTTTTTCATGTGAATGGAAAAATAATAATTTTTGTAATTTTGAGATACGGCAGTTTAAATATCAGATTTCCAATTGATTTTATATGTTTTCAGTACCATACAAAATGGTAAATTGAATCAAAGTTCTAAAATGTACCATTTCGAAAATGTATTTTTAGTCTAGTTCGAGATCATAGAAAATTTTTGTCAAATGAAAAAAATACACAGAAATAATTATATAGACACATGCCGGATGAAATGCATTTTCTGGTCAGCTACGACCTTCATCAACATTCTTCGTACCCTTAAAAGTGCTTATTGCAAATATCTCTATTTAACTCACAAATCAAAGGAAAAAGCTATTTATGTTGACATACAGTTGATTTTTATTATTGAGTTTATATTAAAATTTACTTACTATTTTTTGTGTTTTTTACATTCTCCATTATTACTGTATGTCCAAATCAGCAATTAGCTAATATTAAAGACATGTGTTTAAATTGTTTTTAGATATGTTTAAACAATTCTTTTTACTGTAACAATTTATATTTAATAGTGAAGATTTTATTTTATAGTTGATTTTTTTTTAACATTTTATATGTATGAAAATGTATTTTTAGTCTGGTTCGAGATCATAGAAAAAAATTTTTTTCAATGAAAAAATTTTCCATTCCATTCGGCTGGACTCTAAATAAATTTTTCTGTGCATTCTCCATGATACCTTAATAAAAAATCAGAACATTTTTTCATTTGAAATAAAAAGAAAAAAAATTTCTATAATCTCGAACCAGACTAGTAATACATTTTTATACATATTAAAAAGATCAACTATAAAATAAAAACTTCACTATGTACCATTTTGTATGGAAAAATTTGAGGTATTTTCACATTTTTACTCAAACAATAAAAATAAAAGGAATTATGATCATAATCCGATGGATTGATTATAAATTCAATGTAATTTCACTACAAAAGTGTCATAATTTTGTATCACCTTTATTTGCCAACAAACTTCAATTCTTATACAATCACTGATATTTTTTACTAAAAATTAATTTGTATATAAAAAAAATTTAGACCCTTATTTTAACCAGCGAAGGATTCAAATGTATACATTTTTTAATTAATATATTTTATTCGTAAAATACCCAGCAAACAAAAAAAAAAAAGACCTTGGCAAATAATGGGTTTTAGAACGAGCAGTAAGTAACTGGTTGAAGTTTGCCTGCTAAGATCATTCTTTTAACATAGGGACGTCCTAGGAGGTATTTAGTTACCTACAAGCTTACGAGTAGGCAGTAAAACAACTAGTGTTAGGTAACGCAAAAATAACTGGTTGCAATTCATATAATAAAATCTGGTGGCTTGAAGGTAGTTTATAACTGGTTGCTTATAAAGGGCATAATAATACATAACATAAGGCGTGAAAATAACGCATTATCATTAGATACTGAAAGAGTGGCTGCATATAATGATTTTATAAGGAAGGAACTGAATAACTACACTACTTCCCATTTAATTTTAGAAACTATTTATTTTATTTTAGATATTAAGAATTTTATTCATAAAATACTATAATAATAACTGAAATTAAATTAATATACATATGTGAAATTAAATTGATAGCATCTGAAATGAAATAAATAACTTCTGAAACTTCTGATGATATTTCTCAATAAACATTTTTGCTGGCATTAAAGCTAAAATCAAGTGTTATTCAAGTCATGTTTTCCAATTTTAAGTCACAGCATTTAGCAGCCGATACTGAAGATAATAATGATATATATTTATCTCCGTAATTAAGAAGTATTTGCTTTCAATTCGTAATTTTTTATTATATTATCTTTTTTTATTTTATGATTAATAATCAATATTTTTTTAATTTAAAATAGCAATACAAGTTCTTTTTTTAATGTCATATCTATTAACATGAGAAGTATTTCTTCAATAACGAAATTTAATAAGTTTAAAGCTCTTGTTGCTAAGCTACCCAGGCTACCCAATGTTATTGCTGTGCAAGAAACATGGTTTCAAGAAAATTTAACTCAGATATATAGTATTGATGGATATGATGCTGTACATTGCTGCAGATATGATCATTTTGGAGGAACCTCAATTTTTATTTGCAAAAATCTGGAATACAATATTAATAGTTGTGAAAGTAAAGATTTTGTCGATTCAATTGTATTAACGCTAAATAAAATCAAAATGAATGGAAAGTCTCTAAAGCTTATTACTTTTTACAGATCACAAAAGTGTAATGCAAATAAATTTCTCTTGTTTTTAGAAAATAAGCTTATTAATATTGGTCGTAATCCATGTCATTTAGTTGGTGATTCCAATATTGACAGTTTAAATAACAATTCATCTGAAGAACTTAAAAATGTCCTTGCAAATTACGATTTTATAAACTGTCACGCTATGATAACTCGTCCAGATAGTAGAACATCGATTGATCATGTATACAGTAACATTGTTGATTCATTGTATATTGACTCTGTAGAATGTAATTTGTCAGATCATAATCTTATATCTTGTAGAATAAAAATGGAAACTCAGGCTCAAGTATTTGTGGAAGATGTACATTTGTGTTGTGATTTTAATCGTGTTAAAGATGAAATTGAAACAAATATTCTAAGACTGCATGAAACAGGTGATCCTTCAGTAGATACATCATCGTTAATTTTGTGTGTTGAAAATGCTATTCAAAATTCTACTTTTGAAAAACGTCGCAGTAAGGAAATTCGCTATGGAGTTACACCATGGATAAACGGAAATTTGTTAAAATTGATTAATTACAAGAAAAATCTTTTAAAAATGAGAAGAAAGAAACCTGATAATCGTGATATTGAAAGAAGAGTAAGAGGCATCAGTGATATAATTAAAAAAGTAAGTAGAGAGTTAATGAACAATTTTTATAAAGACAATCTAGCCGAAATTCAGCACGATCCAAAAAAGTCTTGGAAATTTCTAAATAAAACCCTCGGTAGACAACAAAATAGATCTATAAACTTAAAAAACACAAGTGGTGAGCAAATTTTAAATGATTTTCAAAAAGCTGAGACTTTCAATAAACATTTTCTGCAATCCATCAAGAATTTAAGAGTACAAATTGATCAATCATCAACAGATTCCTGGAATTCTTTAAGAACTTCAATTCAACATAATAATACTTTTCAGTTAAAACATACAACATCTGATGAAGTACACAAAATTATCGCAAACTTGAAGTTAAATAAGAGTTGTGGGAATGATAATATATCACCTAAAATTTTAGTACAATGCAACGTTTTAGTACCTTATTTGGTAAACATTTTTAATAATATGATCGCTAGTGGCATATATCCAGCCATTTTGAAAATTCATAAGGTTGTCCCAATCCCCAAAGAAAAGAGTGCATGTAGAGTGGACATGTTTAGACCTATAGCAGTTTTGTCAATCATTGATAACGTCTTCGAAAGACTTTTGCATAATCAAATTTC